>VXBO01014312.1:887904-1080076 GCA_013400135.1 Rhinoptilus africanus
GGGGGGGGAAATGGGTGGGAGGCTGTACCTTCCATGGGCAGACATCTCTTGTGCTGCTGCATGAGAGGGGGGGGTTTTTTGGTCACCATTGTCTATAGGACTGTATGGAATGCTGCTGTCGCATCTGGTTCTGCCTAGGAGAAGAGATGGAGTTGGGTGTTTTCCCAGGAGGAGAAGCTGGGTTCTTTCAACTATGTTTCTTACTTCTCGGTGCTGGCTGTTCCTCTTTACTTCCATATTGCTCAAAGTGGGCTTCAGCAGCCCCTGCAGGTTTTTTTTGACATTTCCTAGACATGTTTTTCCATTCACATAACTCCCAGAATTTGGGAGCCGGTGACTTGCTAACCTCGATCAGTGTCCTAAGTGCCCAGCACATCTCCAGTCCAGTCTCTGCTTCACCACTCGTCCATCCGAAGGATGGCTTCGGTGAGGGTGACCATCTAGCATAGCCTCTACCGATCAGGGATCACTTTTTTTTAAGCTGCAAGAGCAGAATCTCGAGTGACTTTGAAGGGGAACAAGTTCACACAGATAGACATGTTGGAGACAAACACAGGCTGAGAGTCACTTTTACAAGTTTCTTTATGAAAGTAAATGTTGCCCCTGGTCTGGGGGGGGAGATATAGTGCAAGAAGGACTTTGTACATGCTACTGAATTCAGATATCCCTGGATGACCAGATTTTGGTCAGCTACAGCATCAGCAAACACTGGATTTCTGGGCTCTGCAGACAGTGAGTGCTCACTCGCATTAGCATCATGCTGGAATGAGCAGGTGTCAGCGTCTTCCAATGCCACAGGATGTCTCCTAAGCTAGGGAATTCAGTCAGTATGGCTTCTAACTCTTGCTATGGTAAGGCAAATCTTTCCTTTTCCTGTCCAAGGTTTAAATTAATTCTTTTTGGCCACAGTTTGAAACTTGGGTACTTTAGGTGAGACTCCTAATACCAAATTTAAGCTCTTTTAAAGTTGCTTTCCATTTTTTTTCAAGGTGTCGGAAATACCTAGTGCTACCCCTTGGATTGAAAATTTGTGTGAGTTTGTTTAACAATCATGGCTCCAGTCTTGCAGAGTTGAACTGGAGACTCTGACTTCTGGGAGCTAAGTTTGCAAATACTGACCTTTCTTTATAAAAACAAACAAACAAACAAAAAAAAAACCCCAACCAGACAAAACAGGCATCAAGTTAACAACATCTGACAGGAACAATTACAGACTTACAAAATACACAGTTCTGATTTTTACCATAAATAAACACATTACACACAATGAGCATTTTCATTGGCCAGGAAATATGGCAGAATGGGGGAGACGTGAGAATCGAAGGAACTGAGTACGGTATTAATTAGGCACATTTTTCTCTAACTTGGGTAACTCAACCCCACTAGAGAGACTCTGGAACTTGACTCATGCTGCAGGTCGCTTGGCACGGTGAAGGGGCTGGGGAGCTCAGCGGTGGCGTTCAACTAAAGGGAAGGAGAAGGCCGCAGCGCGATACTCACTGTTGTCTCCTCTGAGCGCCTGCAAAGGCCAACTGCCTGACCTAGACGCGTGTAGGAGGATGATGTCTCTGAGGAACGGGGGGAGTGGGGTGGGCAGAGGGGTTTATCCCTCCATGGAAAAGTATCGTGGCAGTGACTCGGAACTGTTGTTCTGAGCACATCAGTGGACACGGAGCCGGCAGGAGTGTCAGCTGCATCCCCCTCTCTGACAGCGGCCAGACAGCAGCTGCGTTCACCGCGGGAAGGAGTGAGTCCGGGTACAGCTGAGAAGCAAAATCTTTTTGGATGAAACGTGTCAGGCTTCCTCATGTGAGTGCTGCCTGGAAGTTTGCTTCTCGGGCGCTGTGCAAGGCTGGCTCCATGGGACTGGCACAAACGCGCACACGCAGTGTCGCGCCTCGGAGCCAGGGCGGCCAGTCGGGCTGCGAAATAAATAGGGAAGGCAGGAGCACACGTGCCATCCTCTGTAAACAAAGGATCGGAAGAACCTGGGCTCCACCTCCCAGGACTGAGGGATAAAGTGCTTTCTCAGAAGGGGTTCAGGCACAAACACGGGGCCGCCCTTATTTCCGGAAGGGCGTCAGCCTGCTGATGTTCTGCCAGAAGTTCGAGGGCTTGCGCTTGGGCTCTGCCAGCATGAAGACTTGCTGCTGAGGGAGCGTGGTAGGCAGGGTGGGATGCTTCTGACGCATCAGAAAGTCATAGTATGGCCTGGTGACAGCTGTGATGAGGAGGAGATGGGAAGCAGGTTAGTGGAACACAGGTCTTGGCCCCAGCCCCTCCCCAGTCCCCATTAAAGCTGCAGGGGAAGGAACTGGGTTTGGTTTAGTATTGCCCTTAGTTCCAGCGCTGCTTTTTGGGATTAGAGTTGATTTGTGGAAGTCGCAGAAGTGTGACCCATAGCTGGGGGGTGGTCTGGCAACAGGGTGTAAATAGGGGTAGCTCATCATTCGTGACAAAGTAACTGGTGCTGTTGATTGTTTTGGGAGAAGCAGCTGATGTGCATGTGCTTCTGTTGCCTGTTACAACGTCCTGCACTGGATTTCTGAGTCGTACTGGGCAGTGCCTGGACTGCAGACAGGGCTGGCTCATGGGGTCTCCTGTCCCGCTTTGCCTCTTGGGCTTTGCTCTGGCCTCCTTCCAAACTTCCCTCTTTGCAGCGCAATCTTTCCTCTGACTTACTCTGAAATTTAGCTGAGCTTTCTTACTGGACACTTTGCTAGGACTGACCTGCTGGCTGGTGCCACCAAGAGGAAGTGGTTGCCTTGCTGAGGGTCCAGAGGGAAGCAAGTGGATATAGAGGGGTGGTGGCATCACAAAATGGCTTAACAGGGATCTTCAGCTGCCAGTGCCGTGGGCACAGGAACCTTCCTTTCTCATGCTCCACTTCACTCTCCCCTGGCTGCTGTAAAATCTTCCTTGTCTCTTAAAGGTCTAAGGAGCAGCTCTGTCAACGAGCGGGGTACCTGCCCATGGCATTCTGCCAAAATCGCAGGTTTCAAACCATCTCCCACAGGCACAACTGCCCGGGCAGGAATGGTTGCTGGGACCCTCTTTGCATCATGGGGATTACTACAAAAACTTCATCTTGTCTTGTCACAGAGGGAACACCCTACCACTTGGAGAGCCTGGCCTCTGGGGCGAGGCTGTGAACTAGCCCTTCAACAGAAGCCACTGGCTTGTAGGTAAGGGGGGTTTCTGGCACAGCGCTCAGCAGCAGGTGGAAAGCAGCTCTCCTGTAGTTTCCTGCCTCCAGCTGTCCCAGTGTACCAGGAGCTATACTACAGATTGTCACATCAGGGCTCACCATCTGGCCTTCGTGAGAGTTTGTTAGTGCCACTTCACTGGAACTATTACCGTATAGTAAATACGGAACCGCCCCCCCAGCCCCAGTTTTAGCACATTTCTCTGCTCAGGTCTGACTCACCCTTAGGCTTCCCAGAATGGTGCTGCTTGCTGGCATTCAGCATCGCCTGCTTTTTCTGCACCTCTGTGATTGAAAAACCTTGAAGGTAAAATAGAGTTTGTCAGCAGGAGGTCATTGCTGTGTATCTCACAGGAAGACACTGGCATAGACAGTAAGGGAAAGAGAGGGGGTAGGAAAATGCCTGAGGTGAGAGGTCACAAGCTAAAAGTACTCCCAAAGCCAGAGGGGGCACATACTGCTCCCCCCGGCCTGTGCGGTGCTGCACAGCTCTCCCTGCCCCTCAGGGAAGGTTTACTGCCTGCCCTGCCCCCGGCACTTTGCTGGGTGAAGAAGCCAGTCCAGACCAGTTGCGGTTCAAATCCCCTTAGATCACACAAGTCTGAATTAAGCAGGATTTGGACAAAACAACACAAACCCTCTGTCACAATGAGAACTCTTGACTGAACGTGTTTTGTGCAGCTATTGCCAGGCTGGGTACTGACACTGTACTGCAAAATAATGGATGCTGTATGTAACGTATTGACTACTTTGTCAGCCCTGCCTGAACTCATTACGGACACAGCAGCCTCCCTGAGGACGTACTGCAGTATCTAATCACAGGGGTTTGCATTATTTGTTTTCTTCAATTGCAGAGATTCATTCAAAATGTGCAGTTCAGCAGCCCAGAGCTGGGCTGGAGCATGGGCTGGCTTCTCTGCTCTTTCACTCCTATGCATTGTCTGGTGGTTAAAAGAAGAAAAACAAGAAAAGAAACCCCAAACCCACTGTTTCAGAGCATTGCTCTTTCCATACCTGTCTCCTGGTCGAGCTGAACCTGTCTCCTTTCATTCTCAAATGCCTTCAGCCAGCGCTGTTTCTGCTCAGGCTTTTTTGTGCAGAATAAGTGGACTTCCTCGCTGTCCCGGCAATGCAACTTAAATGCATTTTTCACGCTGATGTTGAAGTCCTTGTCCTTCCCATCTTCTACATCCAGTATTTCCATATCATCCATGTTGATCCGACTCTTATAATACAAGATATCCCGGCGCAGAAGGTCCTGTAAGAGAGATCACAGAGATTCAAACAGATGTTGCTGTTTCCTGTCCTGTCTCTTCCTTAAACATTCATTTTCTTTGATATGATGAAATATTTAGTCTTCTTGGCAGTGACTGCAGTCCTGTAATGAAAAATGGATACTGGATTTGAATATTGGGAATTGCAGGGCACTAAGCTTGTGCTGACACTGGTGGCAGTGAGGGGAATCGCGTGGTTTCTTCCAGTGGTGAGGTGAGGAGGGGCTGGCGTCTGCCACTGCGGGATATCAGCTGCCCTGAAGAGCTCCGAAGGAGAAGCAAGCCTGTGTTATTAGCCATGGTCCCAAATCCTCATTAAGCCTGTGTCAGGCCCAGTTAGAAAGCTAAAAAGATTCTAATTAACTTTTGGGGTTTTGTGTTGACAATGAAAAGTAGATTTGACAGCAGTGATAAAACAGTGGGGTCTCATGTCTGAGTTTCCTAGAACCACCTGTAAGCTGAGGATTGTGCAAAAAAATCTGGCATGTTCCCTTCTGAAATTCCAATGGAAGCTATCTTTGATTTGCTCTACGAAGGAAGATTTCTTTTATTACTTAGGTTCTGAAAACCAGCATGGGCCGTACTCAGAGTTACACAGGAGGTTAATATGGTCTACTGACTGTCGAGGCTCTTCATCAAAGCTGCAGGTACCTTCTGAACATGGTCCTGATCTCACCCAGAAGTGCCATTGAAAAAAAAACATTTGTAAAAGAAAATGGGTGACAGTGCTCCTACCTGAGTCGTATAAAATAAGCCCCTACGCCAACCCTAGAAGCAGTGCAAGGCCTTCCTCTCTTGCTATAAGAACTAGTTCCTGTAGCTTGTTGCTGCGGTCAGGTGCACAGAACACACCAGGGCGTCAAAGAAACGACCACAACAACCGCACACAAAGGTCTCGGTGCCAGAAGCACGTGTGCTGCCAGAAGCGTTAAGGAAACAAAGGGGTAGAGAGAGAGTTCACTCCAATTCTGTAGCACTGTAATACATTAGTGCGTTTGTGCCTGGCTAGTGGGTTACCTTCTTGCAGCAGACAAGCTGGTGATCAAAGAGGAAGAACATCCGCTGTTGGCTCTTGGCTTGAGGGTGGGAGATTTTGGTTAATTCCCCGGAATAGATGAGTTCTGAGCTTCTGACTAGGACATCTTCACCCTGAGAACAGCACAAAGAACAGGTTGGTCTCAGCCATCTGAAAACGGGGGAGAAGAAATAAGCCCACAGTCTCATAGGAGAAGCCCAACTTGGCTGAGGGGATGGTGTGAATTCCTACTAACTCCTCTCTGGGAATGAGAGGGAGCCCCTGTGCTGGAGCACGGTCCTTACCATATCAGGGAGACACCGTGCCCCCCACACCCAGGAAATGGGAACTGAATTCGTTAAGTGTGTTGAATGTAAAAAGTCTCCTTTTGCAGGGAGCCTGCTCAGGGCAGCTGATCCATCCCTGACACTGAAGGAGGAAAGTAAGCAGGGAGCTGAGACATCCCTGACATCCTTGGGGAGGGAGACAATCTGGTTTTAGTGAGTCTAGGATTCAGAAAATGAGTAGTTTTGATTCTTTTATTTAGCAATTTTTTTTTTTAATGAGTCTACAGGGAACTTTGTCTTCCTTTGTCACTGTATCAGAGCTTGCCTTTCTGCAAGAATAAGGTGACTTACTGAGCTCATCTCGAGAGTTTGAAATCACTCAAGATAAAATGGGGAGCAAAAGGAAAATAATAGGATTTCACTAACCTACATGTTAATTTTATTCTGCAAGGGAAACGGGGAAGCAAAAATTCCAGGGAACATACAGAGGCAGCTGGTCTATCTGGGTTATGTGCTAGACCTTTTCAGTTGTACTAAAAGATCACAGCTGTTTAAATTAAAAAAAAAAAAGAAAACAACGCAGTAGGGGCAGGAGAGCTGAGGTAAGGCTAGACAGCAATCCGTAGGAGGATCTTGCTGTAGGTGGCAGCTGTTAGAGCGGCAGAAGAGGGGCAACACGAACAGTGAATTCATGGGGAAAGTCGGTCTCTCACCTCCCAGTCTTCTATCGAACTCTGCCACTGAGCAATTTTGTCAATGTTCTCCAGCCGCCGCTTTCTCTCATTGATGAGCCGAGCAACATTCTTCATGGCGTTTAAGGCAGCTTCGACATCTTTAAAATCCCTAGGGTAGGGCAGAGGTGTTAGGCATGACAAAATGACATGTGCTTATTGTACCTATGCTCCAAAGGCTGCAGCGGAGCATGGCTGAGGGCTGGCGAGCAGAAAACGTGAGTTCCAGTTCTATCCCAGCTGTTTTATACTGGAAGTCGGAGATACACGCTTCTGTGGGCAGCTTTTCAGACACACGCTGGTTTTGAGGCACAGATTATAGTCTTGTAACAAATCCAGGCCCAGTTTGGGGAAGGGAAGGGGGTAAGCCATCAAATTCAACCACAGAGGTGTAAAGACAAGTTGCTGTAAGAATCTCCAGGGCTTTCCAAGCCTCATTTTTTTTCTGCAACATATTCATAATGCCACCGTTCTCATAGAGGCACTGACCCCGTCACGCACAGGTAAGGCAGTTCAGCAGTAACTCTCCTCATTTCAAGTAGGAGATGATGGTTTATGTGGAAGGGCAGGACAAGAAGCTGATCTACCCTCCCCCACACACTATCTGCTGCCACCAGCTACTTCTGCTGAGTTTAGAGGAGCTGGGAAGGAGCTGCTCTGCACTACTTGGCTCTAACGCCATTTCAAAACATCTGCGTACTGCATTAAGGACCCTTCTGTTAAAAGATGAGCTTCAGAACAACATGCGTACAGATTTAGTATGACACGCTTAACGCCATTCTGACAAACAACCAGTGCTGTAATTGGGAAGTAAAATGAAGTCAAGCCACAATGGCCTGATATCAACACTCCTCTTTAATAGAGATTTTTCAAGTTTTATTTCTGGAGCTTATTAATTTCAGGCGCTTGATTAAGTGACATAGTTATGTGAGCCAAGGGCAGGGCTTTCACCCTGAAACTGAGCAATGGCTCCAGGGGCTTTTGAGCTGGTGCTGAAGAGGTGCACGGCTTGACTGCTGCAGGCCATGCCTTCCCACTGGGGAAGCACTGGGCAAAATTCATGGCTACCACTCAGCCTTGATGTGCTATGGTGTAGCTGCACGGACATTTTGGGGTATATTCAGCCAATGCTTTTGGAGGTAAAAAGTTTTCACCACCACCACTGTAAACATTTAACTCCAAAGATTGTATGTGCTGGTATCACAGATATGTGAAAAAAACAAAATAGAAAAGTACCATTACAAGGTGGGCCTTGCAACTCCAGTTCCACAAGAGACAGGGAAGCCTAGTGCCACTGTAATGGAAAATGATCCATTTGATAGGAAAACTGTTTTTTCCCCCTGGTTCTGACAAGGTAACTCAGAAGAATTGTGGTATCGGCTGCCCTTTGCCCTCAATTCACGATTCTGCACTAGTCCATTTCCGTGAGATGGGTCTCGCTGCTTCCTTCCCCCCCGTGCCGTCCTACCTGTGCTGGGGGTTGGTGTACTTGAGCAGTTCCGCCAGCTGCAGTGGGTATTTGCAGATTTTCTGCACAGGAGTCAGCAGAAAGCCATCCAGAGAGATGTCAATCATCTTCTGCAGCAGGCGGCAGGCTTCGAAGAAGTAGACGTATTTGTTGACTTTGGTGAGGCGGGAGAGCTCCATGCAGGCATTGGGGTGGTTGTTGCAGTATTCAGAGTATATCTGAAACTCCGTTTGCTGCAAGGGAAAGGTAGGGATTTACTGTCCGCGTTGTTGCCCAGGTGATGGCCTGGCTCAAACCGCTGTGCACAAGTTCCCTGTGTAGGTCCTACTCCTGCATCACATGGGGCTGTTTGGTAATTTGCGTCCTCCCCAGACTCTGAAGCCTGGAGACATAAAGTTGGGGATGGGCAGGGTATATTACAGCACATGCAGCTTATCTGAGAGAGGGAGACATTTCCAGGTATTCTGGCCTGTGCTCAGCTGAATGGTTTTAACCACCAGCCCAGCGATCGCTGATCCTGCACTGACCTGAAAATACCACAGCTGTAAACTCAGGTCCAGCTTGAGATTTTGGAATCTTCCTATGTTTTCGCCTGGTCTGGCAGGGAGTATAGTGCTCAGAAGTTGAGGCACTTTTAAAGTGTTGCTTCCATAGCAGCCAGAGGATGTTTGGTTGGGAAGTGGCTAATGAGGGGGGGGGGGATGGTGGTGGCATTTTAATTTGGTTGGGCAGATTTTTTTTAAACAGAGCTTCAGTTCTGGCAGATCAATTTCTAAACCCTCTGTCTTAATCCATGCTCAGCTGCCCCTTTCCCATGAAGTCAAATTTACTTACATATTCCAAGAAGCATGAGCCAACCTCACTCAAATGTGGGTGGTCTTTGTTGAATTTCTTCTCTAGTGCTTTAACAAATTTCTTCTGGCACCTGTAGATGTCCTCAATATTCCCAAAGATTGTCTTCAGCTGCTCCTCTGTAAACATGTCAGCTCTTTTGCGGCACTGCTTAATGTAGCCCTAGGAGGAAACCAAATTGGAAAGCTTTCCTGGGTGTTTGTTGTGTGGCCTTTGGTTATCAACAGAAAAGCCCACAGACTGTAGCCAGTTGTATACCAGGTTCCTGTGCCCTCTTCCTGCATAAGTGCATCCATGTTTTAGCTGTTACTTCCTCTAATACCACCCATACCAGGCCACAGTTACATCACTGCCTTAAACAATACTATAATGCACACCTGAAGGAGTCCTGGAGCTGCTTTCTGTCCTGTTAAACAGGACACCTGTATCTGTCTGCAGGCTCCGGGGGATTCTGACCCCAGCACTGATCCACCGATAGATTTAGGCCAGTTAGATCCAGTTGCAGATCTGGTTTGGATGCCTGAGTTAGGAAATGCCTGGTTGACCTAAGGGAGAAGGAGGGCACAAAGGACACGGGGGGACACTGCAGGAGGAAAGGCTTGTGAAGTGCGTGCTGCTTTCCCCAGCTGGCTCTTGGCAGGCACTACATTTTTGTGTCATTTCAGTGAAGAACTATGTGCCTGCAAAACTCGTACCAATTACCTTCACTTACCCAGAGTGTATGACAGCGCCTCTCTCTTAGAAGAGGTGCTGCAATATTCAGCGTATTTGCAAGTGAAAGACTTAATTGGCTGAACATCCCCTGGTTGTTTTGATCTGAGCACGACTTGCCTGAAGGCTGGAGTTGCTGATTATATTACCTCAGAGCGTATATTAAAGAGGACAGCAATGCTAGACATTTACTTTTCTCTGGCTTGGGAAATTCAATTAATTGCATTTAATCAGTGCCCGAGTGGGCGCTCCAAATACAGGGGCATTTGGGATATTGCCGTAATGAATTGTCTTCTGTTTTCTGAACATGCAACGCCATTTAGCAGAGCCGGCTCTGGTGGAAATACAGTCTCATTTTCAGAAAAGAAAAGTTACCTGCTGAGGGTCACTTTGTGGGCAAGAAAGGGCCATCCTCTATTATCCCCCAGACAGGTTCTTACATCCACTTCCCCCTTTATTCCGTTACCTCACAGATGTCCTTCAGATGCTTGATGTAGTCTCTCTCTGTGCTTATGATCTCATTGATGACGTTGGTCCTCATTTGGTCTTTGGTGGTCTGCCCCATCCCAAAGCGGCGGGTGCCACTGCTGGAGTCGTCCTCTTTGCCACCCTCTACCTTCAGGGGATAATCTTCCATGGGTTCATCCTGGTTTACTCGCAGCTGTGCCAGACACACAAGATGTTCACCGTTTGCATTGCTAAACACACCTCTTCCAAGGAAAAGAAGTTTGGGACAGCTGACTGAATGGCAGACAAAGATTGAGCGAGGATGAGGAGAGAAAAGGGCTGCCACATGTATATTACTTGTCAACACATTTTCCCCTTGGGAAAGCTAAGGCAGATAATCAGGTTTGGGAGGGCACTTACAAGCCACACGACAGCCGCTCCTGCTGTGTGCCATGGGTGGTTTTAAGCGGCATCTCTTGTGGACAGAAGTCACAGGAATACATACAAAATCAGGACAGGGAGTGGTTTATCAAGCAAAATCTGCTTAGGTACTTTGTGAGGGGGTGCGGAGGGAGGGAGGGTGGAAACCAGTAAATAGTTACTTTTTAATATAGATTTATTGTTGGTCTCACAATAAAAATAACATATGGCCTCTCAGAATCTCCTTCCCCAAGATTATTTAGCGTTAATGTAAAAGCAGATCGGGACGCTATGTCATGTGGTAAGGAATGGGTAAGCCCATTAGAGGGCTGTGGCTCCTCCACCGTGCCCGTCAGATGGCAGCACAGCACGAGCAGAGAAACCCACCAGCGGTTTGGAGGCACTCAGTCCTACAGAGTCTGCACTGGCTCCAACAGCAGGGTACCTTAGTTAATAGCCGGCAATTATTGCTGCATTTCACTTAGGCGCTTTCTTTTATGTAGTAGTATTGCAGCTCGCAGCGTGCCCACGGGAATATTCTGTACACAACTTAAACGATCGATCCCAGCACACAGAAGTGAAAAACACCGAAGGAGGAACACGCATAACTGTAGGCATTTCTAGTACAATGACACCGAGCTGCTTTAAACGTCTATCCTAGTTTCTTCTAGGCAGGATTTCCTACCACTTAATACAGATACATCCACATACAAAGAATAGCGCATACCCATCCCCTGTCAGCGTATGCAGAGATCACATTTACACATTTACACTGTTTACAGCCAGTGAAACCCTCAAGATGGGCAATCCTGGTTTTCTTTCACTGTGAGCAGAACAGCTTTGCCTAGTCTTAAACTCAGGCCTTGGCCTGAAACTTGTGTGGAGTACCTGAGAGACCTGCAGATTTACCCCAGTCCCCGAACATACAGGCTCTCCCACCTTGAGACCCACTGATGCGGAGGAGGAAATCCTCCCTCAGATGCTTGGGTAAGTGTTGTAATTGCTCTGCTAGAAGAACTTCTTACTCTGCATCCCTGATGGCTAGTGCTAATCTGCTTTCCCCTGAAATACTATCACAGGTTTTTGCCAGCCAGGACAACAATTAATCAGTAACATGAAAGAAAAAAAGGCCTGTCTTTTGACTGAGAAAAAAAGCAGTTCTGTCCCCACCAGTGCTGAGCGTTTGGTCCTTGTAATCAAAAACACCCACCGTTTGTAATGGTATCCAGCAGAGACTGCCTCCTGCTATCTGTAACAAAGCATTTCAAAACTTTTATAGCACTATCTGCCCCACTTCTCCAAGGACTTTTGCTACAGACACCGGATCACCTCGTGTCACCTTCTTTCACGCTTCACCTGGTTTTGGGTCACTTGTGATCTGAAGTGACCCGGATAAAGAGCTAAAGGGCTGAGAATCTCTGCCCTTAGCCACCTAATTGCCTTTGCAGTGCTGAGGAGCCTGCCTTGAAGCCTGGAAAGCAGAGTCAGTCACAGCCCTAAGAAAGGAAAAAAGCCTTTCTCCTCACAGCAGGAAAGGAGGTCACAGCAGTTACCCACACTCCTGTTCTACCCCCAGCCTGCACACAGAACCGGGACGTGTTTCAGAATGCTCTGTTGAAAGCAGTCCAACCTCTGCAGTGTACAGCTGGGGCTGCCCGGGCTCTTCTGTGGAACTATTCCTACATGGGCTGGCACCAAGGGAGAGCCTTGGCCCAAAAGCATCAAGTGTTTCATACCTCCCCTCCCCAGCTGTCCCACATGACCACCAAGACATTTTTTGTAGTTTTCTCCTCCATTTTTCAATGCTTGGAATACAGCGCTGTGTGGTGGCCCAGCAGCCTGGTGTTTCTGGAACCCCAGGGCCAAGAGAAGGTGGGTGCCTGAGTCAGGTGGCTGCATGCTTTGGGATGTGGCATTGCAGTGGACCCAGCACCAGGTGGAGAAAGCTCAGTTTGGTGCCACACAACATGTGTAGTGTCTGAAGTGGACACTACAGCGAAGACTTCTGCCAGCTGAATCTGGGATTCCTCTGGGAGAGTGTTTGTTGCTTGCTCCTGAAGGGGATGCTGCGTGCTTGGGCACAAAGCAGCCGATATACCTATGGGTACGCAGGAGCCCAGGCTGCAGACCACACGCAGGGCAGGTCCCCAGCTGGCGCAGCTCAGCTTGGCTCCAGAGTCTGGACCTGAACCGCCCCTGCCCTGATGTACTCATGTAAAGAGGGACTTCTCCACACCGGTGGCAACTCAGCTGGGAGGGCCCAATGTACTGTAGCCATATGTAGAGGAATAGTAACAAGACATGTTGAACCAACTATCTCTAGCAGTGAAAGTGCTGAGGAGTCACTACAGAACGCTAAATTTGGAGAAAACCAGCAAACCCTTGGTGCTAATGGAGAGACATAAAGAAACATCAAGTTCTTACCCGTACAAAGCTGGCTGGAAACCAGCCTTCGCTGTCCAGAATCCTCCCCCACCACCACTCCTTGTTGGTAGCATCCATTACTTCAATGACATCGCCAGCCTTGAATCCCAGCTCCTGGTCATCCATCGTGACATGGTCCCAGAGGGCTTCTGCATACACCACGCTGCCATCGCTGATGAGCTGGGGACACAGCAAGGCAAACTGTCAGCTCTCAACACGAAAGCAGCACAATCAGCCAAAGCCAGTGCTGCTGGGCCACACAAGTGGTGGTAACTGGTTACTCCCCATGAGCAAAGTGAAAAGGAGTCGGTCCTTGTTTGGCAGTTGCTTTGACTGACCTTGCTCTCAATAGCATTTATTCAGAATCACTAAGACACAGTACATTTACTACCATAAAGAACATAAATGTGATGCTCTGGAGTTTCTTCCTGGTGACTTTGCCTCAGCCAGCCAACAGGGCTCAGCGGTACCTCGTTGGTGAGGATGCTCTTGTGCTGCCAGTGCAGCCGTGCTTTGGAAAGCCTCGAAATAAAACCTTGAGCATCAATGTTTAGAGACATACTTCAGAGCATAAAGTATTCCAAGGCCTCAGAGCTAGTCTAGGATGGATAGAACCTTAAGTCTTTAAGGTGGTTAAACTTAGCACTTAAGCTGCTTAAAATGTCTCCTAGAGAGTTTAAGTAATTATGCTGAGGTACACCGGTTATTTACTACATGTCCCACAGAGGAAATACTCTAGGAGAAGGACCCCCAAACAATAAAAAAACCAACCCCAAACAAAAAAAAACCAAAACACCACAACCAACCCACATGGCTAGAGGCTGCGAGAGGGCTCGTGAACACGGTGATGACTGTGTCTATACCTGCCTGATGCCATTCCCAACCACCCACACCCCAGCTATGGGGCAGGGGTTTATTTTTGTAAGCTGGTCCTGCTGGCGGCTACAGCAGGAGCGCCTGCCTGATGCCCGCAGGTTTATCGTGTCAGTCTCCTTGCTCGGTCCCACGGTTAGTTATCTGCTGCTCTGGGTTTCTATTTTTGTCCCTCCCCAAAGAAGTAAGACGCACGTTGTAAAGGAACGTCAGGAGAAGCGCGCATACAGTAAATGCGGAGAGAGTTAACCAGGCATTTGAAAGAAAATTCAAATACAGTCTGTCTGCCTTTGGATAGCAAATAGCCCTTCACTGAACCAGAAACAGCTTAATGCGGTGTTTCCATCTTGACAAAAATAACAGGATGAATGGGAAGGAGAGGATGAGAGGTTCCCGCTTATCTGCAGTGCCAGTGTGTTGGTGCCCCCCCCGCACTGCTCAGCTGCCCTCCCCTGTGCCACCCCAGGGCTGGCTGCCTCCCTCCTGCAGGGTTCTGCTCCTCGCAGAGGTGAGCCGTCGCTGTGGCCCTGCCGGTAGGGAACCCATGGGACGTGCTACTGTCATACAGCCGGCTGGTGGCACCACGGAAAATAATCCAAGAGTCTTAAACAGTGTCTCACTAGTCTAAGCTCCTAGAGCCAGGAGAGGCTTTGATCACAGGGCAAGCAGAGAAGTAGCATCGTTAGTCTCAGAAAACCACACACCAAGAGAGAGGGAGGAATGCACCCCGCAGCAGAGGCACCGAAGCCCAGTCGCACGGCAGCTATTTGTCCTAAGGAGCTGTGGAAGGAAAGGGTGTTTGGCTTCATAATCCATGCGTACAGCTGTTAGAGCTACGTGTGGTGCTTTTTACACATAGTTCACTTAACAGGCGTATTGCATATAGTTTGACAAGCTTAAAGCATGCTCAGCATTATGAATAAAACCTTTACTCATATTTTTGAAACACTTCTGGATGTTGTCAAGCTTCTAGAAACATAGAGGTTTTAGCTTTCTAACAGAAAGTAGCGATGACTGGAGTAGGGAAGAGAATGCATATAAAAGTGTTTATTTTTCCAAAATCAGCTCTCAGACCCCAGTTCCAGACCACCAGCTGGGCTGTGGAGGGGGGCAGGTGTTGGCTACTCTCAGGAAAGAGCTCTGTTGCTCCTTTGAGCAGTCTGCCGGTGGGGATCCACTTGCTTTAGTGACTTCAGTGACTAGTGACGGTGTGGAGCACAAGCTAAGCCCAGCTCCTCCCTTCCGCAGGGAGAGAAGAGCGTAACAGGGTGATGGGGTGGCTGGAGCTGAGTCTCTGGCCATCCCTACAGAGAGGAGCTATTAAATACGCTGATCTCACACGGGATCTGGGGAGTCACCTGCGCTTAGGTAAACCCTACCACCAGGTCATGCCGGAGCTGCTGCCGTGCCATGCCGAGTCACGGATCCCTGTGGGTAAGGGTTGGCTGTCGCTCAGGGAACGGGCTCATACATCTTTGGGCAGAGTGGCATTCAGTGGGCTTTTCAACCTACAGATTGTGAGCAGCACATAAGGAACATGGCTCTTTCTGAGATAAAACACCTTATCTGTGTGCTTAAATGTGCCGCTGTGAATCAGTGCTCTGGGCACGACGTAGCTGGCACACACACCACAACCAGCACCGGAGAGAGACTCGGTGGAGTTCCTCGGTAGCATTTTGATAATCACACAAGCAGAGCAGTGATGATGTGAAGGTATTAATACCTCACAGTACCAAGCTGTCAGATATCGGTATCCTGGTGAGAAGACAAGAGACCGAGCCTGACCTAGCATTAACAGCATGTTGGGGCTGATACACCCAGCTTCACAAGGGGACAGAGCTCCCTGGTTCTTCTCGGGCTCACTGAAAGCCATGGGGCTGACTAGTGACTCCCCAGCTGGTATTTTAATCCGTCCACTAGCATTACTATCTTAGGTTTTCTCTATACAACAACAGCCATACTGTGAATGATTTGCCAAATATAGAAAGTCACAGCTGACTGATCACCAGCCCGTAAGTAATTAAAAATACACCTGAAATACAGGCCAGGATTTGATTAACTGACACCAAACACGGTGTTTGTAGGGAGGAATGATTGATATGGAATAAAGCAAGAAATAAAGAGTAAAAAAATACCTTATGTACACTTTGGAATGTCTCAGTTAATTTAGTACAGCAGGACTTGAAACACCTCCGTGGCTGTGGGCTGACAGGCTCTGCCTGCTCTCCTCCCTGCACCGCGTCAGTCCGTGCTGGTACACTGGGGCTGAGGGGGCAGGGGGGCAGGCACAAATGCTGAGAAGTGTTTCATGATCACCGTGCGCGGTGCTCATTTTCCTATTAGCCCTCAATCTGTACCTTATACATTTTTTTTTTCGATTATATCCAATCCAATTCCTAGGCTGATACAGAAATATCAAATATATCCACTCTGACAGTTTCCCAGAGCAAATACTGAAGGATAACTGAGCCAGGACTGACATTTCCATGGCACAGAAGCACCCACGGTACCGCACGTCACTGCAGCAAGCAGAGCTGCTCCAGGTGGGGCAGAGCGCGCTGCAGCATCCTCTCGAGGAACACACTGTTACTGGGGAAAAAAGGGTTATGACTCTCACTCCCTGTCCCAGGAAGGACAAAACACAGCAGCGGATAAAAAGGTTTTCTGCAAAATGTGCTAGAGGGTGGTACAGTCAACTGGCTAAATCGTGACAGCTGCTTATCTTCCATAGAAACAGGTATTAAAGGGAATGCCCGCCATTTCCAAGCATGGCAGCTCCTCGGCTCAAAAGGCTCCTCTTACCACAGGTTTTGATCTTTGCAATTAAAGCAAAGTTTGAAAAACAACTATTAATTTCCATATGAAATAACATTTAAGTGCAGGCTTTGTAATAGCAAGGACAACTCAGTACATGTTCTTGAAGAGCCCCAAACCAGCCTCTGGAAGAGAAACATCAGAAGACAGAACGCAAACCCAGCCACCCCGCAGCTGCTTTAGTTACTGCAGTGAAAACAAAAATTGGCTATTTTCCTTTGTTTATAACAACATTCAAGTTTGTAGATGGCAGCGTTTGCAGCCCAAAGGCAGTACCACTGATGCTTTGAAACTAAAAATTGACTGCAGCTCTAATACTGCATTGGCCTTTCTGCGCATCTGCAGGTGCTTTCCCTCTGCCCACGCAGCTGCGGCCTCGCAGCTCCTCTGCCGACACGGCAGATGCCGAGGGACGGCGCCGGCAAAGCCCGGCTTGCGCAGGCTGCTCTGCGCTCCACACAAAGATATGGGGATGGCGGGGAGGGGATTGCTGCACTACTCCTCCAAGCAATGTCTGTGCACAGGCTGCCAAAGAGAAGACACAGCCAGAGCCGTGCTCGTAGCTGCCCCAAATTAAGTCCATTACCCGTGGGCAAACAGACACGGCGTGCCAAAGCCCACGTCTGTGGGCTTGTTCGCATTCCAGCTACTCGGCCCCTGTTTGTCTCAGGCTGGACACCTTGACATAATTACCTTGTATGTCCTGGTCTGGTTCTGACAGGAGCCCCAGGCAATATTAACAGAGATAAAAGATCTCGACAACTTACAGAAGCAGGGATGAAGATGCCTTTAGGAAATATTTATCTTTGAGCTACTTGGTTCTATTTGAATAAAATTTGAATAACTTTCTCTTGATAATGCCAAGTACGGTAGATCATATAGAACTAAAATATGAACCCAGGAGTACCAGAAGATACTGGGAATGGGGCAGTTCAGGGAGAAGGTGCCAATAAAATGGAATTTACTTTTCAGGCCTGCGGCCCTAAACCAGACACCTTCCATGAAGAGCACCCGAACCCAAAAAAACGGTTGCTGTGAAGCCTGCGTTCTTGCTCGGCTCCCCCGGCACTTGCGTGTTACAGAACGAAGCTGACCTGGGTCAGCACATCATCAAACATTCAAACCCTGCAGCAGCCCTGACCCCAGAGGCAAAGTCCCCCCCAGCTCTAGTTCCTTCACCCGTCACTTTGCTTCTCTTCTGCCTTTTTTTATTTCCACTCTTGCCCCAAAGTAGTACTTCATTCACACAAATACTTATTTTTTTCTGAACATGGGTAGAAGCCAGCTAGCGTCTCCCTTGAACTGAACACATAGGATAGTTTTGAAATCGTCGTGACAGCTTGCTCTTGCTTCCTCTCTAAACTTTTCACTTTGCTGTTCAATGACGGACCAGAGAGATGAAATTTATATCATAGAGCTTCTGTCATCTGAACAGCAGGCATTTAGTCCAAACGAGTTATCTTGATTGTCTTTACAGAGCATCTCCCCTTTGTGGAGAGGACAGGCACCCCGGGGAAGGGTTCATCTTAGGCATCTATCTTAGCGTGATGAATTAACCAAGGCCCTGGGGGTCCTCTCTCCCTTCACTGCCAGGGAGGAATCCGGGCTAGCTGAGACTTGCCGCTTGGCTGCAGGGTGCCAGAACCACTGACACGACTCCACAGCCACAGCAAACAATTCACCGCTTCTTCCCACTCCTCTGTGGACACGTTTCAGGGTAACACACCCCCCCCCTCACCACGCCACAGCGTTACACCAGACGTCTGCCCACACGGGCAGTGGGGTGCGTTCATTGCTCCAGAAGCGCAGGGCTGCGTGCCGTGCCCCCCGGCGAGCCGTGCCCTCGGCAGTCGTTGCCCTGCTGTGTCAGCTGCGGAACTTTTCAGGGCGGATTTCAGAGCACTGATTAAGGAGAGTGGAGGACTCTCAGGCATTTACCAAACACTGCAGAACTGCATTCAAAATACTGTAATTTGACAGTGATTCTCCTTAACAAATCTGGGATGTCAGTCAACCAAGATCTTAATCCAGTTAAGTGTGCTACACTGATATTCTGTAGTGCTGCTTTTTTAATCAGTGCCTGTAGTCAAACTCCTCATGTGACATCTCATACAGCTGCCTCCATTTACCAAACATTCAAAATTTGTCATCACATTTATTTGGTAAGAACTATTTTCCACAAAACCGTTTTGACTGGCATTAATTACGTTATTCCCTTTTATGTATATCATCTGAGTCCTGATTCCCCCTCAGAAGTGGTTTAAACAGATGGGAAGAGGAGGAGGGTCCCCCCGCAGCAGGCAAGGAGAAGCTTTAAAAACTCCCTTTATCAAGCGCTCGAGGAGGAGGGAAGCAACCCTTGTAGAAAGCGGAGGCGGCAGAGCTGCGCTCCATGTTACTTCAACCTGCCCGTGAGGAGCACAGCGTGAGAGCATGGCAGGTGCACGTCCACCTGCTTGAAACGTGGCTGTGAAAACTCCAGAGTGATGCTCAGTTCCTCACCTAAATTATGGGAGCTGATTACCATAATGCAAAACAAATCAACTGAAATTGCTTTAGACCATTTTACTTTTGGCTGAAAATGGCCAGGAAAGTTCTTATGAAAGAGTGGGATAGTTACCTGTCGCTGAGGAGGACGCCTACTCATCTAGGTCTTGTCAGTGCCCTCAGTGCCCCCACCATCACTCTCCCATGACCTGTACAACAAGGGAGTCCCCTGCTTTTGGGAACTAACATCCTCAAGCTTTGGCATAAGGAAACCACAAGAACAAAGTCCTTCTCAAACCTGTTAGTGATCTGCAAAAGGCTGGTTTTGTATCACATTTTATAGTTAAATGTTGCAGCTGCTGGTAGTGCTTACAGTAAGTAATGCTGGAAAACCAGCTCCCATTTTAACCTTTCATACAAGTTTCCAGAGGATACTGATTCAAACTATAAGACTTCTATTTTCTGGTATAAGGAAAACATATTTTCACTCTTTCTAAACAAGCCGATACAATGCTGAGCGACAGGGTGACAAAGCGGCAAATGAAATCCTGTGCTGACAAATGCAACACGAGCGGTCTCTCATGATGAGATATGACTGGCCAACGACCATACGAGATACGAACACAAATGACTGGCCAAATGAGCTGCTCCTCAGGAATGTCTCTGCAGACAGATTTAAGCAAACAGCGGCCGGCTCCATCAGGGTCAGCAAGCCTGAATGTCAGGGATGACGCAGAGAGAGAGGGAAGAGGAGAACTAAAAAGGCACAAAGAGCAGCACCGATCGAAAGCGGGAAGAGTTTCTAGGCCACCAGAAGCTAAACAGACCTTGAAGCTGCAACCGTGAAAGGTGGATGGAGGGTTGTTTAGTACAAGAAGTTTAGTACAAAAGCAGTACTTTTTTCCCCCATGGTGCATAATTAGGCAGTACCACAGGATGCCACAGAGCCAAACACATTGATGATTTCAAAAGAGATTAAGCAAATGTATGTCTTTCAAGGCCATTTAAACATATCGTATCTAGATACAGCCCATCAAGGACCTTAAACACAGCTGGGAAGGCACAGAGGGAAAGAACCAGGCCATACTTGCGTCCATTCCTGAGCCGTGACCCCAGTCACAGATAAAAGTGCTACTGGGTGGCCCTACAGAGCTGGTCTTAGGACATTAGGGTAGTAAAAAACACAAAGGAAAAGAAGTGTTGAGTATTCATATTACCCACAAATACTTCTTGAAAATGGTGAGCCCTGAAAATGTTAACTTGACAGGGACAGATATTTACAGCAACACTCTAGTTCAGGTGGAAAACTAGCAATTGCTAACACAGTAATTACAAGGTCGTTAAGATGTCCTCTGGGGTAGGGCTGTCATCCTTCTGGCTGGGACTCCTCCGGCAGAGGTAAATGCAGCACTTCCACGCAGCTTTGATATAACAGATCCCACACACTTTATCCTACCCAGGCAACACTCACCAGGAGCATGGAGGAAGGTCAGGCCACACTCCTGGAGTAGCCATTTGCCCCTACCACATGGATGTCTGACTCCTGGCCTTTTTTTTTTTTCCCAGATAAGGGAGGAGGAACATGTACCCAGGGAAACTTGGCTCTTCAGACGTTGCCTGAAGACTTGCATGGAGAAAGAGTCTCCCTGAGCGCAAGTTACAGGAGCAGGTATGTGCCACGGCCTCACTCAAAATGTTCAGAAAGGCCTTTACAATTAAAAGCTCGAAGGACCTCCAAACCTCCTTAAGCACTCAAAGCCAGAGAACTTAAGTCATTCCAAAGCTCTAAATCAGCTTAAACAGCTTAAACTCATCTAAGGCCTTAAAGTGTTTTAAGCATTTTAAACCCATCTAAAGCCTTAAAGTGGCTTAAGAAGCTTGAAATACTCTAAGGCTTAAAAGTGGTTTAAATATCTTTAAGTTTTGGCTAACCCACTCCTCGTACCTCTCCCAATTGTGTGGCACTCATCACTCCAGGTTAAGGTAGGATCCAAGCGCAGATCAGTCCCATTTATCCCAAACAGCCCAGATCTCTGACAGAATCACTCTTTTGCCCCCCATTTCCAGCTATTCTGGGGTGCTTTGGGAAGCGTTGAGCCCCTCGGTCCCGGCTCAGCACAGACCCCACATCCCGCGGCCGACAGCTCTGAGTGTGGTGGCCAGAGGTGGGTGCGCACAACTCCTCAGGGGTTGGTGACCGGGATCGCTGGGCTGCTGCCCTAACGCCACCTGGAAATCAGCCACACGCTCTTCCATCTTCTTTGGTTTCAAAGACTGGAAAGGGGTGAGGCCTGGGGTTGAACTCAGGTTTGAACAAGACTTTGACCTAGGGCTCACACATCTACCATGTTTCTAGTTCCTGGTTCCAGCTTGGCTGTAGATGAAACCCCTTGTCAGACTGACTGACTCCCCTCTTCACCTCACCAACAGTTTTGAAGCCTACATTTACTGTAGAATAATACGAAGCATACCTGGTTAACACATTTTTTACATTTTCTAATGCTCTGAATTTAACTGTACAACCTGGGAATGGAAATAGCCCAGAGTGTTTCTGTTTGGTTGTTCTCACCTTGAAGAGTAATTGCTGTTGCATCTTTTTGTTACACTACTGTTTCTCCGGCACCCAAATAGAAACTATTTGCTTTAGAAAATTTTAGTTAATGTTACGTTAACACATTTTTATGTCACTGATGCTACAAACTTGCCCCACTCTCCTCTTGCTGCTGCCTGCAGCGTTACCCTTCCTCTGTATGTTCCCACCAGCACATCCCCTCGGGACATTTCCCATCTTTTTCCCTCGCTGCAGGAGAGCTCCCGATTCCACTGCCTCTCCCATGGCTTATTTTTAAGATTCTTCCTTTCTACCTCCATTTTTGCTTCCTCTTTCACCATTATTTCTTTGGACAAGGGAGGAACATACTGTACAGATCCTCCAGGGAAAGGCATCCAAAACAGTTCAGCTGCAGCTCATCTGACAGGGATTTATTGAGGGTAAGTGTTCCATCCTGGCTCCTTGCAGACGAAAAGGAAAGGGAACTGTGCAGTTCCCAGAGTTCTCTGCCTGCTGATGACTAGTTGCTATTCCCTTCCCCCAAAAGATATGGCAAATTACAGAATCAGTTATGGCTTGAAGGCAAATTAATCTAAATTTGTTTTACAAATAAGGGTAAAGAAAACATTTTAAAGCAGATACAAACTGCGTTGCTAGCAAACCGCTCTGAATCATCAAAAGGTCAGCATCTCTTTGGGCTCACAGCGGGCAATAAGCCAGAGCACAGCGCACAGCTTTCTTTTTCATGTGTGTGCATGAGTTAATTTTAATGGAACTCACTGCAAAGAACACACTGAAATGATTTTTATTGTTCCTATCTCCTGTGAAAACATCTCCCCTGGATTAACAGCACTGTGCCAAAGTCTGTACAACACTGGTAGGTGCTGGCGGATATGCCAGGCCAACAGAGCTTGTTTAGCAATTTGCATGACCTGGCTCTCAAAGATGGTCTCCAAGCCTCAAAAGGACCATGCACAGTTTAGTATCTGTTTCCTTTCTTCCTCTTCTCCTGAGAGAGAAACTCTGCAGGGTTTTGGTGGCCCCAAACTTGTGGTTCCTCTCCCCATGCACCCTCCCCACCTTTCTGGTGATCTCTCTCCCAGTGCACACACACTGGTTCACATCCTTTCTTCACTGAACTAAGAATCACCGTCTATCCTTTTCTTTGAAAACAGGGCAGAGGAAAATCTGAATATCAGATCGAGAGAAGGAAAAGAACAAAAATCTTTGATAACTTCTCACTGTCAGGCAAAGGAGGCTGCCTAGCCTTTGTTTTCGGTTAGTATCTGTAAATATAAAAATGAGTCATTTCTTTTGTGGTCCCTACAGAAGGTTCTTCAAGCTAAGTACACTCAATGCCCCCCCCACTCCTTAAAACACTAACCTTTTTATGGTTTTATATTGCAAGTGTCCTGTGCTAGGTGAAGAAAATTGACTCAAGCAGCAGTAGGTTCCTGGGATCTTCTGAGACCCTGTACTATTATGCTTTTGAACATATCCATTTTATTCATTTGTCTCAAGTCCACACCATCTGGATAAAGAGACCTAACGGCCTAAACAAAGCTAAAGCCTCCAACCAGAACCACATTCCCGTTTCCAATACCCCATTGCAAACAAGCCCTCTAACTGCAGGAGACTGAAGCACCTGCTGTCCCTCCTGCAGAACGTGGCTTCTTTAGTCCAAAGAGGAGAAGGTCAACGTATCTCCTGTTCCCACTACCTTCTCATTTTAGTTGCCTTGACTCCCTGAACAACTCTCCCATAGTGGCCACAGGTTTCTCAGTATAACAAAGTAGTTTTGGAAAAGCAGCTTGGTGCAGAGCACATTCTGGTAAGTCAGGCAGCAATGGGATCCTGCAGTCCCTGGCTCTCCTCTCTCGCTGTCTAGTGGAAATCTTCTCACTACGTAATTAGACAGTGCTTAGTATAACAAGTCCTGACTCCTGGGCACTACAGGTGTGAACTGGGATACTAAAAATACGAAGTCGTGACTCCCTAGGAGTCTGTCTTTTCTTAATCTCCTGCTGGAACTATTTCATTTGGTGAGGTGAGGAAAGCTGTGTTAGGCTGCTGCTGAGAGATCCTGGTGTGGCTCTTTAGATTCGCGTGTGATGCCTATATCCAGTGTTTGTATTTCCATCCAAAGTTTGCCACAACTCTGCAGACACTCAGCATGCCAAGCCTGGACAAGATCACGATTCAAAACAACCACAAGCAGTCAAACCCAGCTCTGCTATGCTGTTCTGAGCCACATTACCACAAAGACTATAGACACTGGGCCTATAAATAACATTCATGTACTGCCCGAGCATAGGGGTCACTACAAACCAGCACAGGTTAGTAGAAGACAACACGTTAATTCCATTCTTGTGTTGATATCCTAAATGGATGCAACACTGAACAAGCGTGAAATTTTTAAGTGTGGATGCTATGGTGGCTTGCTCCATTCCCTGTGTCACCTTGGCTTTGCCCAGCAGCCTGCTCTGGGTAGGATCTACTGCAGGAAGGAAGGAGGGTGGTGAAGACAGCCCCTGTTCCCCCAGCTGGTGGAGGCTCTCCTTGCTCTGCCATCAAGGGACAGCAGAGATTCAGATGCCCAGTGTGAAACTGGTGCTCTCTGGAGGTGCAGTCTGGAAGGAAAAGCACAACGGAAGGGACTGCGGCAGGGTCTCCCTCCCTGGAGGGAGAAGGGGAAGATGTGGGACCAAAACTCTGCACCAGGCCCTTGTTCCAGAGGGGCCAGATCAGCTAGTCAGCTCCAAGGGAGAGCAAACTCCCAAATTTCACTCTCCATGGCCCTTCACACCTGACTGACTCCTCTGCTGAAAGGTTCAACGACTTCCTTTTGGTACCTGGGGAGACCTTTTTCTTTTAGCATTACCAGCATAGCTGAGCTGACTATCAGTCACATCAATTACGAACACAGAAGGCTTGGAAGCGTGCAACAGGATAGAGAATGCCATTGTGGGCCTTCGGCAGGTCCATGCTACTGCTTCAAGAACCATTTCCACCACTGCAGAACACAGACACAGAGCGGGCGAAGTATATGTGACAACCACGGCCACGCCTGGGGTAATGCCAGCCAAAGAACAGATACAAAGATTCAAATAAGACACAATTTTATTCCAGAGTTTCCAGCACATTCCCTAGTTAACAAGCCCAGTGACATGGCATAAATAACAAGTACTCCCCCCTCTTAAAATCTTTCTTTAACCTGCGTAATGGGACTTCTTTTGTTGTTTTTTTTTTTCCTTAAATCAAAACACTGGGAGCATTAATTAAAAGTAATTGCTGATGGTATCATCCTAAATGCTTACTGTGTTTCTTATCTGGCCAGCTCATGCCTTAGATTCCAAGAATAAATCACAAAGACAGCAGATACCACATATCACCACAGAAATGCGTTTAGCCTGAGAGAACAAATTAAGAAAAGATACAATCTAAAGCCCAGATCTCCCTTTGGAAATGATGCCTTGGTCTCACTCCTCTTCATAGATGCTCTTTAAACTTGGGAAGCTCACAGTAAAGCAGTAGCAAGGCAAAGCTCTTGCCTGTTAAACGTCCTGCTGAACTTGCCCCACACAGGGGCAACAGAAACTACCCATGGAGGGCTCGGGGAGCAGTACCCTGCCCCATTCCTGCACCCCGCTTTGCCACGCAGCTGGAGCACGGGAAAAGAGTGGAGGCACAGCTCTTACTCTGCACCCCGGGGAGAGGAGGAGTCTAGCAGCCACAAAGGGGCTCTGCTGACACGAGCTGGTCCGCAGCAGGAGCAGAGCGCACAGCGGGCACCAGGCACCCAAAGCGCTTTGCAGAGGGGCAGTGACTGTGTGGCTCCCCCTTTCCTGGCCATGCTGCTCCCTCCCTGGGGCTACGGCCCAAACGCCATGGCAGGGGCGGACATTCAGATGACTGCAGGGAAGGCAGTCCCAGCCTTCCTGCAGAGCACCCATCTCTCATGTCAAATAAGTGCACTGAGAGCAAAGAAAAATAGCCAACTTTGTTGACTGAAATGCCAAAGGCCTCTCATTCCCCACTGTCCTTCTATCACCACCTACAGCCCTTGCACATGATTCAGAGATCCTTCACCAGCTTTATTTTTCCTGGGCTTTATCGGCTATCGTAGCTTCTTCAGCCAAGATCTGAGGCAGGCTGGAATGAGTCACAACTAACATCAGGCTGATTAACGCTGATATGTCAACCACAGCTTCCAGCTGAATGTAGGCGTAGGCTGTAGGTGAAGTTGAGGAAGAAGGAAAAACACTGGGTTCCCCATAACAAAACTCGACACAGATACCTCAGGATTAGTCAGGTACCAAACACCTAGACAAGCAGTGGAAAGAGAAAATTAAAATTCACCTAACATTAAATATTAAGAGGAAAAATGTTCCCAGGCTCTTGGCAACCAGCGTTAACACCTGTGGCAGGCAGTATTATAGCACATATCTCCAGTGAGTACTCTGTAATCTTGCAATTTGCCTTAGCAGAATTTTTAAATGCAAGAACAGTTCTACTTTTTTTTTGCTCCCAAATATTCTGCTACCAATAAATCTGGTGAAATTGCCCTATGCAGCGGTAATGCAGGGGTAATGCAGATTGCCCCATAGAGGGAAGGGGGAGGCAATTACACCAGGGGTTGCTTTATCTTTTTCTATGACATACTTTTCTTCCAAGTTGTCGCTCATTGTCCTGGACTCCCCATAGCCCTTGAAAACAGCTCTTTGCTTTAATTCTCTAGCAGCAGGCAGGTCCTCTCCTGCTGGGGAAGTCCCGGGTCCTTAGTGTCAACAACCACAACGTCTCCCAGAGAGGAGAGCTGCCCTGCAGGAAGCAACGTGGGAGCTCTGTACCTCAGAGGCATTAAGTGCCCAAACTCATGTTATTCCCGAGACTTAACGTTTTCTCTTTAGCATCAGCAGTGAGCATTCTGGGGAGCTGGATGAGCTGTTAGCAAGACCCTCCTCCACCTCCCATTGCATGCACTGGCTGCTGCTGCACAAGCTTGATATGTCAAAGGAGCAAGGGCAAATGGCTCTTGCTCCAGCGGGGATGGTAGGTGTAGCTGGGCAGAGCAAAGGGAACTTTTTGGAAATAAGGACACCATACCAGGTACAGTGTAGACGTGGTAAAAGCAGGTCAGAGAGAGAAGGGAAGAAGGAGGTTGAAGCATTTGGGGAGCACTCGTCTGCTCCGAGCAGGGCCTGCCCGGGGAGCCCACCATCACCAGGGTTAGTATTCGACCCCTTCCAAACCCAACAGGGTCCTTTAGCGAGCAGCAGGAATAGGGTGTCCCCAAACCAGGCCAGCAGCAGCTAGCAGAGGGTGAATTACTTCACCACCACAAGACCATCTCCAGCTACCTAATCAATTTTGCGGTACACCAAATAAAAAGGAGTTTCTGGAAAACTGCCCTGAAGCACCTTTCTAGGCAGAGCGTGTCAGGAAGCTACAGTCTCCAGTTCAGTGACTAAAGCCACACAAGGAGCATTTCAGTGACATGACACTGAGCTAAACAAGATCATGAGTCCCTTCATGAATCTAGGATCAGTCCTGGCTGGCAGATGCTTGTGCTCGGCTTACCAACTGCCCCATGTGGCTTCTGTACGTTGAGCCAAATGTTCTGATTATGAATGGAGTCGACCGACTGGATAGTCTGCAGAGGTACATGTGTACGTGCAGGCACTGTGAATAACCGCAGTTCTCATCTAATATCGGATGTTTTGCATTGTTTCAAGATACAGAGCAGGTGAGACAGCAGTAACTGACAGTTCAAGCACATTGCCGGGGCTGCCACCATGCCGAGGCCTGTTGCTGCTCCCACTGCTGTCGAGAGCAAACCACTCGCCCACTAGGTGATGGGTGAGAGCTGCTGAGCGCATCAGCACTTTCTGAACCTGCTCAAACCCCGTGCACGAGCTGCCCTCACATGCAGCTGCCAAAAAGTTTCTGCCACTGACACCTGTGACCCCAAATCCATACTTTGGTCCCTCGTCTGTCATTTGAAGATAGAGCTATGCTGTCACATCTGTCACTTGTCCTTTCCCATAAACCATCTTTTTTCCAACTGACATCATAAAGTTATGATCCCAGCTGTAACTAAGACCAAAGGTAAAGTTTAGAGGGGAGAAATAACAGATTTGTTTGAAAGTCAGTTTGCGCGCTGAGGGTTGGGGTTTCTTTGAAATGGGAAGTTCAGAAAACAACATGTACTGCATAGTGCCAGTGGCTGTTTGTCACAATGTCTACGTAATAAGAGTTAATGGCCTAGTATGAGATCTTTCATAATCCAAAACTGTCACATACATAACAGATTGGCAGAAAGCTGCAGCGAGCTGGGGCCTGCTGCTGCCCCCCACCCAGCACTGCAGGAGACTCTCACCTAGGGAGAAGGATGTTCCATACGCGGATTCAACTCAGAAAGGAGCTCAGCAAGTACAAATTTCATTGCTTTGTGTGCTGAAGTGACGTGGTTTTGTACAACACTGATGTATTACACACAATCACATAAATAACCGGTACAGAGTACATCACTTGTGATGACAGAGACAAGATCACCATCCAGCCTTTCTCAACATCAGATCAGGCTCCAGGAGCCACAGTCAGGGCTGAAAGGACTGCGGTAACTTCAACTATTAATGCCAGCAAATGCACTGCCCTCCCGAAAGCTGTACCTAAATGGCAGATTATCTAACACACAAAATGAAGGATCCTGCTGAATTCTAAGGACTTTGATATCTTGCACAGTCTCCGGCACAAATGCAAGCAGTGTCATTAAAAACAGTGCACTGTGGCTTCCTTTCCAGTCAGTCTTCCTCCAGGAATCAGCTCCTTCAATGCCATCAAGCAGAGGGTTGCTCCATTGAGGTGTCAGTGCTCAAGTCTGGAATGCTGTGATGTATAGGGCTGCCGATACAACATCGTTGAGGTGAACAGGCCTGGAGCGAGCACGCTGCTTTGCTGCCCTCCCCTCCTAACAGGTCTACAAGAGTGGTTCTTAAGTCGCTTCCCCACTGTGTGTGGCTACTGTTGGCCAGAGGGAAACACGCGGCCTGCAAGCCGTGTCCTGTGCTGTGGTTCTGCCAGCCATTTTAATACACGTAGCAGATAAGCACTGAGATTTGATAAAGGAAACAGGATAAAAGCCAACAAAACACTCCTTCCACACTGATGCAGCATTTATTCAGACCGAATTCCTGATGCATTCTATTGATCAGTCGCTTTGGCTAATTGGGCATTACTCACACCACCGCACAGCACAGCGTTCACAGTGGCAGAGCAACAGAGGCATTACGGGGTTCAGCTTCTTACAGCAGGTGGTTACACGTAGCAGGTCCTTGTGTAAGGGCTCGATATAGGATGACTGTCCCTCTGCAAACAAAGCAGCAGCATTTTGGGCTTCTCCAGGGCTGAGAAGTGCTACGTATAGGCACAGTATCGTCATCATTAGGAACTGAGGCTGATTAGCGCCACGGAGAGCGGTTACGATTAAGCAGGTTGGCTCTGTTACCTCTTTCCCTGATTTAACGGTGATCCAAACTGCAAGGCACAGGTGATGACAGGAGGAGAGTGAGGGGAGCAGGGTGGGGAAGGAGGTGATGATTAAAAAACAAAGGAGGGATACTCTGAGACACACAGTTACCGTAACGGCAGACAAGCAGACCAGAGGCAGACAACGACATGCTGACCTGCTGATTTGTCGCCCAGTCCTGGAAACCCCCATGCACCACACCACTACCGGCAGTCCTCCTTCAGTGAAATGCCAAAAGAAACATCAGCACCACGTTGACGATGATGAGGAAGAGCAGGATGACAAAGACCACTACCCGCTGGGTCTCCGGGTTCATGTTGCAGCGGAGGAAAGTGTGAAGCACACTCCATTTGTGCCTGCTTCGGTCGGGGACCTTTGCCATGGCTTCAGCCCCCGGAAAAAAATGGAAAAAAAAAAAAAAGCAGCAGGCTTGTTAAGTGACTGCTGTACAGCCCACAGCAGGGGCACGGATAGGGGCAGAGGGCTGTGAACAAAAGCTGTTTTGCAGCTCTCAAAAGCAGAAGTCTAAATGGTTCGACACAGCCATTGCTGGCACCGCACAGCACGTGTGCCAAAACGCCCCCTCCCCACCCCCTTATCTCAGGGGGATGCTTATCAGCGCATCCATGGGTTTCCACATCTTCTTTGCCGAAGGAACCATCGCCATCGCTTTAGCAGAAGGAAGGCACTGAATTCCTTCTCGCAGAAAGCCGGAGCGTGCCGGAGCACTGCAATCCGGGCTGCGATATTGGCTTTCCAGAGAGCGGCTCAGCTATTTGCTGGGCGCCGTCTCCAGGATACATGCAGGCCTTAGCAACGCGCCAAGCCCAGCCCGACGTGGCGGTGTGCAGGGGAGGCTTTTAAGGAGGGTCAGGAGCGGATTAGGCGGCTGCTTTTTTAAATCCTTCCACCCGCACTAAGAGTGTGCCAGCAACAGAGACAAGTCCTGCCAGGAGGCAAATCCCACTACTCCGGGTGGGGCTGGGGAAAGCTGGCCCTGCCACAGCACCAGGGCACGGCCAGGGCACGCACAGCTTCCCGCACATCCCAGTGGGCAACAAGCTGATGGGTGCTTCCGAGGAGGGTGGAGGAGATGCCGCCCTCTGACTGGGGTTCCTGAAGTGGCTCCTGTTGGACTCTGCTGTCCGCTTCCTGGCAGGATCCTGGAGCCAGAATGTCTAAAGGACTTAGCTACCCTCTGCGGATGCCCCCATGGCACTGAGGGACTTAAACCCCAAATCTTTGCAACCAGACAACCTCTAGTCAGCCGCGTAGAGCCCTAAACATGCTGTTATGAACTCATCATTTTGCTGCTGGACTGTGAAGTTCACCACACATCAAGCTGCCCGGGGAACACTCACAGATGCCACAGCCTAAGCACAGCTCCCACCAGTGTCTGATCAGGATGAAAGGACACTCCTCCTTGGAAAAGTCAGGGATGGTTCTTGCAGAGACAGGCTCTTTAACTGCAGTTGTAGCCCTTCTCTTTCCTCTAGCCAGCAAAGCAGAGCCCACCACTTACTCAACAGCCCGCAGTAATAGCACTCCCCAGGAAAAGGAAGAGGAGGACGCGGTATTCGGGACCTTCATTGACGGGAGATAATTCTACATCTTCCAGTTCTCACAGGTTCACCCCACACACACCCACTCGTGAAACTGGGAAACAGGAATCCAGCAATCCAGCCCCTGGAGGAAGGGCAAGATGATACAGTAGCTAGTGCGTGGAGCTGGGTGCAAAGAGGATGACTCTGCACTTTACCCAGTAGTGTCAAACATCATAAAAAAGAATAAAATCTGAAAACCCGACATATATGTATGTATATATACACACACACGCTCCTAGAACCAGGAACTGGAAGTCATGGCTCCCCCCGTAAACACACTAACTGCTAGACTCCTATGGGAGCATCCGTCTCTGGGAAGGGCAATGAGGGAGTAGCCACATGAGGCGGGTATGAACAGAACGCACTCAGCTGCTCTCACAACTGAAAGAACACATATAAAACCAAAGCTGTCTTTTTTCAGGTGTTAGCACATCAATGCCCATAACGTTTCTTGAAGATCTGCACAGCTTCTGTATGTATCCTGCAACGCAGCAGGTGAGAGATTTTAAAGGGAAGAGGTTGAAGAGCTACAGTCTGGCCGGGTACTTTTATTTTATTTTTTCCCAAATTGTGCTAACCTCTGTAGGGGTTATATAGAAAGTGCTAAGCAGTCAAACAACTTCCATTGTCTCCTTATGCTTCTGTAGCGTTTAAGATATCTTTTTCAGCCATTATAAAATCAAGTCTAGAATTTTTTCAGTTTGCTGGTTTCTGAACTTAAAGATCCTGCAAAACGCCTTGTCTCCAGCCTAAATATAGAACTAGGGGAATAATGTGTAGGAAGAGGGCTTGTGCTCTCAGTGAAGCCTCAAGACCTGATACGCAGAACCTCACATACAGAGAAAACTACGGGGATCCACAGGCTGCCCAAGCTGCCAGGTGTTTCTGAGTTTTTGGCCTGCAATCGCTTAATGACTTTGAAAAAACCAATTCTCCCTGCCATATGCACCACAGAATAATACTGAGATCCCTAAGCTTGCAGACTGCTATTTAATGAAAGTACTTCAAGTCCACAGTTGACTCTCATTGCACTGTTCAACTCCCGGGCATTCTGCAAATCTTGAAGGTTTTTCATGAACTGACTGAGTTTAGGCATAAGCCACCGAACATGATTTGAGAGGGATGTGGATCTTCAGGAGAAGCCAATCGTGGTGAATGGCAAGTATGATCGCACATGCTTCTTTGAAACCTGCACAGCAACTATCAGCTTCTCTAGTCACTTGGATACACAGAAAAGAAACCGGTATCAGCTCCAGTGACCCACCAAGACACACACTGGTGAGTCAGGCTGGCAGAGGGGTGCTGGTGGTGTCACAGGATACCGGGCAATTTCTAAAATCCACAATGATGTAAATCTCCAGTAAACTCCCGAAATCTTTGCCACTCATGAAGACGCTCAAGCATTGGAAGGTGAAAGCACAGAAAGTTTGACTGAATATCTATAAAGACATCTTAAAGGGGAAAGTAGTTTACTTCTTGGACACTGTCAGAGACTGCCTGGAAGGAGAAGTTGGGGGAAACTGATACCAAAATGAAAATGCAGAAAAAAAGATGCAAAATATTTATGGAGGGTGTATTTTCACCTAACTCTGCTGGAGCTGTCTCTAAGAAATATCCAAAGCCACAGCTATGCCCCTTTGCTTTTCTGATGTACAGACCTAAATGCCCTCCCACACTACATTGCCTGGGGACATATAACATGTTTACCTTGCGTATGTCTTGGAGCATTACACAATTAACCTGAAGTTGAAGTAACCCTTCTGACCCCACAGTGAATTAGCAAGCATGAGTAGAAACTGCTCTTGACAAGGACAAAAACTGCAGAGTGACTCTAGCTGTGGCCTGGCTTTTGTTTGCTCCCCCCGCAGTGAACCCCTCACACAATCCTTCGCAGACTCTGCGCACGGGGGAGTCACTTCCATGGTAACTCCAAGTGTTTGCGGTGGGGGGGGCTTCTCCAGCTCCTGCCACACGCTGCAAAACACCACATGGCATTTTTCTATGACAGAAATAAAGCCTAATTTTTTTTCCTCGCTGATCAGACATGCTTCTGTGGTTGGTGGCATCAGCCAGAGATGAAATAACAGGTTTTACCTTGTGGCTTGTAGTAGAGCGGGATTTAGTTTCTATAACTATCACTGAGGGAGTATATTTCATGTAAGCATTGCACAATCTTCATTGGAATCTAATTTGCAATTGTAATAATTTACTTCCAAGCCTTCCTCTAGAAGCCATCCTCAGCCAGGACTGCACCAAGGGAATAGCACTGCCACTCAAACGGTGCAAGTGGTGAGCACAGAGCGGCCTCGATGGCCTGACCGCACTCAAAGCCACGCTGGAGCTACAGAAGCTGCTCTGAGAGTAAATTACCAAGCCCTCAGAGAGTAAATTACTCAAGAACCCCCAGTCTAATATTAGATAAAACAGACACAGAAAGACACCCCTTTGCTTCTCATCGAAATGATACTAATTACTGTCCAGCCCTTACTCATCACCTTGCTCGTATATGCAGCAAGCGGGGCCTAAGCTTTTGAAGACTGTTTCAGGTGTCAGTTTTAGGAGCATAGAGACAAACTCACTTGTCTGCCAAATGAAAAGAGCATTTCAATATTGTAGCAGCTGAACTAGGAACTAAAAAGCACGTGTACATAAGGTGAAAAATTAAAACAGACATCCTGGTCTCCAAGCTGATAAAATATGGGATTGATGGATGGACAATTCAGTGGATAAAGACCTGGCTTGACGGCCGCACCCACAGAATGACTGTCAGTGGGTCCATGTCCAAGTGGAGACCAATGACAAGTGGAGTTCCGTAAGGATCAGCACTGGGACCGGTCTTTAACGTCTTTCTCAGCGACATGGACAGTGGCACAGAGTGCACCCTCAGCGAGTTTTCTGATGACACCAAGGTGTGTGGGGTGGCTGACACGCTGGAGGGAAGGGAGGCCATCCAGAGGGACCTGGACAGGCTGGAGAGGTGGGCCCATGTGAACCTCATGAAGTTCAACAAGACCAAGTGCAAGGTCCTCCATCTGGGTCGGGGCAATCCCAAGCACCGATACAGGCTGGGCAGTGACTGGCTGGAGAGCAGCCCTGCGGAAAAGGACTTGGGGGGGCTGGGGGACGAGAGGCTCAACACGAGCCCTCAGTGGGCACTTGCAGCCCAGAAAGCCAACCGTATTCTGGGCTGCATCAAAAGCAGCGTGGCCAGCAGGGCGAGGGAGGGGATTCTCCCCCTCTACTCTGTTCTCCTGAGACCCCACCTGGAGTGCTGTGTCCAGCTCTGGAGCCCCTACTACAAAGATATGGACGTGCTGGAACGTGTCCAGAGGAGGGTCAGAGGGCTGGAGCACCTCTCCTACAAAGACAGACTGAGAGTTGGGGTTGTTCAGTCTGGAGAATAGAGGGCTCCGAGGAGACCTTATTGTGGCTACCAGTATCTTAAGGGGGCCTAAAAGAAAGCTGGGAAGGGACTTTTTAGGATGTCAGGTAATGGTAGGACTAGAGGGAATGGATTAAAACTAGAGATGAGTTGATTCAGAATGAACGTTAGGAAGAACTTCCTCACCATGGGAGTGGTGAGACACTGAAACAGGTTGCCCAAAGACGGGGTGGAAGCCCCATCCCTGGAAGTTTTTAAAGCCAGGCTGGATGGGGCTCTGAGCAACTTGGTCTAGTGGGAGGTGTCCCTGCCCAGGGCAGGGGGTTGGAACTAGATCATCTTTAAGGTCCCTTCCAACCCTGACAATTCTGTGATTCTATGATTGTAATAAGCAGCACAGTGCCTCAGTAGAACAAGAAAATAAATAACTGAGGAGTAAATAACAGTGAAGTTATATCCAGTGCCCTGGGAAGGCAGAGAGCACGTGCCCCAGAGGAGGCCCCTGAAGGCAGCCATGCGGAGGGAGCAGCCCCACTGCCAGCACCTTTCCCCTCTCACAAGAAAGCAGAGTCAGAAAGCAAGGCTCTGAGCAGTAGGCTAGATACTAAGCTAAAGCACATTTCCAGGACTTCCTGCATGGGACTTCGCACCAACAGGGATGCGCTTGCTACAAGTACAAGACACAATGCAATTCGACTCCTCTTAAATCCAAGGACACGTTAGTATTGTGGGCACAAATAAACTGTGCTCTAAAAATCACTAGAGGAAAAAAAGAACGCTCTTACTGGGTGATTTATCAACACCCTCTCTCCAATGAGGGGAAAAACGTGCCAAAAATATTAACAAGTAACAAAGACAGGAGAAGAAGTGCTAGAATTGAGCCTGGATTAGGCCTATCTGATACAAACACAGGTTTTGCCCCAGCCGCCCTGCCTTATTCTCTGCGTGGGGCACAGAGCGTGGGCAAACCAGGCAGCCAGCTCTGTGGTGTGTGGGCCTGCCCTGTTCACACCATGCAAACACAGCACTCAGTATGCAAACACTAACTTCTTTACGAGTTTTCCTGAGATGTTCCTAAATCGGGTATCTTCTGAGGTAGCGTTACTCCCTCTTTTTACACCAATGAAGCCACAGAAGCAAATACGAACTTCCCTGTCCCTCTAGTTGGCATTGCTGGCTGTTTGGATGGTGTGTACACAGAACTACAGAGGAAGAGAACATGTTCAGCACACACAGAAAACTTCAACGGTTCAACAGCACAAGCAACAAATTTCACCCACATCCATATGACTGTTTTTTTTGTCAATAAAAAAAAATTTGTCAATAAAAATTGACAAATTATTACTGCCCTTTTCACAACACAGACCTGTTGAAGAGCTTCTTGGGGAAGAAGCTTCTATTCATTTTTATTTTTTTAATTGGCTGATGAAAATACTTCAGCTTAGTAACACTGGAGTGATCAAACCATTTCAAATGCATCTTTCAAAAAAGAATCCAGGCTTTGAGTGGACATTCGATGGACAAATTTCTACTCAGTTCAACAACTGAAAACAAGGACTGAGAACAAAACTTTGAGAGTGTGACAGGGGCAAGCATTGCTACCTGCAAATCAATCCACGAAAACCAATTTTCCTTAACTCACACATATCCCACTCTCACACTTTGCCCAGCATCCAAACTAAGCAAGTATCAACCCTGTTATGCACTGAATTAACCCTCGGTAACAACTGCAGCTAGCACCTCCCGAAAGGATGTCATTTGCTATTGAGCCGCGGCCAGAAAACATCAGAACAAGTACAGCGTCTTAAACTGCATGTGATCATGTATTTCTAAAATGGAAAACAGTCTGTCAAAGGCTCACAACTTGCTGTGAATTTTGCAGCGCGTAACACTGTGTTACTAGAGCACAGTTACTCCCACTGCATGGTTCTCCAGCCAGTACTGCATGGTTTAAGCCCACACAACTTTCACAGCCAGTACTCCCCAGGACAGTTTACTCATCCTGCCGAAGTCATTCTCCTGCTTGAGTACTGAGATTCATGAGATAATTATCAATGGAAAGAAAACTGGCCTGACAGTTTCTTTGTGTAGTGCACAGATTAAGGCATGGCCATGTTGTTATACTGCAAGAAAAGCAGCCATTTAGAGGCCAACCCCAACAATAATGTAAAAAAAAAAAAAAAAAAAAAGACAATCTGCTTAGCAACCAGTCTTCTGCTTTCAGACTCTATAAAGACAGAGAATCTTCCAAGCTCTCCTAAATCAAGTCTTATTTTCAAGAACAGCAACAATCACTATTAACAAGTTTGAAGCATCTGTGAATTATTGTCACGGCCTAGAGCTCTGGTGTCAGAGGAACCGTGTTGCTGCCGCTGTGAGCCACATACCGACATAACACATCCCACGGGCTTGTGTGAGCTGAGGCAAGGGAGCTTCCAGCACCACACACAGGTGATGACATTTCCAGGGTGGGTTGGGCTCGTGCGGGGCATGCCTTTAGGTTCGACTGAAGGTGGAAAATTGTCTCTCAATACTGATCAGTAGATGACAAGCAAGGGATATGGACAGGAACGACCTGCAAAACAAAGCCCAGAGAAGCTGTGTTTGCCCCATCCCTGGAGGGGTTCAAGGCCAGGCTGGATGGGGCTTGGAGCAGCCTGGGCTGGTGGGAGGTGTCCCTGCCCAGGGCAGGGGGGTTGGAATGAGATGATTTTTAAGGTCCCTTCCAACCTAAACCTTTCTATGGTTCTATAGAACAAAGCATATTATGATAGATATGGTGGAGCAAGGAACAAGAAGAGAGAAGCAAAGACAGGCTGGCACAATCCATGCAATAATCTTGGAAAATGGGTCTTCTCAATGCAAGATTGGACACAGACAGAACAAAAGACGCTGTATTAATGATGCTCTGAAATAAAGACAGGCTGAATGGAATATACAGTGAGATGGTTGGATAGGAAAGGAAATGCTGCATCTTAGAGACCTGGCAAGATTAACAGCTTGACTGCAATAGCTAGAAAGGGGTCAGAATAGAAGATGACACTCTTGTTACAGAGGTGAGGAACAGGAACAGACAGGGTGGCAACAACATTCTTAGTAGTGACCGATGGAGGTATTCAGGAGGTCCTAGAAATTATTTTTAATGTTGGATGTTTTTTTTTTGCTATCCTGTTTTTGAGATGAAAATTTGACAGCCACAGGTAACACAGAAAGACAAGGAGTGGTCTTCATTTGGGCACTCTGTGTGCTGAAACAGAGAAATAAGGGAGAAGCAGAGGCACAGAAACACTCTGAAAAAAGTCAGTAAAAGGAGCGAGGGAACAGACATGGGTAGAGTGGTGGGACCTGAAGGAGGTGATGTCAGAGGAAGCTGCAATGAAGCCAGTGAAAATAGACAAAGTGGGTGAGGAGGAGATGAATAACAGTGTAAGGTAAGCGGAAAGATGAAATGTGTTGACTAACATGGGGTAGAGGAAGATACATTTTTAGTAGTTTCTATACTATAAGACTCCTTTCTTTCTGACTACACAAGAGTTTTCAAGAAAGTCATGTAGTTTTGGGTTGTCTGGCATATTCTGTTGAGCCCCCATGTTATAAAATGTGAGTACAGGGTTCCTTTCGCTGTCATCCTTAAAAAGTGTGTTTGGTCGCAGAGCAGTGTTATGACACTTTTCTGACTGCTCAGCCTCCTCACCTCTTACGGAATATATCAGCCTTGTGGATTTAAAAAACAGGGAAACTGCTAACAAGTAACAGCTCTGTAAAATTCTTCCAAGCTGGCATGTAATAACGTTAATTTGAGAATCCTCCTTCATTGTCTTCTTACACAATTAAGGGAGCCGTAGGGGGGGAGAGCAAGAAGCTCCATGGAGTACGAGAATAGCTATGAGAGCATGAGACACATACATAAGCTGTGTATAAGAAACATGCCTGACATTTTTATGTCCTGCACAACAGAGAAGCAGGACAGAAATTTCACAGGGCCAAGAGGCCTCCTGAGGCCATCTTTTACCGATACCTCTGTTTTAGCCAGCAGGCCAGAAAAAATGAAGCAGAACAACATGCCCCAAAGAACAGCTTGATGGGCTGTTCTCCAAGAGCCTGCCCCATTAATCAAAGAATTAGTAACAATCTAAGATGCAGCTCAGAAGCAAACTTGGCAAGTGGCTTTCAAGATGATCAGCAAGGCAAGGATGGGAAACTGATAGCCCCAACACTAAATCAACAAGGTGGCCCTCTGCTTTACTAGCAAAGCATCCGTTAGGGACAGAGGAATGGGAAAAAACAGGACATTCAGTCCATATTGGATAGTTTGATTTTCATCAAACCTGTTGACATAAAGACTTGCCAGTGACATGTCAGTGGAACAGCCAGAAGCAGGAATCTCTCTAAAGATTATAGATAAAACCAGCTAGAAGTAAGATTGAAAATAAAAAATAATTTTATCACCACCTTTCTAGGTCACTGTTCCCTACAACTGCACCTGTCCCTCAACTCAAAACTTCAGCTTTGGGTTCAGAAAGAAGCTGCCCTTGAGGTTCAACTGCTGTAGACCAGCACAGCTCCACTCCTGTCCTCCAAGGCCCTGATTGCACTCTCCAACTCCATGCAAATCTGCCTGACAAGTATGTGCCACATGGAGGTGGGCCAGTCAGTCCCCTGCTGCTGGGGACAAAGGCCATTCTGTTCGCCTGCCCATGGGGCGCACGTGTGTTCAAGTGTGGGAGTTGTGGGGTTAATGCAAGTGACATTTCCTCATTCTGCTGCAAGGAGCAGGCGTATGACTCTCCCAGGGCATGCCGAGGGCAGGCAGCGAGGGCTGGCCCCCAGTGCTCCGGAGGGAGGGGGAGTCTTTCCATGAGCCTAAAGAAAAGTAGGGTTGGCACTTCAGCAATTCGGTTGTTCTCGTTGATCTTTCTTCCCCCTGCAGCTCCCACAGTTTTGCTGCTTTTATCAGAGCAGTAATCTAAAACCGCAAGGAATATGCCAATGCCTTCACTGCACTAAAGCATGGCTGAACTCGCTCTAACTCTGCCCCCAGTTTACCGAGTGTGGGACAAGGGGCCTTGGTCATAGGACAGGGCTGAAGCCAACAGGGAAGATCTTTGGAGGGATTAACAGTGCTCTCTGAAGGGCCAAAAGAGTCAGGAGGGATTTTATTTTTTCCACCACAGGGTTCAAGTGTATTCTGGGGATTAGGAAAAAAAGAAAACTCTGCAGAGAGGAGCTGCTCTAAATCAGGATTTGACAAGAGAACGAATCCAAGAAAAGTTCTGACATCAAAACCATGCTGAGAGGAACCTAAGGCACAACTATGGTATAAAACCAGATATGTTCACTCCTCTGTCTCTATGCAAACACTTAAACCTGGAATAACCTCTACATTAACCTTTACCCAGCATTCCTACTCTCTTACATTCCTTCTTTATCTGCTTCGCTCTGCAAATCTTTGTACTCCAATATTAAACTGTTATTGTGCTGTTATCCATCACAGGTGTTTCTTGTATAGCGAACTGGGGCATGGACATCTCCAAAACTATTTTTAACATAAAGACATTGACAGAGTGAGTTGTCACAGCAAGATTCTGCAAAATAGACTTGTCTTTGCACACGATCAGGCTATCATTTTAAGCAAGAATAACTGCAGTATAATTTATGCTTCACTTCTGAAGTAAAATTTTAGAAGGGGTGCAAATATTGCAGTGCTTCTGTTGCTCCTCCTCCCACAGAACAGCAGTGGAGTTAGGTACCAAACCCAGGATTCCCTAAAGCCAAAGAAGGAGCTCCCAAGGATAGCTGGTGAGATACATCAGGGACAGGGACAAGTTCCTTCTCTGTATCACACAGAGGGCAGGTTTGAAAGCAAGGCTCCCACTTTACACATGAATGGTGAAATCACTCATCCTCACCAGCTCACAGGTGTTGCACGGGGCCTGATTGAGCATCTGCACACCACAATCAGGCCCTGCAGGCACCACTGGTCGAAGGATGGCAGACTAGAGAGCCTGTGATTAGGTGCTTGTGAGAGCCCTCAGCAGGTAGGGACCATCAGGCCACACCAGCTCAAGTGCAGCACAGCAAGGGTTTGAAGATCTCAGTGGCGCCATGGTAGATGGCCCTCACGTGCTAGAAGTGTCAGGCAGGAAGCCAAGACATTCTGCAGATGTAACCCTTTAGCCCTATAGGATATGCCACTGGTACAGATTAAGAGCTCTTTTAACGGGATGCCAAAGTACTGGAAGTTGGTTGCAGCCTTCACCATGAACAAACATCTCTTGTGATTAGCATCAGGAGATAAAGAAAATGCCACATTTTCTTTAAGTGGTGGGGAGCATCAGACAGAGTTCTAGGAACCCAGGGATGCACTGGATAAAATACAGGCAGACCTTGAAATGATTTGCACAAGTAACTTCAGGAGTTAAAATATTGTTGGATCATTTTTTCCTCCAAGGGGAAAACTCTGGAGCCAAGTCTCTCTCCACACCCCAGTAACTGGGAACACATTTCATGCCGGCAAAAACCAGACATTATTAAGAGTCCCCTAATACTCCCAAGTTATCGTTAACAAGTGTTAACAGAAGCTGTTAGAGTCTTTACAATTTAACAGCTGGAAGGGCTGATGTAAGAACTCCAAAGCCATCATGCTGTCTCCAGTTATTTCCGTTAAGTGACGTATTTAGGTCTGGTTTACAGACACAGATGAAAGTTTGGGCAGTACCTTCCCCTTTAAACATGTCAGTATGTGTGTGGGGACACACTCGTGCCCACAAAGAGGTGAAACACAGAGGCTAACCCTCCCGTTCTGCTGCTTCAGTTTGGCTCCTGGAAGGAAGAGTTAGGTCCATTCAGAGACTGACCCCATAACTCAGTCATTCCCTTATGAATGTGCAGGGCCTCTTCCACTGTAACACCTCAGCGTTTTCGTTTAGGAGTGAAAACTGTGTCAGATTCCCCATGTGCTATTCTTGCCCCAAGAACTAAGCTAAGCTTGGGTTGTGGTTTTTTGTTTGTTCCTAATGAGTATCAGAGCAATAGGGCTATAAAAAAATCACATATTTTATAGAAACGCATCTGTGTGGACTGAACTCCTGCTGGTGGCCTGTGTGTACGCTACAGACCATAGCATACAAGCTATGGGAGCTACCTACTCACACCTCACACATCTGTATGGGAAGAAGCATTTGGATTGCTAAGGGCTCACCGTATGACTGCGAATGTGAAAGCTTATCCCATTTCTCCCACCTTTCCAAAAAACACCAACATCCACTTGCAAGACAGTCTGTCCTCAGACGAGGATAATCCACAGTGCTGAGTGAGCTGGTTTCCATCACCCTCTCTTCATCTTCAGCCTGCTGGGGGAGGATCCCGTGCGCAGGGGAGAACCAAGTCCTAACGCTGATGAGGGCACGAGAAAGTGGCTCAGAGCAGCTACGGCTGCCCCTGGTAGAAAGCAGAAATATGGCTCTGGCAACCCCTGGTACCACTTAGCTCCTGATCCTGATGTTTGATGGGACATAATTGCTATAGAGTATTTGAATATACTGATTTGCTTTAAATCCATTGCAAAAAGCCCTATGAAACGACCTTAGAAGTTTGCAGACCTGAGAACCATAAAAACTAAATCCATCAGGCAATAAAAGAAGTTACAATTCTGACTCCATACTCCGAACATTCACATCTGAGCCCTATACAAAGTCACGCAAGCACTTGGGACCAAAAACTTGGATCCAGTAAAGATTTATGTCCATCGTGGAACATTATTTCTTGTCCTTGACAGCGCTGAGCTTTATACAGTACTCTGCAAATAAATCATAATTGCTGCTTCTGGACCACAGTTGTCAACGTTAGTTGCAGAAATACGGTAGACACAAAAGTGGGAATTAAGCCCTCCGGAAAAAAAAAAACCCAAAAGAGGGGGGGGAATTTGTTAACCGGTTTGTATTTGCTTTAGTATCAGTTGGGAGAGCAATATACTCAGCATTAAGATATAAAAGTGGTAATAAATCTCCTCTCCCAGATTACACAGGAATGTTATATAACGCTTCCATATGATCAATAATTCTAATTCTCTTTTCAGTCTGGAAATCTGTTGTGACCATTGCTTTTTCAACCTATTCTGTTCTCTTTCAAAAAAAGGGGATGATAACATTTTGCGGCACTATTTGAAATTTCTTCTGTCTTTTGAAATTTGCCCTCATACAGCACACAAGGGATTTCTATTAATTGGAATGTAGATAATGTGAAAAATGCTATGAAGGATATTGTTCACGTGTAACAAAGTTAAAATACGTTGTTCTGATTTCATCTGCATTAACCTTTTATGAGGTTTGGGTTTTGTTTGGTGGGTTGTTTGGTTTTTGGTTGGGTTTTTTGTTTTTTTCTCTTTAAAAAAACCCCAAACAACAGTTTATATGTCTGTCTTGTTTAAAATTGGCTGTGCCCAGAGGAGCACTGGGTAAGCTTAGAACAACTTCCCAGTGAGTGATCAAAGAGTTTAGCACAGGAATAATGCTTTAGAGACTCTAAAGCCCTGGCTGTACACTGCTCAGTAAGACACAGAGAGGACTGCTATAGTATCTGCCGCCTTTGGTACGTGGCAGATGTATTGTTTGCGCCACTTCCTGAACATTTTTCTGCATGAGTTACTTTGCTAAATCAGAAACATGTCTGTTGGAACCAATTAGCTGAATTGCATCTTGTCAACAAGCACTGGTTAGCACAAACATCTGTAACATCCTACAGTATTGTCACTTTAAAACATAAGGCAATGGTGTTACATGTCTTAGATAAAATCCTGGCCTGCTGAAGCCAGCGAGTCGAGCATTTCCTCAGGAACAAGGCTTCACATACCAAATTCTGAACTTATCAAACATAGAGCCGTAAGAGATAAGGAAAAAAACCAGGGAGTCTTGCTGTTATTTTCCAAACACTTGGTGCTTTGCTTTCACAAGATGGAGAGGGTACTGTTCATCTAGGGCTGCAAGGGGCTCGACACTCCACCCGCTGAACTGCAGTCGCGTTTCTTCCAAAGCACAGAGCAGGACAGAACAAACCCTTTGTACACATCAGACATTTCACAGCAAAGAGCCTAAGCCTACTCGCCCAGGCCAATCACTTGATAAGCAGCATAGCTTTCCTCATTATCACCACGATCACTCAAGAGCTGGGCAGACAGGCTTTTTACATGCTTAATCCCTCACATTCTCAACTGCAGTCTGCATATAACACATTTCCTGAAGCTTGAAGCTATGGTCTGTCCTATGCATAATATTTCTGCACCGGAAAGACAGAACTGCAATGCATTTGCCGTATAGATTTTTCTCTTGCCACATATTACCTTATTACACTCTGGAAGCAAAAAGAGGCGAGGATAAGGGTCTTTGGCTGGAACAAACACAAAGTAAACTCCACCAAGTACAATCTAAACACAAAAATCTCTTTTCACGAGCATCAAGAATGCATTTGAAAGAATGTCAAACAGATGCCCCAAGAAAATTACTTCCCCTGCCTCTTTTTTCTCATCCCAAACCCTTATTATTACTTTTTGATTGATTTTTCTTGGCTCTTATGCACTCTCATGCTGATCTTCTTAGGTGGGCTCTATACAACCTTCCTAGCTTTCTTTTATCCCTCTAGTCTTCTTGCCAATAAACCATTCTAGTTTTATGAAAGGTTTCTTTTTTATTTCATAACCATTTTCTCTTGATCCAAAATGAGCTAAAACTCAGTGACTGGGTGTTTTGTTTTTTAATGCAACACTTGGTCTGCCAAATGCCTTAAAAATGTATTTCAACCTTCTCTGTTTATTTGAAAGCTGTTTTTTTCCAAGAAGGGTAAGAATAATGTAGTTACCATAGTTTCCTTATCCACGACCAATAAAATGCAATTTGGAATACAATAAAACAAAGACACAGCTACTCACAAAACGTGACTAAATGATTAGACATTGGTATCTTCACCCTACATCACTCTTAGCACTACTACAGAAAATACTCAAGACTAATTGATATCTAGCTTTTGGTCCAGCAGAGAGATGAAGATAAGCCTGCCTGATTGCCAGCTATTTGAGATATTTCAATTCCAACACTTAAGATGTCTGTTCATGCGAAATCCCTACCCCACAGATTTAGTATTTCAGCTCAGAGATTTTGTATTTTACTGTACTCCTTTGTTCCAGGAAGTGATTGTGTAGGAAAGCACTTTGCTAAGGCTCAGTGAAGCTAAGTGATGGATTAATTACCCGTAGGAACCAGTTGACAAAGTAAATAATGTACTGCCTGTTCTTACAGTTTTGTTGGCCCCTGAACAGGGAAACTGCTAGGGAACAAGACAAAAATAATCTTTTTTGATTCCAGTCAACTGGCCAACAAAACCTCATATACACTTCAAAGACTACACAAATCACACCTGCTCTGGAGACATCCATTTGCTTTCCTGATTAGAAGTTAAATGATGGAATCTTACTCTAATAAAATGAACTTTGAAGAGAAGAAAGAAAAACAATTGTTCTCAATAATAATGAACAGTATCTGAGATGAAAGAGAAAACCGCAACATGCATGATGGATATATAGACCACTGCCAAGTTAATTTTTTTCCTGATTTTAAAGAGTTGTAAAGATTTCCTTTAAAAAATGAAAATATTTTGCCTTTTCCTTTAAAAAAAGGGAACAAAAATCCAGAGGATGTTCTGTTTGATGAGACACATTAAGACGACTTACCAAGGCAAGCATCTGAATGGGACACAAGCGGAATCCTCCTGCCACACTCTCAGTGTACACTGTGGGACTGACTCGTGTGGTGCCTGGGACTCTCACAAGATTTCTAGTTTTATGAAAGGTTTCATAAAACCTCACAAGTCCTCACAAGGACTCAAGATTTTATGGTGCTCTACTAATGCTTGTTTGCCAGTGGCAACAGTTCAAAACAGCTGAGGTTAAATCAAAAAAGCTCTGGCCATGGTTTGATAACACCTGGATGTAACCAATAGGGGAAGAAAGTCTCTCCCTTACCCCAGGCACCCAGAGCTGTAGTCAGGGATTCTGAGTACTAGGAGCAGGAAAACTGCTAGAAGAGCTTTTGCTGTTACTGTTTTTGAAGAAAAGCTGTTATCCTCACCGTGCAGCTTTCTGGAGCTTTTGCAGAGCCCAGAAGCACCATCACTGTATATATCAACCAGAGGCACAGAGCTGCAGCCAACATAGTTTCAGTTATAGCTTAGCCACAAGAAAATACAATGATCTTTTATCCTTGCCTTCTCATCTTGTGAAGGTCATGTAAAGGTAACGAGTATAGGGAACAGAAAAAGAAGGTGTAAGAGTGCAAGAGATCACTCATATGGTGAGCATGCTGCACTATTCCAATGAAAAAGCTTATTAGTTCACCCCATCAAAAAAACATTCTGCGTGTAACAGGATGCCAGTTCTAATGCGTTAGACAAAGCCATTGTATTTTTGCAGAAAAAACATCTTAAATCCTGTTACTATGTTGCTCATCGCATCAGTTAAACTAAGTAGTACATTTTTAAATTGCTGTTCTCAAGTTAATCAGTGTCAGCACTCTAAAAGAAAATAGCTAAAAGCACTGACTAAAAAGGCATGTCTTTCACATCCCTAGAGTGACTTTACTGGGGAACAGGAAGAAGCAGTGCAGACCAAGTGCATATTAAACTTTTCACCCTTCTCATCTACTAATAAAGAAGTTGAACAAAAAAACCCAACCTGGTGTATGTACATTTCCTTTATGCCTTCAGTACGCCACATTTCAAGTCTCACACCAGCCCTGATCAGGCTGCTCGTTAACGGTTTTAAACTTCCCATCTGAAAACAGTTACCTGCTCAGGACCTGTGGCTCTGCATTACCTTACGCTGTGGCCACCTATTGTTAGAGACAGCGCCCTGATGGAAGGCCCAGATCCTGTCATTACCCTGTTGTAAGTGGTACCCACAGTAAACAGTATTTGAAGCCCCATCCGCCTTGCCATTATTGTTTTGGTTGTTGACCTCTTTTACAGTTCACAGCAAGAGCTAGCATCCCTTCCTTATCCTGCCTCTCAGAAAGCGACCAGCGCAATACCTCATTGATGGCAAGCTGCTCTCCGCCTCCCCCAGGGTGGCCGTAGCGGTGGTTGGAGCTCCGGAAGTCCTCATACAGGTCCTCCTCACTTCCCACATCATCTGTTAGAGCTGTCTTATCCAGTGCCCCATCGGTGATCACTGCAACAACAACAACAACAAGAACAAATTGGTATAGCCCACAAGATCCTCAGCAGCACTGCGTCAATTGTATGAGCTCAGCTGGTGTGAGGGACACTATAGCACAGCATACAGGAAAAAAAGACAAAGAAACTATATAGGCAATTCCAGGGCACAACTCCAGCCTGGTGCATGCCCATTTTTCAGAGAATTTTTCTCTATTCATGTTTTGTTACCATAAATGATTGTGTCTTTTTCTAGACTGGAAAGTATGATTTAAAAAAATTTCAAAAACTGCTGCATGTTGAAAAGATGAAGTAAGAATAAGAAAACAGGCCCTGAACAAAGGTGCAGGGCAGAGATGACGCAAACATGAGTTCATTGTGACATTGCTGTGTTGACAGAAGACTTGACTAGGTAACAAGCTCATGTCTGCCAATTCATACATTGATGATTACAATTTACCAAATCCTATTAGACCAAGGAAACTCTCAGCCTTTGGGAAAAACATTCACCTCCCTCTTTGTCCACACGTGTATTTAATTTGAGTACCCTTCTTGTTGCCTAAAAAATTGTTTGCCCCAGGAGGGCTATTCTGCTCAGCACAGCTCTGAATAAGCTACAGGTAATAGAGGGTTAGCTGCCTGTAGTTAGAACAAGCATTGAAGTCTCAAGATATAAGCATAAGCCTGAGAGAAATAAAAATATGGCATATATACTCCTTGCGCAGAAGAAAATGGCACTCAATCTGGTTCACAGACAGGAACCTTTTCCCAAGGTCTCCTCAAGGTATTAGCAAATACCCTTCAGTGGCATGCTGACCGATCATTCATTCATCCCAGACCTGTATAGACTACCGAGCATAAACCTTCTGTTCTCAACATCTGTGAAAAATGTCAACGATTAAAGAAAACATTTGCTGATATAGTCATATGGATTAGCAATTGCTAGGACAACAGTTTCCATGACAAAGAGGTGGGCTTCACAAACATTTCTATGCATGAAGTAAGTAGCTAAGCACAGACAAGATGCAGAGAACAGCAGGTGATACGAACTAAAATTACTAGTTAACAGACTTGACACGGCTACGGTAGTAGAATTAAGTGAAAACACATATATTGCTATCATCATTCCTGGTGACAGTCTTTGCTGCCCAAGTTACACATGATGGCACACACAAAATTTTTGCAGAACAGGTGAAAAAAACCTTTGAGCTTGATCTTGTACAGCTTGGATAGGCAAAGCCCCCCTCAGAGTCTGGGGACACATACGCCTGTTCTTGAGCCCTCATTTTACTCCATAATGCAAGTGCCCCTTATGAACCTAATTGTGCCAATGGGCCAAGAAGAAGTGCCTCAGGGTTCATTAGCTTATCATAACCTAGAAGCAAAGCTCCCCAGTAATACCAAATAACGTGCTGTCAGAGGTTACAGCAAGACCTGCAAAGATCATTCTTGTCAATGCTTTCACCACGTGTGATGTTCTGTTAAAGCCACTTCACTTCATTACTTCTAATAACATGGTGAGGTGCAAATTCAATGTAGCAGCTATCACTTCAGTGCAGTAACTTGACATCAAAATGACTGGAGTATGAGCTATTTTTGAACTAAATACTTGATTCAAATTCAATAAATACGCACACCATAGCAAAGATACTCATTGTCTAACCCCGAAACTCCACTCAATGCTGATGGCAGTTCAGGACATGGAGGTGCACATGAGGTTATGATTAAAGCACAATTTTCCGTGGAAGTAACTACCCAATTTTAAGTGACATTTCACAAAAAAAAAATCAAACATTCCCATAGCTTTGCTCTGACACATCGTACCATTATAAAGAAGTTCTCAACCGAATACATGCCAGTAGCGTAGGCTGCATATGAAGCAGTTCTGGGGCTAAGACCTAGACCATTAATATAAAACTCAAACCCAGCTGGAATGCCACAGATACAAACATTTTATGCAGAATTACCATGGTTTGCACTTATTTTTTTTTAAAGAGCATTAAAATGTCAATTTTTGCTCATACACTGTCTGAAAAACATTTGTCTGATAGTAATGAACAACTTTCAGTGTATCAGTAACAGCAACAAAAACAAATCAGAAATTTTTTCAAGAACAAATAAAAATAAGTCATTTATAAGAAGGGAGTTAGCAGTCACTTCATTCAAAACTCTCTTTGCATATGTCTGATCTCATTCTTTTCCCTTATTTTATGCATGGCTTCATTGCTTTTGCCTTATGCATCTTCTGCTATTTTCACTGCTAAAAGTAATTTTCAGCTTGAAAAACGTTCATTGACATCTTTAAAGCTTTTGTTTCCCCTCCACATTTTCCTATTTGTTTTCTGATCTGTGCTTAGACAAAAAAGCAAAAGCTCTAGGGAGATATTTATCTGTATTACTTAAAATGCTCTATACCTCTGCTAAGTGCCTTGAAAGCTGTGTTTGCTTTTACTAGAGATCTGTTTTTCTTCTCTGATGTTACCAAGCTCATCAATTTTCTGCAGTCTCAAAACCTGCTACTGCATTTTGGATCAGTTTTCCTGGCAGAAAAGTCTGCACGGATGTATTTCACCAAAAACCTTAGTTCATAGTCACATGAAAAGTTCTCAGTCCTTGAGGAAGAATGGCCCAAGATAGGCGTTATACATTTTCCCAAATTAAGTAATGTTCTAGGGAAGAATAAAACTAATGAAGAATAAGAATTTACTCTGAAGCAGCTTACATGGGAGACATGACTACAAATATATAAACCAGTAGTCTGGAATGGTGACCCAATGCACCAGAAATCCATCAAGAAAGTAGGAGAATGAAGGCTTTTAACATAGGTAGTGACTCAACATGCACAGCATAAACTAGGTCAAGTAGAAAAGAAGCAAGCACTATACAAAAATCTTTAAAGACAAGTTATCAGAGACTGCTAAAATAGTCAGCTTCCTCAGCAGCCCAGTACTAGTTGGACAGGCAGCTATTAAGCTGCACAGTAGTTGTCTTGGATGCCTCATCCCTGCCCTCCCAAATGCTCATCTCCATTAAACGCTGAAATCCTCTGGTACTGTCACAGCCAGCCTCTCCGTGTCCCTCCGAAACCACTGATCTGACCTGTCCCCCGTAATCTGGCAACACCACAGAACAATGTGCTGTCAAAAAGTAACGCCAATCATCCAATTAACTCAAGCAGATTTCTCCATATTTTATATAGCTGTCCTGATAAATTTCACTAAATATGGCAACAAATCCCATCCAGAGGAACAGGGGGAGGAACACATTAAGTACTACAGCCTTCTGTGCAAGTATTAAAACTCTGCCCAAGCTCGGATTTATCTCATTACAGTACAAAGGTAGACGGGTAATTCTAGCGATAGTAACTCAAGAAAGAATGCCACACAAACTCTTTTATATGCATCTGAATAGAGAATAAGGTGTCAAGAGTCTGACTCCATGAAGAAGTATCTTGAAGATATGAAGCAGCAAAAGACATAAAAAATGGCACTGAATACAGTGCCTGGCACAGGTGGTCTGTGTTCAAGTGCACTGAGACAGGTGACATCCAAGGACAGAAACAAAAGGAAAGAGTTTTATAAAAATCAAATAAAGCTTAATCAGAATGGTCCAGAGGAAGAAGGTATATGGGTTCACCCTACACTTTTCTACAGGCTTTGGGACGCTGGTCAACAGTGGGAAGGGTCCTGGCTGGGCTCCACTTGTGCCCCCACCTTGCTGAAGGGGAGCATGTAACAGGTTGATGCCAAGCACCCCTGAGAGGTACTTCTCCTACAGAGAAGTGCTCTCCGTCTCAGCAGAAAGCCATCGGATCCGTTACCAGCTCTATGGTTTTACACAGAAGAGGGCTCTGTGCCTGCAGCGAGAGCCAAGCCATGCAACAGCCGCAGTATGAACCACAGCCATACAACTCATGGCCACCCCAACTGGTGGCCCACCAGCTGCATCCTGCACATAGGTAAGTTTGGATAAATTGATATGCGTAGAGGCAGCTACCTTTATGGCAGGATGCTTACTCTTGGAGCCATGGTTAAGTCTATATGACACTGGAGAACAAACAGCTGGGCTGCACTGGGACGGCCTCGATCTTAATAACCAACAGAAGGTGGCAGGGAGGGAAAAGAGAGAAACCTTGTGTTGTTCATCTAACTGGTATGAAACCAAAAGAAGTGGGGATTAGATGATCTACTGAAGGTCATAGACTGAAAATACCTATTAACCATAGTCCAGATTTCTGTTAAGGCTAGTGTCACCTAGCACAGGTGACGCTGTTCGCCATGTCTGAGCTCCTCTCCTCTCTCAAAGGATGGACCTCCTTCATACATCCCAAGTGCCAGGAATTACTGAACACAAGTTGTTGTTGGCCAGAAAAAAAAATTTAAAAAAAATCCCACCCTCTCACTGGAGAAACAGCGAATAAGTTTCTAGAAGAGTTTCCTCAGAGCAGCTGGCCACTACAGCCCCAACCCTAGCACAGACTCTTAACAGCAAATCTCAAAGTCACGTAGGTTTATGTCTCTGCTGGAATAACACCAGTAGCTCCTCGGTGGCGAGGAGCTCCAGCCGTGTGCCTGGATCAGAAGCCTGAACAATGACCCAGGACTGAAGGAAAATGGGCTAGAGGCAGTTTCCCCAACATCTTGGCTATCTGTTTTCACTTGACTTACAGCCTGCAGCTTTTAGGGGTAAGGCTGGGACAGGAATCCGTGATGATTACAGACAGCTTTGAAAGCCAAGAGCATCCATAGTTTATTAAAAGAACATTATATTAATGACAAAGAGAACAACTTTTGTGTATTTGAAGTCTCTCTCTTTCACTGTGCTTTTCCAGTACCACATCCACACATTTAATTTGTAATGTAGCATTTACATTTAAAATAATTCACCGAAATAACAGTAGGAGCCTGATTTACACTCACAGAGCAAATTAATTCAGAGCTAACAACATCATTCCCTCTGCCTGACTGAGCAGAGATTGCTGTGGTTGTGTGCAGCGCCCACAGGAAAGTGCCTCGCAGCTGGGGAAGGGAGTAGTTCGAGAGATTTATGATAAACAAATAGAAGGGGTGCGTGGGGTGGGGAAACAGAACCCAGGCGACATTTTCACCTGGCCTGGGTGAAAAGAGCCACTCCACCCTCCTCTTTGCCCATTTTGAGTTGCTAAACCCCCGTCTTCCTTAGAAATAGCTGCCAGAGTAGTGCTGCAGCCTCCATCAGTCCTGTTCTGAATTTTATGCTTCATTTCTCAGCTGTCTGATATACGGAGGTCCCTATGCAGCTGCCACGGTAAAATCCATCAGAGTGATGTCATCCCACTTCTGCCCCAGCAGTGCAATTCCCCGGCTCTTTACTGTGCTGATGGACCCTCTCACATCATTCTGCTTATGGTTGTGGGCCAGTTTAACAGGAAGAGGGAAGTCTGGCAGGGAATTAGCAACAAGGGAACAATGACCAGTTAGTGTGAGCTTCATGAGGGGAAAAAACCCCAAACAGCCCCCCACCCCAAACCAAACGAGGGCATGGGCCTGCAAAGCCAAGCCTTAGAGAGCTAAGATATAATGCCACAAATGGAATTGCTGTTACGAATGAAACCAGTTCGTAATTAGCTGAGACAAAGAGCAAATCCATGCTCAAAACCAAAAAGGACACAGTTCTTCAATGGAAAGCTGAGCGCAGTTCCTCTGTGGGTCTGCTGGGCGCATCACCCAGGGTAACATTCATCAGCAATAATGCACTGAGCCACCCACTCAGGTTTCAAGAGTTTTTAAATCCCAATTAGAACCTAAATGACTTGCAGGGAGGCTTAAGGGAGTTCTCAGCTCTCTCGGGTAGCAGAGATAATTATGGGGAAGAGAGATGCGGATTATGAATGGCTCTGCAGCTCTGACTCCCACGTTACCACTTGCTACGCGCTTGCAGCTTGGTCTGCTCTGCCTTGGCAGACACGCAACAGAGAGCTGCCCCCAGTCCCGTCCCGGCTTGGTGAGCGGGGTTACCAGTGGGAGAGGAGAGGGGGAGCAGTTTAGATTTGAAGAGTGGAAACGATGGAAAATCAGGTAGGAAATCACGCGAACATGTTTTCTTGATCCAAAGCCTTACCCTTTGTTGAAAAGCCCCTCTGTTTCACTGCATACAAACTATTAATTCACTGGATGCGTTCCTGTCACAGCTATTGACTTGGAAATAGCAGGCACGTCCTCCTACTCTACATATTTGTTGTTTATTTGCTCAGGTCTGATTACTCATACATACCGGCCTGTTTGCCCTCATTTTTTAGACCAGTGTCTTTGGAAATGGTATTTACTTTATGTCTGGATAACGTTGAACATGAAGGGGCCAATTCTAGTTTAGTCCTTTAAGCCCTATCACAATCTAAACATTAAATCAATTGTAGCAATCAAAACTAGCAGACAACTCTTTTCTAGTATCCAGGCACATTCTTCACCATATCCTCGGTGGGATGTAGCGGTTGGAATATCTGGCATGTCATATACTGCCCCAACAACAATTCTTATTCATTGATGTAGCTTCTATTTAAAGAAGTTGTGGAGGGGGAAGAGATGAAACCATCCATCATTATTTTTTAAAAGTTTCCTCTGTGGAAACTAAAATGCTTGCGTTTCTTGTTTCTAACAAGTAACAAACACTGACATTCCAAACTCATGCTGAGTTTTTACCTGTCCGTTTAACTCTGCTACTTAGCACTGTGCCTGCTATGCCTGCAAGTAAAAATCAAACCCAGACCAAACTCCCCTCCCGTGAAGTGAAAAACAACAACAAAGCTGCCCCTTCATCACACAACTGCCTCCCAAAATTCTGACAGGCTGCTGGTTGGGAAACAGCATATCTGACACTGTCTAGCAGAGCATGATCAGAGTCAATTCACATCAGCAGTAACCTTGTATGAGCTTTCAGCTCACCTGCAAAGATGAAAATACCATGTCCACGTCTCCACATCCACCCATTCTTACCCAAAGTGACTGAGGAAATTCAAGCAAATGAGCCAGGAAAACACAACAATAGTTATTTACAGTGGACAACACCTACTTAGGCAAACATAGGAGGTAAAAGCAACATCAAAGAGAGTTAGTGCAGCTGACAAGTCTGAAAAACATGAATCTGAAAGGGGTTTATTAATAAAATTTCAGGCTTTTAAAAAATTATTTATTTTTTTTAGGAAACCATCTGCTCCAGCCTTTCAAAACCTTAAAGGTGCATCCCACAAGTTGGAAGATCAGCAATATGGCAAAAAAAGGCACACCGTTTTCTTAAGATTATTCCCACAGCTTTCCCTACATGATCTCAACACCTGCCACTACTTCAGTGCACAGTTGCACATAGTGTCACTCCTGAAGGTCACCTTTGGGTTTCTCTCATCTTTTGCTTCCACAAGTATATGAAACTTGCCAGTGGGAACACACAAAGGAGCCATACTGCTCTAAAATTAGCTAATCCAAGTGCATCTGAACCAAAGCCATGGTTCATACTCAAACATACTCAAATTCTGTGTTTTCATCTTTTTTCAAAAAAGCGTCAAAAAGTTCCAACGTAACCAGTCCTTCTAGTCATCACCAGTCCTCAAGTGAAGACCTTGAATACAAAATGTTCTGCCATATTCTCTCAGGAGTTGTTATTCCTCCTACCTCTGCAGCTACCTTCCAGGGACTTAATTGGAGTTTTCTTAATGCAAGTGCTGTTATCTCCCAAATCTCACCCTGCCCTTGTCTGTTTTAATTATATTGATTTAGCTGTGATGTTTGCTTCACCTCTAAACCAACTTCCTAAGAGCACTCACAGGAGACTGTTAGAAACCCAAGCTATCACAGGCTCTCCTAGTGCCTCCTTCCTCATACCTGTTACTTTATTGAACAAAGGAAAGAATGTAAACATGCTGTAGGAAATTCTCGATTTCTATTTCCAAAGATTCTCTTCTTTTATTATGCCTTTACATTGAAGTACACCCTCAGAAGACCAAGAGCTTGGAAGCCAGTTCTTTGCTAAAGTTTTTGTTGCCAAAAAGCATACAGTTTTCTTCAGCCTCAAGTCAGAGTCTAGAAACAAGAAAATTCCCCCCTACACTAAGCTTTAACTACTGGCCTGGAAAAGACCATGCTGTAAAGAATGGTTAAGGTCATTTTTATGAAGAATTGTCACTACATGTTGCATGGAAATACCAACTTCCTTACGCTCTTTTCATGACAGTCAAACCTGGAGCAGGAAAAATGAGAGAGACATGGGTCTTTCCTATAACAGAGTAATCCACATTATAACTTGAATGATTAAGAATGATGAATTGTCTTGATAATAATTTAAAACCTTGGACAATGCAGGCACCTTTGGTTAAGACAAGGCTATTTCAGACCAGAACCAGAAAGGAGGCCGCAGGCCCGTAGCTAACCCATGCGATGAGGAACACGCATGCACTGGGCGCACACTCTTTCCAGCAAAGTCAGCACAAAGAACCAGTGCTTGGCACTTCTGAAAAGCAGGCTGTTTATAAAAGTGTCTGAAGACAGATTTAAGAGGCCAACTTTGAACATTTAAATTTGAAAAATGTGACCTTTGTTTTTTTCCCAGAATTCCGCATAATGCTATAAATCTAGTCTTTATCTTTGTGAAGCTATCCAGGCTGACAAGTGGCTTATATCTATGACCTTGTACCACAGAAGTAATTAAAAATGAATGCCACGAGAAGACTTTCAATTGCTCTTGTGCATTATCAAGTATAAGTCTCAAGGGGCAGCAAGATTGTTTTGTTGACATTATTTTGAATGACCAGTCTTCATGCAACACACAAGAGATCTTCTGGTTTCATACTGGGGTTATGGCCTTTTCCTTAAAAACACTGGTAAAACTGCTTCACCTTTAGAAAATCTCTCTGTCCCTATTTATATTTTAATCCGAGTTCTAAGAAAATCCTTGAGATGAAGCTACCAAATATTTCTGAAGGGAAAAACAGGAAATCAAGGATTAATATTATTTAACTACAACTGCCATGATAGCTAAGGGATCAGGCTCTTTTCAGGATACGTGTTTGAATCACACAACACTACACAAATAAAGGAAACAAAGTCGGTTAGGGTGATGATTCTTTGGTGTTATTCAGAACAGATCTAGGAGATCGGCTCTGAGCAAGCTACAGGAGAGATGCTGAACACAGCCAAGTGTAATCCAGTCTTTATATTCTGAGTAGACAAAGACACAAGAGCACCCCCACTGGAAGATGGGTGCAGAATAGGAGGATGCCACATTAGCTCAGTTCAGGGGGACCTCAGGGACAGAGACAAGGTGGAAATTTCAAACTCAGACATTGCATATTTACGGTTCTGCCAGCATAAACTTTGCTGCCAAAGCTCAAGACCTATTTAATATCCAGTACTGCTATGTCACCTGGGTTGAAGATCAGCTTTACGAGCAATGGAAGAAGGTTGGAGCACAGAGGTGACATGGATGAGATGGATGGATGGACTCTTGCCCTCATTGCATGGCCAGCAGAGTGCTTCACACCAGCTCCACCAGTAGTCCCCACACCAGTCAGCCCTCACTACCTCTCCTCCCCAGGGCCTCCAGACTTCCCTGCCAGTGATACACATGAAAGTGAAAGACTCTGCACCAAAATAATTTCAAACTGGACATGGACAGCAATATTCTCATGAAATATATTTAAGAATTCTTACAACCCTATACATGCGATACTGTTCATACTGTAGTAGGAACAGAGTTGCCCACTGTAAAGTATTTGCTCCCTGGGAATCTGAGGGTACAGATAAGATACGTTACTGCAAATCAGATTTAAAGAATGAAGCTTGAGACACTGAACCTGTAGGTTGATTTATCTCAATAAATTTTCAAATATCATAGGAAAAAAAAGAGACTTCACATTCACTAATTTTAAGTTTCCTAGGAAACTGGTGTGAGAAGGTACCTTATTTCAGAGTGTTTTCACAACATTCAGCTCCAGATTAAAGCTGAACGTGTCAGATGCAATTTCACCCTACAGCAAGAAAACTCTTCCAAGGAAAACATTATTCCTCTTGGAATACATCAAGTATTCAATTCAAAGCCACTATTAATCATCCCTTTAAAAGGAGAAAGCATTCTGGCAAGGTCACACTGGCCAGGGTACCTTTAATAGTTAAATTCATTACTTGGGATGTTTACTGCCGGCTTCAACAAGGAAATAAGAACAGCAGAATTTGTAAGATCAGCATTTCAGCAAATCATAAGCCTAGGATGCTAAGTGTAGGTTTTGAACTATGAATTCAAAATAACACATTACCACTTACAGAGCATTGGATGCAACACAGAATATTTTGGAAGCTTTGGAGACCAATGTAAAAGTTGAACCAATCCCCAGCTGGAGATGGTAAAATTAAATGGCCAAAGCACATTAACACTGGCAGCAATGTGATTCCGGTACTAACTAATGCAAGAGCACTGCTGATTAGCGGTGACCAAACTCAACAAGGTCTCTTTAAAAGGCAAGAGAAGAAGTTCCTTCAGAAGCCACATTACCTAACACAAGCCTGTCCTTCTTTTGACCAGTACATACAGCGTACAGTCAAATGCAGCTCTACCTCAGTCACGTGTCAGAAAAGGGACATTCTTACAGAGAGAGCGAGCTGAAGCAGTCAAAATCATCTTGGCAAATTGACATCAATGGTGTAACTTGCAAAATCAAAACAGGCTAAAAAAAAAGGAGAATGCCTTCCAGAGCAACTCTGCGGGTGTGTTCTAGGGCACAGCACTGGGCAACAAACCTGCAACTCTATCAATTGTTTAAACTTACAAAACAAACATAATAATGCTTTCATTTAAAGGCAGATATGTCAAATTTCACCCTTCCTGTGATTAGCCAAAGTTTAAAACATTTAATTCCACAGTGCTACTGTTACTGTTTCCATTTATGAATTGATTCTTAAATTCTTAAATAGATCCCACATGCCACCAACAAGAGTAGGAAAATGCTTTCTTTCTGAACAGAAACTGTACAGTTACTATTTCCCAACCCTTAGCTTTTCCAAAGCAGGTAAAAACATACAAATAACTTGCTCCAGCCTCAAAATTCCAGAAACGCCTTTTAGTTTTTCAAACATCTCTCCAGCTACGCCATATCCAACCGAGGGGCAGGGGAAAAGAAACAAGGAACCCAAGCCCATGCCACCCAGCTTTTTAAAGCACCCAATGTATAAAACTCCTGCAGCCTCAATTACACTGAAGGATGTGCTGTGGTTTACAACGATTTGGTCATCCAGTGTCTACACTGTTCCTCAGAACTAAAGCAAATGGCGAAGGGATTCTTCCAGTGACAACTTGCCAATTTAGAAGTGAAATATAAATGAACCTTACTTTCCAAAGGTCTTACACCTGATGCATGTTCACTTAGGATGGCGAATCTAAGTGTCCGGTTTCCCCTTTCCCTGAGAATTTAACCAAGGAGATTTCTCTGTCTTTGCAGCTTTTTTTTTTTTTTTCTTTTTGCCTACGAGCTTTACTCTCATATATCAAAATTTGATCGTGTGAACAAAGCAACACAAATTCTCCAGGCTCCAATCCTATGGGCTGGTAGTTTTAGTACCCTTATTCCATTTGCAAATAGAGTTCCAAGGAAAACAAGAACAATTGCCCCCTGTATTTACAAATAGATTATTTTCTGCAAAGAGAAAACTGCTACAGAACAGGATGTGGTTGAGGTATATTAAAAAAAAAACAACAGGCAACTACAGGGCTACTTGTAAGTATCTGTATATTTAAAGTTGGCTGATGACATTGCCTGGATGAAGTATAAACACAGAATCTGTCAGTTTAGATTATATTTCTGTGAAACCAAGCTGCTAGTGTATTTTCATATTCATCATGAACGGTTCTGTGCAGTAGCATCTTCCTTTAAGTTAAAGTATAGCTGTTGTCTCTGTCTTGTAGATTTAAATAATTATTTTTATTTTCAGCTCTGGTGGTATTCCCCTGCACCAGAAGCCCGACTTCATCATTCCTGAGTGACAGACTACGCAATGCAGGATTATTACATCAAAGGACAACACTGGAGTATCAATAAAGGAAAGAGTCCCCCAGGAGACTACTGTCAAGAGATATAAATTTCTTCTTCCGATATGGAAAAAAATAAAAATAACCCTTCTAAAACAAATTCCCAGATGTCCATCCCGCCTGGGAAGCCATCTATCTTTGCTTTGACAGTGACCAGTGCTCTCAGCACCAAAACCATTTATTTTATTTGTCAAATACAGAGCGTGTAAAGTGTGACCTGGAGAGACCAAGAGGAGGAAGACAACAGCAGGGCAAGACGCATATCGCGTGCTGTACTGCCGTGCACACCATGGCAGCTCTGAAGTGGCTCTCCTTAACATTCACTTAGCTTCTCCAGATTTTTCCCCAAAATCAATCATGGGAGATACTGGTCTACTGCTTTTCAGTGTCTGTAAAATCCAGAGTTCAGGGACAGAACAGAATAAAGTATTTCTGATTGAGAGTATTGCTGATATATTCTAAAGGAGCTTTAAAAGAGGATTATTCTAGTGATTAGAATCAGTGAGTGAGGCATATAGGGGGTCATGGAAGTTTAGCACGCTGTAAAATTCATGAAAAAATTTAGGATGCAAGTCCACAAGGCCATGTGGGCGCAGCAATGACGGATAATCCACGTACATACATTTGGTATTCGGCACGCTGCATTCAGAGCGTATGGCTGAACCGCAGCACACAGTATCAGCTTGACTTAGGGGGCAATGCCGCAATGCAGCGCCTTTGTGATAGCCTAGAAAAGCAGAATGATTAACAGACCTTATCCCTTCCTCTTGCTGGAGATAGCCAGCACGGCTAGCAACTGCAGTCCTATGCACAGCAATGGCAGAAAAATGCAAAGAGGATGCTCTTCAGCCATTCAGGTATCCCCCTTCTACTCACAAATTAGACCAAACTCACAAATCTTTACAAATTGCCTTTTTGTTTCTATCAACAAGCTGTGTTGACAGCTCTCTGTTCTCCCCTTCTTTCTCCCAGTTCTGCAGTGAGCAGAACAAAACCAAAGGATGAGGGCAATTGGGACCCATGTCACCCTGTAGCAACCTCCCCACCCTCACCTGCCTCAGCCTTGTGGAGCTCTGAATCCCACCGTGTCAGACAGCAGCCCCTTCAGAGAGGCGGTCGTGCCACTGACAGAGCCATTAGACATGCAGACGATGTATATAAGTCTCTTTACAATCCTGCTTCCTCTCACCTTGATTAATAACATTTCTGTCTGCCTCCTTTCCTTCCAGACACAAGTGCAAAGGACGGTCTCTGAAAATTGGAGGTTTTTTTTTTCCCCCTCTTGAATGCCTTTCTGAACTCAGCAGGTGCAATCCTACTGAAGGCAGGAAACTACCATTTCTAGACCACGTTCCTGGCGTCTGCTTATCTTTCCTGCTGAAAACGTAGCTGATGTCATCAAAGTGTATCAGAACTTAAACAATCCCCTTGACCCCAGTATCCCTTCGCTGTAAATACAGTCTGAGCTTGTTTGAACTGGAAATTGGTGTTCGTGGGAATAATTGCTCTGTACACAGCACTGTCTCCAGTCGATCACAGGACACGTTTTCCAAGCTGTACAGGTTTTCATTATTAACCTCACAGTAACCTTAAAGGTTGGAGCTCATTCTCTTCACCAAACTGCACAGCTCCCTGGTTGCATAATCTCAAAAATGTCAACAGCAAAACAACCAAAACAGGCAGGAGTGTGCTCGCCTTGTTCCCATCCAGCACGGCACCGCCAGTCTGGTAAAGGTTAGAAAGCTCCCTCAGAGGTGAAAGATAAATGCTCTCCGTGTACACGTATCTCTCTTAATGCGGAAGAGAAACTAGATGGGAGGGACAAAAAGAAAAGATGAATTCACAACTAAACAAGGTATTAGCAGAGAGATTACGAAATGTATTAGAATTAGTGCTCACATTATAATTAGTACTCCCAGTTCAAAGCAACAAAATAGCGTCCTTTGATGTTAGCCTTCCCAGATTTTGTCTGAGGTGAAAGCAATATTGTAGGCACAATATATGATTTTTCACTTGTACCCATCATTTCTCATCACATTCTGCAGTGGCTGGGATCACCAAAGGTATGAGTTATCACTTAGGAGTGAGTTTGGGTACTGACAACTGAAATCCAGGAGCGTTTGGCACTGAGATACTGTGGCCATGGATCATCACACTTCCAATGACTCTACCACTAATGTACAACTCCACTTTTTAGCCAATTCCAGTTTAATCCAGCCTTTTAGGAGGCAAAGCAGCTTGTTACCAGGATGTTACTCTTCTAAGCAATGGGTTCTGGGACTGGTAGCAAATGTTGGGGTTGAGGAAGACATCCAAAATGATGAAAGCTGAAGAACTGACCTGGAAATTGTGAGGAGAAGGCTTCTATGCTCCTGGTGACAATGCTGCAGGCATGGCTGCATATGAAACACATTTGATTCTCCCGGCCCTAGCTATTGCTAAAACATGTGAAAAGCTGACCTGTAACATCAGTCAAACCCAAGCCAGAGCTGAGTTTGGTCTGTGTGAGGATGGCTTCCTGATGACTCTTTTCATCTCCCTTTTGGTGAATGGAAATAGCGTGAACCCTGTCTCACCACAACTGATGCTACTTTCTCAACTGAGCACCCACCTTGTTCCTTAGAATAATCATTGACATACAAATTGCAAGAAGAGGGGAAATTTGCTGGGGTTCGGAGGATTTTTTTGGTGGGTTTTGGAGGGTGGGGTTTTTTGTTTGTTTATTTGTTTTTTACCCTTGCTTCTAATTCAGCATCCTCTCAATATTTTCCTAGGCACAAAAAGCAACCTCTTCAGCACAGTCACAGAGTTAATTACCTGGAAATAAGAGATTTAGGCAGAAAAATTTCTCACATTAAAAATCCAGATATTCCTACAGTCAAGAAGACAACAAAGCCCAAAATTATACAATGTGCAAAGAGAGTCCAGAGCAGACACTATCCCTAAGCCACCTTAAAGGCAAGATCCCACCAGAAGTTAGGAGCAAGAGAAGTAAGCATGCAGGACTGCTCCATGGATTCATGTCTGACCACCTTTGTCTTCCATTGGAAAGCAAGCAGCAGCTTTAATATTAGCAAGCAAAGGGATGGAAAAGTACAGGCTGCATCTTATCATGAACAGATCTACCTTGCCCCAAAAGCACCTGTGATGCAAAACATTTTTCCCCCCAGTTATTTATTTATACTTCCAACATCAGTTAGTGAGGCTGTTATTACCCACACTCAAGTAAATTCTCGCTTTCCTCTGTGTGACATGGCAAAAGCAGAGCAAGACTGAGCATGCTGCTGAACAGGAAGACAAGCAAACGGAAAGCCCTGAGCATCACAGTGTTGTTTTACTCCAAATCACTGCAATTGTATCATTTTTCTTTCCCACCCTAAGGCACAAACAGAAATTCTCTTCTGCTTTCAAAAAAGGAACTTCAAAATTTGTACTTCTATGCCCTTCTCCACCCATGATCCTCACTCTATAATACCCCCATGACTGAAAAATTATTTTTCCCCTGACAAGGAAGGGTTCATCTCCCAACACACTGGCAGGGCAGAGTATTTTCTGAATATATGATTAGTGCAGTGCAGCTACAGTATAAAACTATGAGAGTATGACACTCCTCATTTTTCCATTGCATTTATTCAATTTATTAAGGAAAAAAACAACCCCTAAAAGTATAATACTATATGTGAACTCTGGATGTTCTAGAATTCCTCCTAATCCACCAGCTTTCCTTCTCAGAATCCCTGGATAAACACCACAGGGAAGAGAGGATCTTTTGACTAAATCAACATGATCTCTACCCTTGCATCACCTGTAGGCTTTTACAGGGTGATGCCAGCAAGATAACTCTGCTTGTTTTCCTACCTTTACCCCAGGAAGGGGAGCACGTGCCCCAGCCCCACAGCCACAATTCATATGCTGTAGAAAAGGCAGATTCCCTCTTGCTGTCACTCAACCAAACAGAACTACTGACAATGGCCACTGTAGCAAGAACAGAGGATTCGGGCCTTGGAAACAACATATGAAGCCACATAAATTTGTTCCAGAAACCAGTTTGAAACACTTCAGTTACTGGAACAAACCCCTTTGGTCTCTGACTAATGGACTGTATTTATCCAGTGAGAAGCGACAGGCAAATTTTGGCTTGAGAGAAGAAATTGTATTCCCAGGCCCCATGAACACCTTATGGATGGGTTCTAACAAGAAAGATGTTGAGAGCCTGCACCGATTTTCTCTTGGACCAGCAGTTGGTTTACATCTCGTTCAGTCCTTTCCCAGTTATCTTCCTCCTGTAAGATGACCAAGTCTGCAGCTGAATGCAGCTACTTAGACATAATACTCAACAACATAGAGATGGCCCTGGAGGCATCACAGCAGAATCTGGAACCCTCACTCCCTGTGGGTATACAACACCATTTTTAGTAGTTGCTGACCCGTGTTAGAGAAAGAAGGGGGTCAGGAAGGCAAGAAAATGCAGACGTAGCACAGCGTTGCTGGAAGACAGTCAGTGTGCAAGACAACCCAGCAAAAAATTGTGTGTACCATTAACTACTGAGCAGTGTTTTGCTGCTGAAAACATTCCCTGATAACGTCTGGCATCTGGATTCTGTCTCACACACACCAGGAACTGATGATGTCAGTAAAAAGGTTAAATGCTATCATATCTAAATTAGTCACGAATGATTGTTTTTGTTAATTTTTGTAACAGAATGGAGATAAGTTCTCCAAGATGGAGTATTAAGCCACCTAGAACCCCAACCTTTATCTAGTACTTCCTCCCTGTGTGTCTCAGGCAGTTTGAATCATCTATGAGACCATCCAGACACCCTACTGAGTTCTACGACAGTCACAACTCAAACATCTACACAACATGTCACTGAAAGTGGAAAGGGGGGGCCTGTAAAGTCATCTTCATTCTTTACAAATACATAAAATGATTTTAAGTAGCAGGAAGTATCTTGAAACCATTGCTGTGCTCCTAACTGTGCAGAAAGTATTTAATCCAACTTTTTCCAGAGTAAAGAATATTGGAATCGAACCAAAGTCATTTATTGTGCAGTAATAAAAGGATCAATGAAGCCAATTACTTGAATTGCACCTCAAAGCATTGGTGGTGGCCCAGTGTTTATTCTGACCTTGTCTACAAAAGGCAAGACTGAAAGGGAACCTCCCAAAGTCTTCTTTCCAGGCCATTTTCTCTAAAACTGGATCAACAGCCATAGTAGCTTTTGAGAAAGGTTTCCCCAACCTCCTTCGCAAGACCTTCACTGATTGAGACTTCACAGTCTCTCCAGATAATCTTTTCCCAGGGTTTCTCCAAGCATCCAAACTAAGTCTTCTTTGCTATAGATTTCCCTGCACACGCTACCCCCAAACTGTCCCCACCCTAGGAATAAGAAACAAATTATTCCCTCCAAAACAGCTTTTTTAGGTATTTCAAATGCATGTCTTCACCCGTTCTCTTCTACTGCATGCCCTTAAAATAATGCATACTTCTCCTGGAGATCATGTTCCACAGATTACTCTTGTTACTTTCTTCTGGATCCTCTCCAATTCATCCCACAGCATTCTTATTGTGGTGCCCAAAAATATGTACTACATATCCTTTAAACTACACATACACTTAACAAGTCAGCCTACACAGCGTTTCATACTTAAAGCTAAGCACATTCAAATTATAATGTTATGAGTTCAAGTCAGCTTTATTTTAAATTACAGAGAAGACTGATGTAGTGCATTTTAGACTAGACTGGTCACCAAGAATATATTTGCGATGAACTCGCTCAAATTTGCTTAAATTAAGGGCACTATGTCTCTGGGCTCCAGCAGGCATTGCTGCCTTCACGGAAGTTCAGCGCTATTCCTTGGGAAACGTGCCAGACAGTCATGCACCTGCTCTACAAACTCAGCGCAACATGTTCTAGCACAATCATGCCCTATAATTTGGGAGTCCTCTTATTCACTGTGCCTCTCTATCCGTGTTGAGCACACAAAGCGCAGCCACTGTTACCCACTTTGGCCTGAACTTTCCACACGCTCCTCCTCAGAGCTCTGCTGAACCTGGATGTCTCTCATTTTCTCCAGCTCAGGCAGATCCTCGAAAGAGACCTGTCAGTTCTTGTTGTGTGCAGCTCAGTGACCTTCAGGAGACACTTGCCGCTATGTGTTTTGTTTAGCAAAGAACTAAGGAAAAAAGCAGAGAGCCAGGTCCCCATCTTGCAAAGAGTCACACCACTTGACGATCTGCTCTCCCTAATGCAAAGGGGCAGACAGAGTTCTCCCTTCCCTTTTTTCCACCCGGTTAGCTTGACTATAAATGCGATTGCGCTGATAAACAGCCACAGCAAGAGATCATTTGCCCAAACTAATTAACTGCTGCCACCAAATCACCATGTAATATTTTCACTAGAAAAGTGCAGCTGATGCTGCTGTGTGACATTTAGCTTTTCACTGCGCTCGGTCACCGGCAAAAATTTTTCTGATATTATTTGTGTTGGTTAAAGTTCCCGCTCCAGGTAAAACATGGGCCCTGTCAAATGCCACCGCAGGAGCACCAGCGGGGTGGGTTAAGACGCTGCTGCCGCAGAGGTGAGGGGCAGCTGCTGAGGCCAGAGCGGGGCTGCACTCCCACACCAAGGGCTTAGTACGCACGGCTCCCCCGGCCCCCAAAGGGAAGGGGACATGGAAAACAGGAGATGAGGACAATCTGATGCAGCGCAGCAGATCAAGCTGTCACCGGGGCTCAGCAGGGAGGAAGGAATGCTTAGAGCAGGAATTCATGCCGAGCAGAATACTCCCACTCAGCCAAGGGGAACAGGGAGCAGCTCAGTCGGAGAGAGCAGAGCTCTCTCAGCCTACAGCTCTCACTGGATTTTGAAAGATTTTGACGAGCAAGGTTTGCTCTGAGTGATACTCACCTGTGCAAACAAGGACAGTTTGACACTGGATAACGCTGTCTTGCTCCAATTAGCTCATGGCTGCTTATTAGCCGACTGTCCCGAGAACAGCAGTTTGCAGTTGGAGCATGACTTCTAGCCTCACTTCGAGCACCATTAAGAAATTGCTCCTGCCAAGCTGCAGTTTGCATTTTATTCTCTCAATAAATCTGCCTGTTGATTTTGCTCTGAGGCAGCGCCATCCCCGTGCTGTGGAGACCAGAGAATACAAGGGCCTGAAGCCACTCTCTGATACAAGCCACGGAGCTGACACTGACAGGCAGGACCAGCTAAGAGTTCAGGTAGGCCTACACCAAAATTTCACTGCTCTCCTCAGTCCTAGGATGGGCAGGGCAGCCAACACAATACCCTTTTTGGGTTGTATCGCATCTAGTAGCTTGTGGCCACCAGACCAGCAAGGCTGTGCCAGGGTCAGGAATGAAGCTATTAATTAAAGGAATGCCTCAGCTCATACTCCCAGCACGTGCGTCAGGAAGCGCAAGGTCATTTTAAAGTTTTAATTCAGTTCTGGAAGGATCAATTCCCAAGTTAGCCCATGATGACCTGTCTCGAGAAGGAGCATGGATACATCAGTTCTCGGTTTCAGCCAGGTTGATTAGCCACACTGTTAATCACTGTCCCTGTCACAACCTGGCTACCAAGATCTAACCCACACAGACACACCTGCTCAGGTGTAACTACCTTGGAAGTCCTTAACAATGCTCTGTTTTGATGGGTGGAACCTAACTTTCAAGCTTTCTATCCACAGATCCTGCCAGGAAAGAAATTACATTTAAAGTTCTGATAAAACGGGGCCCATGACAAACCGAAACTGAGCGTCACAGGCTACACCATGAATCCTCTGCTCACCTTACTATGCAAGTCCTCTCTGCAGTTGTGCCTTGTAAAGCACTGACATGTCACAAGCGAGTAAGACTCAGCAGTTGGAGTAAGTGGATCCCAATTCAGAGCAGAATCTGGCCTGCCTCCCAGCCCCAGGTCCTGGAAACATGACCTCAGCTGCCCTCTGTCATTTGCCCTGTGTCTTGAACTTTACTCCCGTTTCCAGTATAGCCTTGTAATCAAGCACAGCAAACAAGGACTATGAGCTTGGAAGATGCAGTGGTTCACAGTTTTCTGATCTTGCTTAAGCAAGCAGTGTTTTGAAAGAACTGGGAGATACATGCCAGAAAAGGGTCCTCAAGCTGCAGACTAATTTTAAAAATAACTGAGGAAGACATTCCTCTATTTGTTCATATGATTTTGGCTATAACTGCAGCCTTGCTCTCTTCCATATAGTCTTTAGTGAGGAGAAAGACAAGCGACCAGCAGCACAAGAACTCAGATGCTTCCTGAAATTGTTGGGGTTTAATGCAAATGCATAAAATCCAAGCACTGCAGAGCTTTTGCAATATAATCCCAAAGCTGCTTACAGGCCAACTCAAAATAAAATTGTTGTTGTGCCTGCCTGGTTACAATGAACATGCAATAACCTCTCAGATGCCAGTGCCAAAGAATATGAAATTACCTCAGTGTTAAGTGTTTTATATACAGCAATATGTTGTCATTAAAACAAAGCTCTGCAGAAGTCACATCTTAGCGATGGTCTATAACCTCCCCTCCGGAAACCGTTTTGCTGCCTATTTACTCCAAGAACACAATTACTTTTTGCTGCACAAGGTGCTCAGTATGAGCATGTTCCAAAACAGTAACGGGAGGAGTTTTTTTTTTTTAAAAAAAAGCTTTGAATAGCTCCTGTGTTATTAGCACACAAAGAGACTTCAGAGTGGACCACACCACCACTTTGCTAGGCAATCTAAGGACACAGCCCCTTTGCTAGGTGGGAGTACAAAAGGGGACAGGCTGTGATACAAGGCTGACAGTAAAAAGCAGAGATGGAAAAAGCAACTTGCCGGTAACAGTACTGAAACTGAAGTAAGATCTCCTAATTCTTACTTCTGTAGGTTTTGCTGCACCACTAACTCATGTGTGTCACTACCTGCAGTCACACTCAGACAGAACTAAATACTAATTTCTGTCAATTCCCCGCTGCACTCCCCAGTAAAATAGCTCCTGGAAGACCCACAAAACACTAGAACAGGCTTCCTAGCGAGGCAGTTGATGCCCCAAGCCCATCAGTATTTAAGAAGCATTTGGACAATGCCCTTAACAACATGCTTTAACTTGGTCAGCCCTGAATTGGTCAGGCAGTTGGACTAGGTGATCATTGTAGGTCCCTTGCAATCTAGTCTATTCTGTTCTACAACATGGCTTTTGTAAACAGGTTTGAAAGCTCACTTGTTTTTGTAATCATCTTATACAACTGCTATCAGCCATGACAGCATCCTTTCAGATTGTAATGTCCTGAGACATGCAGAGAGGAAAGACTTGCCTAAGGCTACTCTTCAACCTCTTGTAAAAATATTAATAAAAATACCTAAGCAAGGGCTTGACTTTATTGCTACAGATTAAAGGAAAAGGCAAGACTGCAAGAAGTCTGGCCAGAAGGATTACATTTTTATTGATCTGGTTGTTGTCTGATCAGGTAAGCAGCAAGACTCGTGTTCTTGCTATACAGCCCCACCATTTAGAGAAGATTCGCCCTCGTGAGGCAGAGTCGCCTCCGCGGTCTGCTTGTACCGCATGGACTGGAAGGAGGGCTGTGGATTGGCAGGACTCCACTGCAAATACTGTATTGCAGTAGCGATGGACTGAAACCTGCTCTTTTGGCTGCACTTTTTCAAGCTGCAGAAGGAAGCCCAGATGGGGGAAGGGCTACGTTATGTGGTTTGCCTGAAGGAAAAAGTGCAGCAAAGCCCTGAACTTAGGCTTTGAAAAAAGGAAGCAAAAGCCGGGGGTTGCAGCGTTTGGTGGTCCTTCCATTGCTGCACATACCTCAACTCTGCTTTCTCATTAGGCAGCAGCAGACACCCAGAATGCCTGTCTGCTCCACTACATGCACAGAAAATAGGGATGACACCAAAGCCAGGAAGCTGGGTCACATACCCTGCGGTAATTACAATGGAGAGAGAAAACAGCAGGGAAAAAGACAATACCCAGAATCAAGTGGTGGGATGCCAGAACCACACGCTTTTGTCCTTCAAAATACCCATGGTATCCACTCTCTGTAAATTCAGTCGGCACATGATCCCTTCAATCCATTCTCATACCAGGATACTCCTCTGATTTTGCTTGGGAACAGTCACATTCGGGATGTGCATCATAAGCTTCCTAATGCGCACAAGCACGCTGTTTCACTAGCAGCAGGCCAGGATGTTATTGTTCTCATGGACTCACGCTGGCAAGAAGTCCCCTCTCCACCCAAACCCACAAAAAAAAAATCCACTCTCCAAGCTAGAATCTCGTACTTCCCAGTTTTCAAATCTCTCCATCCCAGACACATCACAGACGCTGAACAAGCATCAGACTTGCACAAACTGCAACATGGCACTCCGTGGCCTGGTGGTCCTGTGCTTGGCTACATCTTGCTTGGGTTGGAACTCAAAACGCTTTCAATGGCCCTGGGTTTATGCTGTCCCCATTCCCCACTATTTAGGCAACTTTGTGTGAACCAGAAAAACAAAATATACAACAGAAGAAATAATTCGGAAGAAGCCTTTTCTAGGCTTACAGTAAATGCATCGAGAGACTGTGGAAACATTCAAGTTGGGAATAACAGAGAAGTGTGGGGGTTTTACTTTATAAGACTTCATTATCCTCACCCAGAAGTAGTTTAAAAGAGATTTTAAGTCTCACTTATGGCTTTATGGGAAGGAGGGCAATGAAAGAAACCCACAATTTATTTTAGAAAGCCAGGTCTTAATCTGCTTCGCTCTAGACATGCAAAGATTTAGGCTCACAACTGAAGTTGCCAAGACAATTTAACAAAACACTTTTCCTGTGGCAATCCTTGCTGTATTTAAGACATAAACTATAGAATCCATGACCTTGTAACCTGGCTGGTATAGGATATGAATGCAAACATATCAGCTAACAATTAGTCCAACCCCCCATTCTTGCTAATGGGGATTTCTTGCTTGAACCATGATGCAAAAATGAATTCTGTTCTTTTTAGGAAATCAAAGCAAAAACTGTATCCAAAGATATCACTTAAACACGGTGCTGATCGTGAACATTAACTAAAATCTTGAATGTTGAGTAAGAATTACTTTTTAAAATTGAATCCCTGGACAAGGTTAGTCCCATGCTGATCTCAGCACAAGTAACCCAAGACACACCAGGAAGGCTGGAATTCAGTTCTCTCCCTGCACAGTTTAAGCTAAGATATAGTCTCTACCATCATCAAATCTGTTTAGCCTCCACAGACATAAACAAATCTCAAGGAATGTAAAGAATTAGATAGGGCTATTAATGCAGGGCCTAGAAGCTCCAAATCTTCAATTTGACATTAGCTATAATTATCAGAAAAGCATGCAAGATAAAGGCTGCCAGATGTTTTAACCCAAACATCTTACTTGTTCACAGTGTTTCTGGAAGAAATTAGCCCTTACGGTACAAATGCAGTGGGGTAAGAGTCTCTTCAGTGCAAAAGGATCACAAAAGATGGTAGCTTTAATTATTGCTTGACTTTTGACATCCCAGAATCCCTGGCACTCAAGCCTTTTTTGTTCAGAAACACCTGGCTCGTGGGCTACCTGAGGATTCTCTTGGCTACACAATTACAGAAGCTAACAGAGTCTGAAAATTCCCACATAAGGGATTTTTGGACATACTCTGTGAGAAGAACTCCCACAGGTCAGAGGAAGCTGAGGTTCTTTTCAACTGCTGGCACAAAATTCACAAAGCACAAAGTACCCTTGTTTGAGGCAATAACCCTTAATGCCAAAGCCCAGTTCTCCTGGCACCAAGAAGGCCCCCTGTGACAAGCAGAGCAATAAGGGCTTCTCAGAAGAGAAATGCCTACAGAACCTGAGGGTGAGGAGGGAGAAGCTATTCAACTGGAAGGACAACCCTGACGCAAAGACAAACGTGTACAAACTTACTGCAAGGAAATTTAAGATTGGGAAGACATTTTAGTTGCAGAAGGCTTGTAACTCCCAGAGCAGTAAGGTCATAGAACAGCCTCCCATACAGCAGCGATGAGGGCAGGACAATCTAGTTGATTTAGAGACACCACTGGAAAATAGGTTATAGAGGTATGCCAGAACAGAGTTGGCTGCAAGAGAAAAAGGACCATTCTTATTTGAGATTGCAAGACAGTGACTCAGTAAGTCCCTGATGGTCCTATACTTTCTTTTAAAATAAACTAAAGAGGGCGAATTAAGGATCGGTCACCACTGAAAAAACCCCAAACCAACCAAAAACTGCCTCAGAAATAAAGCACACAAGTCAGACACCTATGCTGAACATCACTGCCTGTAAGGGGACTGGTTCTGCTCTGCTGTGGATTACAAACCATTCCATGTGCCTGTCAGGATGCTAACTCCACAGGCACTGGGAGAAGCAGAGGGGAGCCAAGTGCACAGGCAGGGGAGCCCAAGAGCGCTCTGTGCTCAGCTGGACCCCGGGCTACCGCTCTGACTGCACATAAGACATTCAAATCCCTGTCTTGACACCCACAAATAACAGGCACATAAAATCCCTCATCAATCAAGTGTTATTGGACAGTGTACAAGAAAGGTCCATGAAACTGTAAAGGAATGTGGATACTTCAATATGTCAGGGTATGGATCCAGCTTCTTAAAAATACTATTTTTAACTACTTTGCATAGAATGCTAAATCAATAAAAAGTTACGATCATGTAAGTCTTGTAAGGAAATGTACCTTAGAATTTAATAAAGATGAAAGAAATAAGATCCTCTTGTCATTTTATTTCTCTAGTCTAAGTTGAATGGAACAAATTTCCTTTCTGCAGACCTCTGCACCCATCCAAGGAGAAGTTAGAGGAAGGGCTATAACTCTTGCTTGTACAGCTCTATCCTTTAACATGCCTCGGGGTGCAATATTTCTGGCTGACTAGGGGATATAAGACTGGAATCTTTTTCAGCTTTTCATGCAAGTCTGTGAGGCACTGTCAGCACTACAAAATTTTGTTCAAAATGGTTTTGCTGCAGCCATTTTCTGGTTGGATTCAAACCCACGAGTTCTTTCTTGCTTCCTTCAAACAAACTGGTGAGTTCCACCTTGTGAAGGATGAGGGCAGGAGGGGAAAGAGTTTCAGTCTTCTATTAATCTCTCTCTGTCCCTCCTCCCATTGCTTTGTCCTTCATGCGAGGCTTTCCCAGCTCTCCCTGAGTAGTACTGGTTGAGGACTCCTCTTTCTGGTAGGTGGTCTTTCGCTGGAAGACTCCTGTCTGAAGATCAGAGCTTACACTAGCGAGCAGAGCAGAAACAGAGACTCTTCCCAAACTGCAGAAGAGGCATGACTCGCTTGCTTGCCGCCTCCTCAAACTCTGGGTGGGAGGCACTGGCAAACAGAAGCACATTTGGGCTGCTGCAGGACTCCTACTTGTGGGCTAAAGCAACACTACGCAAGCATAGAAACAATGGAGTCTTAATTACTGCAGCTGTGCAACCAAAACTGGAGCTTGAGAGCATGACTGATAAGCAGCTAGATAACAGACCGATGAACAGGCCATCTGTAGTCTGTCAAAGAGCTAACCACAGCTCATACCAAATACCCCAACGTCCTATGTGCAGACTGAAAAGTGTCCAAATATGGTATTAAAATTGTGCAACACAAAGAAAACACAGTCACAGCTGAAGACTGGAGCTTCATGTACATGAACTAACCAATTGAGGAGAGCACAGCAGAAGGTGATAGCTCATAGGAAGAAATATGAAGAAACACTAGATAAGGAACTGACAATATACACATACTAGAAAGTCAAAGCTTAGATTTGGGCCACTGAATGGAAGGGTTTCACCGTGCATCATTTGGCCAAGAGCACAGTGTTATCTTTCCAGCCACCATGCTTCCTTGAATAGGAAACCTGTGTTACACTGAGCTTTGGAGGTGCACAAGGCCAAATAAACCATGATCCCCAGGACTTTAGAGCAGTCAACTACAGACAGTAGGCCACAGACACAGCTCTGCCATTTCAACAACAAACACAGGGACAGAAGTAAGCAGGAGAGTCAGACACATGGAGAAGTGGCAACTACAGATTTAATGTCTGTAGTCTAATGTCATCTTCTCCCCCAACTAGTGTGAAGCAGTAATTAGTGAGATGACAGAACAGTGAAAAATACTTATTTTCTATTCAGAATTTCCCCTGTTGCAATTGAACCTACAAACTTACACAGATATTGGTAGGTAACACAGGTGAAGAGGTCTTTTCTCTGACCCATCAGTATGTATGATAAGCAGCCCAGCTCTGGTACCAGAGGAAAAATCCTTCTGAGCATCTTTAGGTTAGTCTTGTGAAACAGCTTCTTGCTTCCCTTCCTGTTGCAGGAGAATCATTACCTATTTGCCAGGATCATCCTGTTATGCTCATGAATGGACTCACAACATGGAACAAGGCTGATGAGAAGATGCTTTGCAAAAACTGCTCACGTACAAGAAATGTAAAGAGGTCTTTGAGGCTAGAATCCTTTCTGTAGCACAAAGCATCCAAGATAGCTCCATGATAAAGACTGGATTGGAAACACTAGCTTATTTCTCAATGCAGCTGAGATTTCCCATTTGAATAGGGTGAGCATCTACTGAATTCTCCACAGGACTAATGGAAGACAAAACAAATATTTTCCTGAAAAGATCTGAAACTTACTTGGAAAAGATACTAGTATACATTACTTCTTTAGGTATTTTATGTAGCCCCGATTAGTCCTCTTGTTTGCAGGGAAATTTTTGTCCTAGGTTTGCAGTCAAGTTCACAGTTTTTTAGGCTGGCAATTCTGAGTTCATTGAATGGCAAACCCGATGCTGAATTTTCTTCAGTCAGCTTGTTCTTCATTCATATATGCAAGTGTGCACAACACTGCCTAACCTTGTGATCTCAGTGTAATAAACGCACTGAAGGTACGCATTTCTCTAAACACAACTATGCAACTTCTTGCGCTAAGTATTTTAAGACCTTTTCTTTTTTCTTTTATTTTTTTAACAGGGATTTTAATTCATACTATTTTAAATCCCCACTACCACTAGTTTGAATCGCCCTTTGTAGGCATTTTTATATCACGGTAAATCTTGTAAGAGGAATGCACAAGCCAGTGTTGTGACCATGGCTTTTTTATACTCTGAAGAATTCCAGTGTTTGATTAGCTGTTTGTAACAATCTCGGTTGTGTATTTCAGTCTGGCAAGGAAAGATACCAATACATCTCAGGAACTGCAAACCAAACAGGCAAACTCAACAGAATACCCCAAAGTTTTCCCAAGTTAAAAGAAAAATATTAAAATAAAATGCAAATAAGGGATTTGGGACAGAAAAGATGGAATTAAATCTACTATTAATTTTTAACAAAACCCAGTATCAGTATATATGCTTCTCATATACTGATGATAATATGATGCAAATGTAAGGGTGATAACAGGGTAGGCCACAAATCTATGAGAACCCTTTTATACTAACCAAATTCCAAATCCCTCCAATCTGCTTTAAATTGTAATTTGGACTAGGAGGTTACATGCACACAGTGCCCCTGATATTCTTCAGCTTTAAAATCCTACCCATTAAACTTGATAGATGAGCATTCAGTTTCCAAGAACAACATATTTATATCAAAACAAGAGAACATGAAAAGTTAAGGGATTTTATTTTTTTTTTATAGAAAAGATTACTATCTCAGAGATAACACATCAGCTCTTTAGGTAAAATGGAACGCAAAGGCAGATTTTGATCAATATCTGAACAGCACAGCTAGCAAAAAATGTAATGGTGTTGCAGTTTCTGTTTAACAGGGCTTTGGAATTCAACACTCAGGAGGTGGGAAGTACAAGTTAACTCATTGCGTACTGTGGCTCTGCGTTTCTCTTCCTGCTTCTCCAAAACAGTCTTACGCTGGTGCACAGAAGAAGGGTATAGCAGCCACATAGCACATGATGAAAGCTTTACTCTCTTTGAGAAAAAAATGATCTAATCTACTTCAAACTATGTCTTTCATACAGAGAACAGACTGAAAAAGCAGTGGTATACAAGTACCGTACTGTAGATTTCTAGCAATAGGCCAGCAAGAAACACAGAAAGGACTTCCAAGCTGAAAGATACCCAGCTACAAAAAGCCATATGAGAGGATGCAAACCACAGCCAAAGCTCACTACGCACCAGCCAGCAGTTAGTAGCTTACTACACTGAGAAGACACAAAACTCCAATTCTGGTACCATCTTCTCCTTCAGCATCCTTTTGTCATCAAAAAAATTAGAGAGTGAAATTACAGAACAAAACTCCATCTCCACTATCATGTTACTTTAGCTAAGAGCGGACAACAAATCAGGCGATGTGATGAAGTAAACCATCACCTCTCCCCAGCGAAGGCAGAGAAATCAGGCTGGGTCTGGAGAGAGTGAAACACTGTTTGTAAGGCACCTGTAGCTTAACTAAGCTTCACAAGAGAAAAACATCAGAGTTCAGCAGGTTTATAGAACTGGGACAGAATTCATTATTATAGAGATGATACTTCGGCCAACACCACCTTCAGGACAGAATCAAATCACACAGTTGACCGATTAAGAGCCCTCAAACCAAGTCAAAGAGGCACTGTCGGGCTGAACTCTCGCCTCGAAAAAAGGATGAGATAAACAATTCTAAAATTAAAAGAAAAGGGAGAGATTCACTGTAACAGACAGGTAGACAAATGAAATGTGACACGTCATCCCTAGAGGAAGGGAAACTGGCAGCCGGGCTGGCTTGTCCTCATGACAACCCCAGGATATATGACTATCTCGGCAGCGAACAGAAAGAGGTACTGTACTTGTCTGTATCACTGCATCCCAATTTAATTAGCAGTCTGCTAAAGAGCTAAGTTTCATAATTAATAGTGATGCAAGGAGGCCAACAGCACAACAGAAAAGAATTTGCAGTATTCTTCCAGAACTAGCTGACTAAACCACTTTGGGGATCATTTTAATGAGCGTTTCCAATGAACGCTTCTGGCTTCCAAACAGTTTCCAAAAATATGGGAGGCAGCAAGGAAAATATTTGATATTCATTTCTGCCTGCTGACCAACCTGCTCTTACAGTTTGTTTGCCAACCTGCTAGCAAATTAGGCATCTTATTTGCACAACATGTGCATGACAATTACAGATTAACTACTAAGTTGTTCCCTCTGGACACCTTGGATGCTACTATTGGGGGGAAGAAGTAGTAAGTTTGATTCACAAATATTTCATGGTGATCAGCATTAATCTCCCCCCTAGCTGTTGCACTGATATGCTGTCGGGTACTGTCCTATTCTTGCTAAAATCAACAGATTTTGAACTGGATACATAATTCAGGAAGCAAAGTATCAAAGCCAGTATCAAAACTATTAACCAAGGCGTGACTTGCTCATATAGCATAAAGACCATTGATTAGTTGAGGAAGAAATTTAATTCTGCTGCCCAGTGCCAGACCGGGTCCAGCTTCCCTTTTCAGAGGACGAATTTCAGGGTGAGGTATCTGCAAATTGTTAAATGAACAAAGCCCGAATTTAGCTGTCTGGCACAGGACGTGCCTTCACATTACATTTGTCTCTCAACTACTAGCACCTCAAGTAAAGTCTCCTTTTTTTATTTAAAGTTCAAATAGACATAAGCAAAAAAGCTCTTAAAAGTTCTGATCTTCATAGATGTTTTCCTGAGGCAAGGCTTTACATTTTCTTGTGGAGTTTGACATCATCTTTCATTTTAATGCCTTTTTTCCCCCTTCTTTCTTTTTTAAGATAACAGGTGCTCAAATTTGGCTGTTGACACATTTTCAGATTTATTTCACAATACTTGTTAGTTCCCTAAAATAAAACAATCAGCACAGAGGTACTCTGAAACTGAAGAGGGCTACTTCTTCCCTCCACCCCAGCAACTGTTGTACAGTCTTTCAAAGAGATTCTGGATTGTACACTCTGGAGTGACACAAAGAAAAGCCATGAACCCAGCACAAGCGGTGATGCAGAACTTCTAATTGCCAGTTATTCATACACGCACATCATCTGACAAAACAGATGAACCTAGAATAGCATTTCACTCCCACCAAGTGAAGATTTTCACCTATTACTGAAGAGGTCTGTTGCTGTGATGCAGGCAAAGGTGTGGGACAGCAGCTACAAGAATACTTACTTGAAAAAGTTTAAATTAACTTTTAACCTCAAAGGCAGACCAAAACTGATTTTTTTGTACAGCACAGCAAACTACAGAACCATGGCCAATGCATGGGAATGGGCCAGTGTAGTTGATTTGTTCTCTAGGGGAAAGCAAGAGTCAGTTTTGACATCAGACCCTTCCCATCTTTTAGCCTGTATAGACAACAGTACATCTCCCATTTCCACCTTCAGACTTATTAACGTGCTGCAGGGGATCAGACACTGCTTTCAAAAACGCGGATTTGTTTGAAGGAAAGCAGAGGCACTGTTGCTAAGAGTGTCACAGCAGCCATTTGCACAAGCATGACTTCTCTTTACCAATGCTACTACCAAATGTAAAGCTGTTCTTTCCCAGGGAAACAAAACAAAAAGCCAGCCTAGTTCAAAAGTCTCCTTCTGAGCAGTTCCCCTCAGATTTCCCTTTTCTGCAGTGCTAATTAGCACACTCAGCCTGAAGGTCTGTCCCAAAGGAAGCTCATACTCCACAAATTCCCTGTAGCGTCTGCCAGGCAAACAAGGGATGTGCAGTCAGCTTCTGGAACTGCATTAGTAGTGATGTGTACAGGAAAAACACTTGACATACTGGCTTAAGCTGATTCTGCTGGGGATGGGGATATATATCTATACACACACACACATACTTTACCAAAAGCAGCACTAAATCTTCCTGTTCAGAATCCAGTCTCCGTGTGGAATTGCTCATGGTGTTTGTGACAACTGTGAGCAGAAGTGCTTGCACCACCAGAAGGATGACCTTGCTGAAAGATGGATACCAGACCCAAGCTTGGTTTTGCAGAATAGACCCTCTGGAAGACTGTATGTGCTGCTTCAGTAGTCACTAAGAAATCCCGTACTCAAAGTTCACAAATATCTGGACAGACCTGAAATTTATTCCCCAGCAACCTCTCTTCCAAGACAAACCAGAGTGATTTTAGCCCCAGCATTTCTAAGAACTCTTGTTTCAGCTGAAAGTCAGCACTGGTTTCAGCAGCCTGCAACAGCCACCTGAAATCTCACTCTATTTTCTGAGACCCTTCTCGCTATTTCATTTACCACTGACAATCCCCTGCATGCATCAAGCTCACTTTCTTTCTAGTTAGAGAGTATTTGCAAGGAAGGACATTGTCCTTGCTTTACCAGAGGCTATGATATTAACGGATAATTAGCCAAGACTTGGTGATGAAGTAGTATGTCTGTGAAACTGGTTTAAATTATTGCAACTCGAAACACTTCACTGATTAACAGCCTAATCAATTTGACTAGGTCTGTGGTCAGAAGCACGCATTACTTCTGACTAAAAAGAGTAAGAGTGCTCAGAGGTAAGGGATGGGAGCTATAAAACTCATGCATCATGTTAATAGGCTTGTGATAAATTAAAAGTCAACAACGCCATTTAGCAAAAAGTCTCAGTCACCAACCACCACACAACCTATAGAACCACTCCAAAATTGCTTTTTTTTCTTTTTAGGAAAGATATAATTTTGTATTTAAGACAATAAAAGCCTTCAGCACCTTTACCACTGGATTTCCTACTTTGTGTGGTCCTTTTGCTCAAAAGGAGGACACCAGCACCATGTAAAAGATGTCTGTGCGTCTTTCTAGACTGTGCTCTGTGAAACAGAGCTGTCATCTCCGCATTTTATAACACTTGGCAGCAAACCCACATTCCTTGTGCATCACAGACTTCCCCTAAGGCCACCAAGCGTGTTGGATATGGACAGCACAGGGTTAGGGCTTCCAATTATAAACCCAAATCTACTCACACTTTCTGTGGCTGAGAGCTGCAGATCCCATGATAGGCATGTATACTAAACGTGTACAGGATACATCAGTTCTGCATACCTACGGTATCAGGGGACCTTCACTGTTTCAGGAAGATTTTTGACCCATTTTTCCCTGTCAAATCATGACCTACATTCTATGTGTAATTTCCAGAGTAATAAAAATACCTCAAAACCTCAATATAAATCAGATTGAATTCTGTACCTTACAGAGTCACCTCATCTGGTAAATCCAAAGGAAAACATGCTAAGCAGCAGTGCTCCCTGACCAGCTTGGAGCAGAAGGCGCAGAAGGTGCCTGGGTTTAGACACGCAGTGTTGGACTTGGGTTCAAATGCACTTGTCTCAAGAAACTCTCTGGAAGAGCCACCATTCACCCAGAAAAGGATGGAAACATTCTGGCTGCCACTTAACATTGTGGACTGAAACTGTCAAAGAGAAGAGCTCAAGGCATACATATGAAAAAACAAAGTAATAAATGGCTAAAGAGGTAAATTCTAATCTCATGGAAGATGCTGTAGTAAAAGGCTGCTCCCCAGATTTAATGGCACCATTAAATACCATGCCTACTAAGCAAAGACTGATCAGACAACCTATTTTTCTTCAGCGCATCTGAAATGTGCTGATGAATTTGTCTTTGCAAACGAGCTCAAACACGACCAACTAACCAGCTTTCTGAAGGAAAAAGCACCAGTTGTTCTGATGGCACAAAGCAACATAATTCAGTGTTTACAGAATGCTCAGAAAATAAGATACGTCTGTAAATACCATATTGTCCCTCCTCCCTGTTCATTGCTTCACCAAAAATCAAGGTCTGGGGAGGGGGGGGAACAGTAGTAGAGAAGGGATCACGACAAAACTCTATCATCTTCTCCCTCATTTAAAGAGTTGCAGTATGATTCTTGAAGGCTTCAGGAATTTAGTGGAGGAATCAGAATCCATCTTACAAAGGCTGGTTGGTTTGTTTCTGAAACACACATTCTAGTGCATCTACAGATACTAAAATAAAAATTCTGATTCTACCTCAGAATTGCAGTAGAAGTGCCATAAACCTGAGAATATGTGGTTATACTGTATTGCCAATAAGATGACCACTCTGCATACTACCTGGGATGTGGGAACAGATTTTGGTAGTTTCAGACCATACACAGGTAACACCTCATCATCTGGCCCTAGTGATCCTGAGATTAATTTGAATTGCACCCTCTTACTCTCAAGTTCCCCAGATAACTTTTTCCCAGCACTAATCCAGAAATAGCAAGTGATTTCTAGGTGGCCCGAGAATGAACGGGGCAAAGAACTGTGGGAATTTCAGATAGAGCTTGTCTCTAGCTATTAGACAGTGAAAGAAGCTGAGAAGCCAAAAAGAGGTCAGCTAAAAAAAGAGGTATTCCTCACTCCATTATGCAAACTGAATTTATTCATGTAGAAAAATCTCTGAAAAAAACCCCAAACTTTCCTAGCAGGGCTGCTGTTGCCTATTGTTACAGCCAATTCCTCTGAGTTTGAACTCTGACAACTGGAAATTCCATTCTGCTTCACAATAAAATCAAGAATAGTCTGTGCCACTAAACAGTCTGTTCTTCAGCAAACACTAATGCTACACAATATTTCAATTTGTCTTTCTCACCTTTCTTAAATGGTCATGCCCATCTCTTTCATCAGAGATTCCTTTCTTTCTCTTTCAGAAATCAAAACCTAAGTACCTAAAAATGGAAAAGGGTGAATCTAGATGAGAAGGCAGGAAACAGAGCCAACAAGCTGCTGCCTAGCTGTGGGCACAGGGGAGTCATACAGAACACTAAAAAGTAAAAGGAATGAGTTCACGTTTCTGCTGTGACCACTTCATTTCAAGGTTAGGAAGGTCACGTCCCCAAATAGTACCTTCAGCTCTGATGGGAAGTAAGCACTTGAGAAACATTAGGAGGCTGCCAACCCCTTTCATCATCCTTTTGGAGGGCAGGTGGAGCAAAGGCAGAGGCTGTCTGAGCTGTCTACAGGAGCTCACAGCTCCTTAGTCCTATTTCGGAAGGAACTTCTTGGGCTGAATTGAGGAGCCTACTTCAGAGTCTGACACTAAGAAACCCCCATTTCTGTTTATCACAATGTGGGCACTCATTCCCGAGGATAGGGCTGAGACAGTGAACATGCCTGAGAAGTTGACCCAACTGAGCTCTTCCATAAATGGTACCAGCCCTAACTCAGTGACCCTACCCCAGTCACAGAGAACAAAACCCCTGCTCTTGCTATTCCTGTGAGTAAGAGCCAAATCCTTGTAGCTCAATTATTTAAAGCCTTGAGTTGCACTTTTAAATTATGAGTGGAAGAATGATCTTAAAGTAGGAATCATTCAAAGGTCTGGTAAGCACATTTGATCAGACCTATCTATTTTAATTTAAAGATAATATTCTCCCTTCCTGTTAATTTTAAAGTCCTAATACAACCATGGGAAGGTGATACAATGCTGATTAATACTTATTACACAATGAGAAAACCACAAGTGTCTTCAACCAATGATCACATTAGAAATCCTTATTGCCACCCCAAACATTGGAGGTATTTTTTTTAAAAAATCATGATTTAAAACCTTGCTGTAAAACCACAATCACAGAATTCTCCCAATCTTAATTCAGGTCAGGTTCCTGTTAATTTTGGTCAGTGGCAATGTTATAATGCCTGATACAGCAGAAGTTTTACAGTTATGCTCTGTGACTGTAAAATGCAATCAACTAAGATAGTATATTCACTTAAAATCAAGAGTAGTGCTTTCTTCTTCCAGTTAGCTGTCATTGTCAGGAATAAAATCTAGGTGGTCACTGACTCAAAGCAGCAAGACATTGTCCTCTATCCTGAAACATGGCACTAAAAGGTGTTGGAGGCATGAAGAGAGAGACTCTCAGGTAAAATACAAACAGGAGAATCTTGTCTTTTTCTCGAAAGACTTCTGAGTTTGGAACCAACCTTCAGTTTGCTGTGGTGATGTGTTCTGCACAAGCGGAATCTAACTGCATGTTTCACTGCTCCCTGTGAAGTTGACCAGAGCCAAGAACAGATGGGAGCAAGACAGAACTTGGAACAATTTTTGTGCAATCCAAGCAAACCTACCAAATAACCAAAAACAAAAACGCATAAGTTTACACAGCTTGTCCAATTTCTAAATTTAAAGCAACTCCCTCTGCAGCGTACAAACTGGGTCCTGAACTTCTCATGTTCTTGTGCCCTTACTCTTCACAGGCCACAGAACAACAATATATAACAAAAAATTTAGCAAACAGTTTCATCGAACGAGTGGGGAAAGCTGAAGCAGTATTTGTCATCTTGGGTTACGTGGGGTTTGTACACAGTAATAAAATTTCCTCGAAGTAAGAGCCTTGGATTTATAATACACCTCCTAAAATCTTTGAACAATGCATTTGGTCTGTAGTATTTTCTCAAAACTATTCATTTAGGTCAGGCTTTGTGCTAGCTGATTAATTTTTACCTCATTACAGTTATTTCTTCTCAAATATACTTTGCATAAACATTCCCAGGCTCCTCATTTTTCAGAGCCAAGTACTAAATTAGCTTCCCAGGTGCCAAAGTGATTAACTCGATTTTCTGCAACTGTTGCAGCCAAAGTTCTGGAGTTCTGTCTGCCATAACATCTGGACAAAGAGAGCTGAATGGTTTCCTTCTATTACTGAAACTGGACTGATAAGATATCCCACTGGGTTTCCTCCTTCCATAATAAACTATGCCTGTCTCCAGATCAACCCCCTGTATTTTTCTTTCATTGTTAGTATAACCAAATTCCATAGCACTAAGGAAAATAGTGTGGCTGAACTCAGAACATAAATTAGTCTCAGAAAATGAACAAACCGAGCAAGTACATCTTCGTTTCTAAAGTAAACATTAATAAAATAGAAAGAAAAGCTGTCACACTGGCTTCAAAGGCTAATGCTTTCAGCTTGTTTCATCTCTGCTATGGGTTTAAGAACGATAGCCCTTTTCTGTATATGATTTTAGGTGTCAAGCTAAGATTTTAGAGATGCTCTAAATTCTGTTGCTTGGGTATGAGTCATTATCATTAAGCATTCCTTCTCCTCCAAAAGCAACGCTGCACAGAATTATTCAAGAGTTCAGCTGGCATCTGTAAGAAGAGGCACCAAAGACTGTTGGTTTTGGTTAGACAACATTTGCAACATGAGTTCCCATGCTCATTTAAGACTGACAGAGTGCCCTTTACAGGGACTCTCTACCTGTGCCTCCCTCATCCCAGGGCTAAGCCTAGGCAACCCATCAGATCAAACAAAGTAAGAGTGGGAACATAAACAGGTGTTCCTTTGTCTCCCAGAAAAGGTGTCCATAAGCACTCCATACGTTCTTAGTCAAAGATGAAACGAGATTTCACTCCAAACATGGGCTTCTCTAAGCAATTACAGGTCTACTTATGTTCATGCTAAGTGTCACAGGAGAGGCTACGCAAGTTTCGGTGGGTTTACATGTCCCAACAACCAAGGTCCCACAACACAAAACAATGTGACCAGCAAGAGCGATAGAACCTCCTTCCAGCACAGACTGAACCCAACACAGAGATCCACCACCCTCCTGAGAGCACCTAAAGTCTTCTGGTTATACTTCTCTAGACAGCAGAGAACTTCTGGAAGCCCATGCATGGAAAATAATAGCGTCTTCAATCTCTTTCGGCACTAATGACCAAGACCTCACCCTTAGCACGTACAGCAACTAACACTGCTAAAGCACAGATGAGAACACTGAGGTAAACAGGGATTAGGGCCCAGATTCACCAACTTAACTTCACTCAAGCTCTCCTGCTCCGAGTTTCTAAGATATCTAGCTCAAGGTCTCCATGAATGGCCAGCTGCCAGGAAATACCAGAGGATTTTCCATGGAAAGTGGTGGTCTTTGTGATTTAGCTAAAGTGCACGTGAGACATCCATCCACTGGCTCATCACTCCAGGGGCTGAACTATGTCCTTCCTCTGGCAAGTGTTACAACATGAAAAGCGAAATAGTAGCTAATTCCTTGATTTGTAGGGGCTAATTGGAAACCTTGAGGAAATTATATTGAGAACAACATTAAAAGCCTTCACTTTTCAGACACAGAAAAGCCCCAAAACAAACCCCAGGATTTTTCACTACCTCACTGTCTTTGCTGCTGCTGGAGAAAGAATGCACAAAATTTGGAAGTCCAGCACAGGAATATGACATGTATGGGCAGAACTGGATTCCTGGGGCATCAATCTATCTCCTGCTATCACTAATACACCTCTAATAATTTCACACATAAATGGATGCTTCATTTTAGAAGTGAGTAACGGTCTTTGTCTGACATCAAAAAATAGCATCAATATAAATAACGCACAGCCCTCCTCAGGAACTTACAGCTTTGTATGCTACCTTCTGTGTTTATTGCCTCATCAAGTATGAAAACGTATCTGAAATGGATGCCGACCACTCCTTGAATTCCTTTCTGCCTGAGCAATACCAGAGATTAAATGCCTCTGCCTGCAAGTCCGCAGGAGGGCATACCACTCGCCATGGCAGCCTGACAGTGAGCACATCCACTCTGAACCCAAGGCACAAGATATTCACCAGAAAGGTCCACTGATGGAAAGACATTCCAATCTTAGTCACAGACCCCATGCTGTATTACAGGAATCTCAGGCTTGTCTTGTTTTGTCCTTACTTTATCCAGTCTCCCAAGCAACAAGTGTCACAACGCAGAGGTAAGATTATTTTAAGTCATAAATTAGCATTAACTGCAAGTAAGCTGACTGATCATCAAGCCAAACACAAAATTCTTCACTGGCTGCGGAACAAAACCATGCTACAGGCACAGTCTAATTAATATTGCAGAATACTTTTCTCTCTTGCGCTAACCTGCAACTTTTCTGCATGTTTGCTTCTTTTTCTACATTCCAATTAAAAGCTTCCTCTATCCCTAACCAATTAACTCATGTGTATTTGCATTATTACAACAGTGAGAAGTTGTCCGCTGCAAAGCATTGGTATTCCCCGTTGATGCCACAGAAAGTCTTCACTTCTGTGTGCTCAAATGCAGCAAATTAATTTTTCTCATACCTCGTGTCAATTACTTGCTCACAGAGCAAGTCACCAGTTTCAGATGCATTTCCTTGAAGGCCAGCAATAGGAGATCCATACATCAAACAACTAAACGGATTTTACTTCGTGTGGTTTTCGTTCTATATAAAGGGAAAGCCATTAAAATTAGATTCAAAGTGGAATGTCAAAGACTAGCATGAATAGTTTTATGTAAAGTATTATCGCATAGTGAAGAAAGTGAATACAGATAAAAGAGATGCTCCCAACTTATGCCATATGTATCACAATTGCTACTTATCTACAACTGCATTCAGCTGCTGAAGGAAGAAAACTAATTTAATCAGTCACAAGATGAGCTAATCACAGAATCACCTTCCGGAGCACGAGAAGCTCAGAACGCAAATGAAACAGCAGATATGAAAAATCACTATTTCAGATAGTTTTAAGAGTTGAGCTAGATTTAGTGAGTCAGAGCTAACTTCTCAGGCAAATTAGCTTTTAATTTTCCATGTCACTTTATATTATGCAACTGTTTTGGAAGCTCTTTCCTTAAGATAGCATCTTCTCACCTGCATACTGTTCTTTCTTGCAGGAGGCGATTTCAGTTCATGGCAGCACAAGCAGAGTAGGATCCACGCACACTTCTAAGATTTACTTTTGGAAAAGTAAAAGCCAATTGGAGTCAGCTAGCAATAGTTACTAGTTACTTTGAAAGATGTAGAACACAACAATTGGATCCACTTTGAGCACACACCACTTCTGTGCTGACAAAGGTCTGATGCCTTCCAGACTGCAAACCTCAGTTCTATCTTAATAGTTTATCTAGACCAAACTGAAGCCACTACACACACGTGACAGCAGAGGATACAGCCAAGTGCTGTTTACAGCAGTAAAGGCCAGTGGCACCATGTTGAAAGGTGAGCTGCAAACTCCTGCAGTAGAGGCATAGATTTATTACAGGATGACCTATAAAGAGTTTAATGTGCCTCCAACAGAGGTGGAGGTGTCTGGAGAACAGAGGGAATAGTTATGTATGTCAAAAGCTTTCGTGGAGCCCAATAAAATTCAAGGGTTTCCTCCCACATACCCTTAACTAATCAAACCACAATGACAGGTTGTATTAGGAGCATGTGAGATTGGTGATCACCAACAGTAAAATGATAATGGAGAAAGTTTGGTAGGGGAAGAGAGCCGATTGAAGCTGGCCATATACAGATAACAGGAAGAGGAAATCAGCGTGTCTGAGAAGAACTGAAGGCAGATCCCCAGTAACCGTGGGAACCTGTGAATCCCCAGTAGTCAGACTGGTGAGTGACGGTGCAAGGAAGGTAGGAGCTTAAATAAAGCAGAAGACCCTATGGACAGTGTAGGGTAGAACATGACACCAACAGAGATCCAGGATGTGCTACTCACAAATGCAAAGGACAGCCAAGAGGTCACCTGCCTGGAAACGTCAATACATTCAGTATTTCTATTACCATCTTCTGCACATTTAACTTCTTAATCAGAAGTACCTAATCATCCACTAAATCCCATTTCCTCACCGATGTCACAAAAGCCGCAGGCTCCACAGAATGCATCAATTAATTAATGAGAAGCCAGGGGGCAGGAAGGTGACAACAAAACAAGACAGTAAAACACTTGGGTGTTTTAACCATGACTAGTTGCCTACGTGAATCTGATTACAAAGCTTTATATTGCTCTTCCTGAAAAGACCTTCTGACCCTTCAATTCTGGCTCCTAAAAGTGTTTCTGACCAACTCAAGATACTTGCCATCACTGCAGCCATCAAGCCCACACAAAGCAGACACACCAGATAACAGGTTGGAAACCACTGTCTGTGTGAAACCCCTGAGAGCTGCAATGTGTAACGGGGCAGGTTTTGGCTGGGCACTGTAGCTTGTGTGTCAAATACCTCATGCTGCTAAATAATAGAGTTGGACTTTCTGTATAAGCCAAGTTGGCATCCTGCAGGAGGGATGATGACATTTGTTCATTTGGCATTTTCTGCTTCTGCACTATATCAAATTTTCCACTGCAGCATCAGGAGGGATTTGTGTCTACTTCTACTTACAGAAGCCAGATAAGGACAGCCGTTCTATATACCTTTGCTATCTTTATAAAAAGGTTAGTTTGCACACTGCCTTCATGTTCTACCACAGCGTATGTACAGCTCAAAAGAATGTGTATTGCTTCATAAGGCTTGGAATATCTGCATAGGACTCTGCTCCAAGAAAATGTATATAAAAATGGCTTTTTAAAGGACAATATTTGTTCTAAATGTCTTCCCCAATTTCTAACATGAAAATCTGCCTGATAACTTGTTCTGATTATACTTCATATTTTGTTCATTCCATTATTCAACCATAACCACATCCTACAGACAAAAGCCATCCACGGCTCTCATCATTTGTGCCCAGGGCAGCAATACAGATATGCTATCACTAATCAAGAGAACTATCTACCCAAAAAGGAGGAGCAGAAATTAAGATGCACTTTATTTAATAAACGCCATCTAACGATAAGTATTGAACATTTTTCATTTCACTTGTCATGACAATTAACGTCCAAATTTACACAATATTTTTCAGTACTTGGCTTTAAAACAAACAGTAAATTCCAGGTTGCTGCTGTTGATGCTTCTTTTTTGCACAGCAGCAATACTATGGGTTTGTAACCCTAATCTGCCAGTATTCACAGGGTGCCCAGTTTGTGCTGGGGCCACAGAACCCTGAAGGAAGCAGAAGCTTTCTCAGGCAGAACAGCTGGCACAGATAAGCAGCTAAAAAATTGAAATGATGTTCTTAATCTTGCAAATTTCTACACAAACTGAAAATCCTTCCAATCTGGTTCCCTTCATATACACACACACTAAAAGCACCAGGAAACAGAGAAACAGACTATTGCATCAACACAATAAAGCTGCTTTTTTTTTTTTTTTTTAATCGTATATGCAACGCAAAATTTGAAAACTTAGGTTTTGGGAACCTCCCATATAAAAACCATACCGTTTACCACCCTGATACAGATTGCTTATACCTGACAGAATCTGGAAAGTTGATTAACAAATAAATATTCCCCAAATCTGAAAAGATTGAATCATTAAAACACTTCAAAGTGGTTGGGACCACAGCAGGGGTGGATTCTATGGAAGTCCTGCCCTTCCTTCGTACAGGGGGATGTGGAATGCATGGGATAGTTGTCATGCAGGGACAGGAACTACCCTTACTTGCTCTCTGCTCAATCTGCAGGGACCATCAAGACAAACGAAGATTTTTGACATGGAACCAGAAAAGGCCATCCTTATCTGCAGTCTGACTTTGATGATTTTTTGGATCGTGATGGATACATAACCAGACTGCATTAGAAACAGCGTTGCTTCTACTAAGCTTGTACCAGCCTCTATTTGCATGTTTAACAGATTAAAAAAAACCCAAACCACCAAATACCTGATTCAAAGCATTGAAATATGCTCCCACCATGTTCAAGACGCACAGGAAGGGGGAGGAACTCCTCCCACAGATCCAGGCACTAGAGGAAAGACCCCTGCAGAGCTCAGTTTTGAGTCACAGGATGCAGCTTCCCTCGCTGCTTCTGAAGTTTCTTATCTTCTGACTCTTCTTGATGCGAAGCTGAGCAGCTCCCTGTAGCAACAGGCTGTGAAAATACTCTAACGTGCGGCAAACAGCTCCAGCACTCATTCCTCTATCCCTTCCCCTTCTAACAGCTGATGACCTGTCTTGGGGAAGTGCACGGTGGCCTGGCAGCAGCAAAAAGAATTCTAGGCATGAAATCTGTCAAAAATTACCAGCTTCTACCATCTAAGTTCACCTTCATTAACTTCTCAATATTACTCTTTTCTCTATGTTCAGGAGGAAATACCTGGTTACAGACCCTGTGTTCCCAGCTACACTGTTCAAATGGAGAGCACAAAGGACAAGTGGGTTTTCCTACCATTTTCAGAACAGTAGGCGCATTTTCTCTTTGAAGGAAACACACAAGAGCTCATATGAACTAGAAATACAGCATATTAAACACTCAGCAGAGACGTTCCCGCTCTGCAATGTGCTAATCATTCTCACTCTAGCTACGCAGGAGGCAGCTGTCCTACCTGGGGATCCTATCTTAGAATCATACGATGGTTGGTTTGGGTCGGAAGAGACCTGAAAGATGATCTAGTTCTAACCCCCCTGCACATCTTGTGTGACATCCAGTAATGCTCTGTGTTGAAGTCCAAATGTTGGGTATTGTTCTACATAATTCTTTCAGTACTCTACAAAACAAATAATCCAGCAGCTGTATGCCTTCCAACTGGAGCTAAGAAGCTGAAGAACAAATATTATGAATGCCTGAATGTTCAGAACAGGCCTCTTCCCTTCTCACCCATTGTCCTTCTGATCCTTCTGTACAGAACAAAGCTGCTCTGCTATGGATGTGTCAATGCAACCATTTCCATGACAACAGCCTAGGATGTGCCAAATATAGATATTTGACTTCAACAGAGAAGGAAGAGACACATGACTAGAGGGCATCCCACTGCACTGCATTTCAACCCAGTTCCTTCCTTACAGCCATGGGCAAACACTCAGAAAAGAATTAATGGTGGTCCTTTGAGATGCTAGTGCTCTCAGCTGTCGATCACCACGTTTCTGCCACCCATGCTCTCTCCTGCTGCAGAGGGGAAGGCACCAGCTGCCTAGCTTCTCCCTAGGTTCTTCAGTCCCAAGTCAAACAGCCGAGCATTAACTGCTGATGGAGGAAGGTTTAAGTTTAGTTTCCCAACCTCATGTTGAAACACCTGAGACTTACACACATTTCATTTCACCAGCTCTGCTTTGAATGGAGAAGACCGGCAGAAAACAAAGAACAGACAGCTTAAGTTGTACCAGAAGGACCTACCAGCATTTTCCTCCTTCTCCTAGTGCCAAGGGAGGTTCACGCGGCAGTAAGGCCTCCTGCAGAGTACCGCAAACAGCATCGCGACTGAAGAAACACCACTACAGTGCAGGACCTGACCTGAGGCCCTCATTGCCAGCTGCTGCCGTAGCATAACACACAGCACGTTCAAAGCCAAAACATGGTGCCTTGCTCTTCTTGCTGTACTGCAGGCCCCGAAGTAGTAAGTATCATTCCAGCACAACTAGAGCTACACAATGTGTGAACTGCTCGGGCTTTTAACATCAATCCATTTAAAATAGTGAATGGGTGCATACAGCTACTGTTAAACTCTGAAAATCCACTAAGACAATTCCCATCACATGACTCCGAGATCCTGGATCAGTGCTATGCACGGAACCAGGAAATTCCAACCTGCAGCAGCCTCAGACCCCTTTCTATGGCCCTTGTAGGGTACCTAAAGCAATGTTTTTGGTCTACGGCCCAGCTCTGTTTGCCTTTTGATTATCTTACAGACAGTGCTTAGCAACCCACACAAGCTTCTCCCTTGTATTTAGGCTTTGTAGGAGAGGAAAACAGAGGAGGAACGAAGCTAATGTGCCTGCCCACCACAGAGTACACAGTTTGTAATTGACAAAACCCCTTTTGCCCACTGGCATTCTTCGCAAGTGCAAAAATGTGCAGCAAGAGCCCACCAAAAAACCACCACAAACAAACAAACAAAATACCCCACTCTGTGCAATTCATAGCATGGAAAAACCAAACACTATTTCAGAGCTTTAGGCATCAAGCACTGTCTGTACAGGTACGTGTCACCAGTGAGCCATCAACTACAAGATCTGTTGCAGTTAAGCAGCTCCAACCTGTCTTGTCTCCACAAAGCTTCCTCTCCAACTATGTGCTCACCTAATCAATAGGAAGCAACTTGTGAGGCCTGCAGGGATCCAACAGTCAGCGAACCCTGGCCATCAGGACCAGGGCAGGAAAGATTTTCTTCTATTTTCAGAACATTTCATCTACCTACTTCCTTTGCCAAAGAAAGCACTTGCCAGATAAAGCTTCAGATGCGATCCCAGTTGCTCTGCTGCCCACAGGGAGAAGGATGGTCATTAAGGTGGTTAGGACTCAAAAACCCCAGCATATTAAACTCCACCAGGACTCAGCTGACAACCAGTGCAAATGAGACTGCAAGGAAAATATGGATGTACTGGAGCGGGTCCAGCAAAAGGCCAGACGTGATTAAGGCAGCGGAGCACCTGACACGCACAGAGAGGCTGAGTGAGCTGGGATTGTTCAGCCTGCAGAGGAGAAGGCTCAGGGGAGTCTTAAAAATGTGTTTACACACCTGATGGTGGGGGATGGGGTGGGTGCAGAAGACAGAGCCAGACTCTGCTCAGTGGTGGCTGATAAAAGGACAAGAAGGGCAAAAACTGAAATACAGTAAGTTCTATTCAAACATAAAACTTCTTTTACTGTAAGAGCGGTCACAGCCTGGAATGGGTTGCCCAGAGAGGTTACGAAGTCTCTGTTCCTGGAGATATTCAAAACTTGACTGGCCACCACTGCTCAAAACTATTCTGAGATTCAGGGTGGGAGGAAGATCTGCTTGAGAAGCCATGAAGCGAAACTAAAACTTTCTACATCGAAGTTTTCAGGAGCAGCCCACTGCAGAGGATGCTTCAGTTCCACAGACAGACACACACACACCCCTGCCTCATCAGAGAAGAGGATCAATGCTCCAGCCAGTAGTGAACACACAAGTCAAGATGCCATTAAAAACCTTTGCCATATGCAAAGGCTGGGAAGTAGTAGAAGGTATTATTTCTGACCCTATCTGCATACAGTTTGCCCTTAGCCAAGACTCATTTTCCTCCGAGCACTGACAAGTCACTGAAATGCCCCTTCTTTGCTCAGTATGATAAAGGAACTGGGTCACACTCACTGCAAAGTTAAAGCACTGGTGCCACTGCACATCAGTGAATGCCCTAATAGAAGTGTAAAGCATAAAAATAGGTGACAAATCCTCTGAAAAGAGGACAGAACCATCCTCCTCTTCCCTATATTAGCACTGCGTTCCCATAAAAAACAAACCACCAGAAGTTGTCCTCATCCTTTGTTTTTATTGCAGCTGGAAAAATCCTTGCAATCAAGATGCCCTTCTCAAAAATGAAAGCTAAGAAAAGGAAAGGCAGCATGCCAGGCTGCAGTCCCCGTCTTCACTCGGGGGAAAAAAACCCACTTGTATTTGGCCAAAGAGTCTTTCAGGAATTGACCCAGCAGTGCTCACACGCATCTACATTTATGATTCTAGAGACATCAAGAATGATTTAGACGAGTCAAAACTAATGACCTGGCCATTATTAATTCAGCGGGTTTTTAAATAATTCTGTCCAAGTATCAAGTCACAGGCTTGAAAAGCTGTGACACTTCTTTATCTTACCCTTGGAAGTACGTTGTTGTTCTTTAGGAAGTGAAGTTCTCCAGAGCAGACCATCACAATTGGCTGCCTAAAACATGCATAAGCTGTCCTACATTCAGCCACTTTGGAGACTTTCTCCAGTGGCTTAGAGATGACGGGCAAGTGCTACTTGGGGGCCAAGCAGAAACCCCAGCTGTCTAGTGCAATGCTCTCACATGAGCCAGAAAAAGCAGTTTCACCAGCTTCACAGGTGAGCATTATACCACCAACTGTGACCGCAGATGCACAGGAGAAAGCTTGAGCAAACCCCCAGAAGTCAGACTATGGGGAGTACTGACATTAAGCCAGCTTGAAATAGGAGTGCCAGGCCCTAGATTTACAGCAGTACAGAGGTTGTGGGGAAGCGCAGAATTGGGACCAGAAACAGCCCAAAATAAATTGTTTTGCTCTCTCTAAAGAAAGCTGACAGATCCAATCAACAAGTTTCAGTACAGATGGTTTCTGCGTATTTTTAATTTATTCAGGCTTTTAAGGCTGATAAGAATGCCACATTTCAAATTGATCCAAATCCACTGTTCCAGGGTATTAGTAGCGCTGTGTTTTCATAATAAACTCTCTTAAAAGGTTTATTGTCAAAGCTTCTTTCAGGCATGCGGGGTAGGTTTTTGCCTTGAGCAGGATGTACCATCAGTGACCTCAAGCTGACATGCAGCTCTGCTCAGGGAGAGTGCCCTCCTGCCAGAGCACCGCCTCCAGTCAGCAGGGGCTGAGCCAGCTGAGAAGCTCCTCGGTGCTCCAAATAAAAGCTTCAGAATTCAGGCTATTATGTTCTTTCCCAGGTCACTCTGTATCATCAGAAGTTGAGACGCTTTGAATATATCCATACAACAAAATCTGCACAAGAGCCACTTGAGCAGTTTTGCCCGCTGGAGGACTACAAAACAAGCCAGGCCTGGAGCTCGGAGTGCCTCACTCTCGGACCGTACTCCTGCCTTCAGCGTCCTGCTGTGATCTTCCAGTTGCAGATACTTCACAACTGAAACGGAGGTCAGGTCTGAACACTGCAGGTGTGCATTTGTCAGATGAACTCAGAATTGACCGCTTCAGCACACAAAAAAAAAAAAAGAGGCTAATTTGTGTGATTAAGCCTTAGAGCCGCACTGTGTCCCAGAGTACACGGCGTAACAGAATACCTGTTACGTTACCTGAGAGATGGCAACAGAACTCACACAGCAGAAGCAGCTCCAGCAGCCCTTGGGTTGCATCTTTTCAGGAGCGGAGACTGATTCTCACTGCACGCTGTGCCTTCTTGCTACAGCTGAACCTTTAGCTTCCACAGAACTGTTTGGAATTTTTTTTTTATTCAATAATTAGTTAGACAGCTTCTCCTTCTCCAAACTGGTATATGCCTTTATTTTCCTAAAGATCACTGCAAGGAATAACCTCAATGACAGCTCCAAGAACAGGGAGCCATGTCCAATTAGCACATACCCGCTGTTTGCAGTCTTCCTTTTCTTCTTAAAAGAATCTACGAACTGCAGTTCTGAAACGCCAAGTACGTCTTTCTGCATGTGCATTTGAGTAGTGATCTTGGTTCATGCTTAGCTGAGGGTTTTTAACGCCTAGCATAGAAAGATTTCTGTGGCGGAGGGAGAGCACAGATCGCTTAACCCTACCCATTGGAACAGATCATTTGGCGTTCACATTGGGCCTCCTATTCTTTTGGCCTACCTTTCTAAGGACAGACTTCAATAAAGAAAAAAAAAAAAAAGAGGCTAATTCAAAACTACCTCAAGGAAACCATTTCCATTAGTCAAAAGGGAAGCTCTTGCTATTTCACTCACATGTAGAAATACATCTCTGCCAGCTGTTATGAAAACATAGGTAATCTTATCTTTATTTATTCTCAACATGAAACATTAGAATTCTTTGATTTTAAAAAAATTAGCAATAAAATCAAAGCTTTGCATTTTCCTGACGTTCCTGAAACAAAAAATTCTCTTTCAAGTTGTTTTATGAATACTCACGTCATTTACCTTCCAATGCAACAGGATAGTACCAAATAACTTAGCAGTACATTTGAAATTGATTTCAAATGATTATATAGGCATTTATTAGATCCCCTACAAATGGTTTTGAGAGAAACCTTATATTTATCCATCGGTAGATAAACAAATTCGGAGCCTAAATCTAGAAAAGCCTGTTTTTTGAGAAACCTCCAAAGGGTGATAATAAGCATGTCGAATATTCTAAGCTTAACCAGTTAACAACAGTGTCTATACACAAGCACTCAAATATGACATAAAAAGGGAATTCGACAGACCAAGAATAAAAAGGAAATTCAAAAGAACTGGTATGTATTTTATTTCTTTGCTTACTCAGTTGCCTTTGACACATGAATTGCGTCCTGTTTGACTACCACTTGCCAGCCTACATCATACTGGGAGGCCACAGAATACAAAAATCCACCTGCATGTGGGGCTGATGCACCAGACCTTCCATAAGCGCTCCTTGGGATACAGCACAATTCGGAAAGGGCTCAATTACTCTAGCAAAGAAATTAATTTTTGTCTGTACTCCACGGCAAAAAAGAGTTACTTGACCTTTTAGGAGCCAACATGGTAGTCCAGGGCATCTCTTGCTCCTTGATTAGAAGGGATTGAGAACAACAGCAGCAAAGCTCTATACCTGTTGAGGCAAATGCACCGAGGTGTATTTGTAGTGACAGCTGCCAACACTTGTATGCTCACAAAATGTAATCCAAGACAGTTAACCAGGTGCAAACTATGGTCCTATCGGCTTACGCCCAAGCTAATGTCTTGCTTTCATGAGCAGGCACACCACGTCTAACGGCAGCTTTGTCTGAATGGCACAGCCACTGAAAGCATCCAGTACAGAAGAAGAGAGCTCACCTTCAGACTTTGGGCTTGCTCAGAAGAACAGTATCCTGTGCAGTCAGTCTAGCGCACCCAGCTTGTCCCTGGCACTTTTAAGCAAATCACTGAACTGGTTAGTTGGTTTAACAAACCTCAGACTACAAAGGATTCTGAGATGAGACAGGATTCTAATTAAATTAGAAACCTCCACAGATAATTACTGACCCTCAAAAGAGGGCTGTATTTCTCTAATCCTTCAAAGATGCTTCTCATGGTTCAGATGAATTGGAGAAGAAGTCCTTAATAGGGAATTATTTTAGTTACAGACAAGCTTAGTAAGTTAAAGGATACATCCCCATGGCAAAAAGAAGGCATGATTGTTACCTGTATTGTTTAACCTAACTAACCGCTAAGCAGTAATAGTGAAGCTTCATCATGCGTAGCCAACAATTATACACGTTCTTCATGACCACTCAGCATGTACACTACTGGCCAGCACATGTTATAACCTATTTTTTCATTGTTTTTTTTTTTTTTTTACCTACATGAATTAGGTCCAGATAACCCAAACAGGCACATTCAACAGTTACTCCAAGCCTTTGCATGCCTAAAGGCAGAGAAAGGAAGGGTCAGGTAGGCTTCATGGTACCACCTCCTACCCCCTTCCATTTACCTCTTGGGACATGCAAGTTTCCTGCTGCAAGAGCTGTGACGCTAGTAGTATCCAAATCGGGTGGCTTAAAGCTGTTTCACTTCCATCTAGAAGAATAACAGCCACTGAGGCATGGATGTACCCAAAAGGAGCGCTGGTCTGAAAGGCTGACTTAAAGGTAACTGCCTCTTTGAGGAAATACAGCCTTGGAAGATGTCATATTCCTCAGCAAAGGGAACAGTAATCACAACCTAAATGTTCTTCATGAGAGTCATTTTGAAAGCAGAGAAGGAAAAGAATGGTGTACCTGAACAGGGCGTACACCTGGGGAGGTGTCACAGGCACTGCTTCCAAAGATTTACCTTTTTCCCCCTGCAAACATAACATCAGCAAAAATGGGAATGTTTATCTCTTGGTAGGCACAGGTGGTAATCTGTGCCTCACGGGGACATGGTGAGAATAAGCATTTACTCCTTTTAAAACAAAACAAAAGAAATCTCAAGGGAAAGTCAAATAACACTGTACCTCCAATAAATAATTAGAACTACAAAATAGCTGAACTTACAAAAACTGGTTCTGCTGCAAACAGAGGCGCAGAAACACGATTACTTTTCTACCTACGTTAACACTATTTTCTATTCCTTTTTATGGAAAAGCATGACGCTAGAGGGTATTTTGCACTGAAAAAACATTTCTTTAGGTGTACTAAGTGTGTTAGGTGGCCAAGTTTATGTGCACTCAGCATTTACTGAGGTAGCATTCACTAGAATGAACTCAACCACTACCAGTGAAGATGCCCTCACTATTTGAGTATGATGCCAAGTCACAGTTCAGCAACATCCAACACATTATTTGGAAGATGTATTTTTAAATAAGAACTCTTTACTTCAGCTTTAGGGTAGCTCATTAGTTCAGCCAAGAGACATTAATCTTGTAATTCTTCCTCAAAAGTTCAGGATCTCACATAGGTTTGCCTAACTGCATCAGTCACCGTTACAAATGAATCCACATAGAGAGAAAAATCAAAGTTAACTTAGCATGGATTGTTGTTATCTTTATTTTTTTTAAAGTCATCGATTAATTGTTGAGAAGATGAGTGGAAGTTTTTCTGGAAGGTGACACGGGAAATATATGGGGAGGGAGGGAAGACATAGCACACGCTCCAATGCAATCAATGAATCCAGCTGAAACATCCCAGCTCACAATTTGCCTAGTCAAGGGTGAAACATAACATCAACACGCTGTAGTGTATGCTTTGAGGCACTAACTTTTTCCCCCCCAGCTCTCCACTGGAAGCATTCTGAAACACTTTGAACCTTAAATCAATCTCCTGTTGTGTGACCTCTTTAACTCCTGCTGACTATGTGACCCTAGAGAAAGAGGGGTCAGTGGAATTATGCACTGCAGCCCCTGAACACAGCTGCAGACAGCGGTACCACAAAGGCAGGGCTAGGGAAGGAAAAGGAAAAAGAGAGAGCTCAAAAGAAAATCTCTTGCCAAACAAGAAAGATGCAAAGCATTCGCCACAGCTCTATTACTGGCTCCCTCATCAGCCACAATAATGAAATAAATGACTTTCAGAAAAAAAGTTTGGGTTTTTTTTTTTAAGCTCTGAATGAAAAAAAAACCCACAACAAAACAACTCCCCACCATATTCTATGTTTTCTTGTTTGTTTAAAAGCCATATTACCCAGGCTAGCAGATGAAGATATCTGCATATCAGGAGCCACAAAACTGTGCAGAGGCGCACTGAAGGGTAGTCTGTACAATTAAATTGCTACATACGCACAAATACACAGAGGATCTGTTTGGGAAACTATGGCAACAGCTAGTCCACCAAGTTGCAATTCCGCCTTTGTCCCTACTTTTCTTTGCTCTTCTAGTCCTCCCCAGCTTGGACAAGCCAAAGAATAAACAGAACTATTAATGAGGTTGGGACTGGACCTGCAACAAAGGAGCTGGAAAAGCAAAGAGATCTACTCACAAGCTTGAATTTGGAGATGTTCTAAAGGAAACAAACTTCTCATCAGAGCTGTACAACACTGATGAATGGGCTATAGGCAGCATGAGCCCAGGATACAAAGTCTTGCCTAGGAGACCAGGGTTAGAGTGCCCACAGTGCCATTGAATCACTTGCTGGAGCACTGTCACAACTGAACTTTAATTTGGACACTTCATGTCTTTTTGTCCAGCTGAGATACTTAAGGCCTGATTTTCAGAATTGCTGAGCAACCCCAGCTCCAAGGCATTTTCTCACTGGAGTACTGCACCGGCCAAACATTTGGAAATTGTTTGTAAGTATTTAAAACCAGAAAGGCTATTATCCAAATATCAAACTATATGTACATCTTTTTCTACCCTAAATCAAACTTTGAAAGCCTCTCAGGCCCTCTGTGAGGGTTATTGATGCTTATGGAGTCCTCTGGCATCCTCAAATGGAGAGCCTAGTAGAACTGCAAAGCATTCCCCCTTTTCATGTTTACATTTAGCCTCAGGGAGAAAGGCCTCCTCATGTAATGTACCATATATTGACATTTAGACCAAAAATGCCATGGACTGATATTAGAAAACAGTAGAATTTTTCATTTCATATGAGTCTGAACTAGGTTTTTTGCATAATTTTGCACAGAAGCTTGTGCTGTAACAACAAGTCTTTTCTCTTTCAGTTCTGTATCACATTGAACTTACGCTCTTGATCAATATATTATAAGGAAGTCAACCCCAAAACAAATGGAAGCATACTTCATTACTGATTGTAGAAGATTATTAACAGAAGACAGCTTTTTCCCCTTCTGAACCCAGGAAAACACTACCTGTCTTTTCCACATAGGGGATGTCAATTTGTGTTTCTGAAATCACATATTGCCAAATATATACGTGTGTCAACATACGTACATACTTGCCTTTTCACTCTCTTGAAATTTAAATTATGCAAAAGAGAAACTCAAACACCTGCATTCGAATTATACTGAAAACCTCTCACCTCCTTTTCAGCTCTACTTTTTAGTCACTTAAATCTGGTTTCTTTCTAAACTTCTCTGACTTTGACAGCAACAGATTCAGCATGAAGATCCCTACAGACAAGGTTACATGCACACCAGGAGAAAAAAACCAAAACCCTGTCCACCAAGGCCACCTAGCCAGCCTTAAGGCCGTTGCTGGAAATGCAGAATTGCTTTAAAACAAAGGAAGAGACTGACTCATCTTCCAGCCCTTTTTCTAACAAACCATTGGGCAGTTCATAGTGTTGCCACACAGTTCGTATTTTTTTCCCCCTGATTTCTTGATGGTGACGACACATGCCAAGATGCTGGAGACTCCCTGCTCCTCCAAGGTGAGGACACTGCCATGTATTCCAGTTGCCAGTGCTCTTATGCACTGACAGCTGCTATTGCTCCTGCTGGTTTAAGTAGTGTATTAAATTTTACTATTCAAAAAATGTTATTTAGCTGGTGCTTTAAAGAAATTTTGCCTCATTCCTCTGACAGCCAATTGGTCTTGATGGTGAGGAGCAGTTCTCCTACAACAGCTGCCTGAGTTTAATCCAACGAAGAATACCAATGGAGTAGAATCAAAGCAAAATAAGTTCTTCAGGGAGATGCATTGGTTTAATCAGGATTAAACCTAATTTAATCCTAATTCTGACCTGAATTTTGTTAGTAGTTAGAGGCAAACCGCTCAGACATCTTTTGCACTTGAGATGACACCAACCATAGTATTTTCAGGCAGCACGGAGCCTGAAGTGCAGTGATCTGCTTTTATTATTGTATTGCTATATCAATACTATACTTATGAAACTTAATTTGGTTTCTCCCTGTCCTCAGTCTGTCTCCATACCATTCTCTGTTCTGTTCTATTTCCTCTCATCTCTGCGTTTCCTGATGAATGCATGCAGCATCCACAAACTGACACCATGTCTCACAGCCTTTGGAACAAGACTATCGTAGAAACGAAAGAGCATTTAGAAAAAAAGACTTAGCAAAAGCAAACTCTGAAGCCATCAACCTTACTTCTTTTATATCACTGTATGCCATTTGTATCAACTGACCTGCTTAAGCCCAAGAATGCATCTGTGGAGAACACTTGACTGCAAACACTGTAAGAGAGAGGGGACCGAACTACTGCTACAGCCCCATGTGAGACTCTTAGTAGTTTGAAAAAGCATCCTGTGCCAGGGTTACTTTATGCCCATGTCAGGGTTCCTTTATGCCTATGCTGGGGAATTTGCACTCCCAGTTACAGCAGAAAATGGACCAGCGACGCTACTGAGATGCTGAATTGCATCCCCTTCCATTTGCATCCCAGGCCTTTCCCCAAAACAGAGTGCCAATGGCCCCATCTCCCCCGAGCCTGTTTTCCTGCCCTGAACTCTCAGGACACGCTGTAGGTGTTTATGGTTTCTTGGCCACCTAGAAGGTCTGGTGTGGGCTGGAAAGTCAAATAGGCTGGCCACCCTGCCATAGTCCTTCCCCGTATGGTAGTGCAGTTACTCTCACTTCAGCAGAGGACTCCAGAGCAGCAACGGATATTTTATTAAACAGCCCCAAATCTACAGTAGTAGACGGAATTACAAGACCTTTCAATAATTAAAAGTGTATGTGACTAAAGCAGATTACACAGAACTACACCTAAAATCCTTCCCAAGCTTTGCCTCCAGCTGGTAGCACTGAGTATTTTTACTATGGAAATGGCAGTCACTGGTGGCCTTGAAGGCACTTGTCTGAATTTATCCAAGAGAAGAACTGATTTGCTGCAGCTCTATTAAAAAATCTCTCTGAAGAGCAACAGTCAAGAAACAAACTGAACAGCTCAGCAATCACTGGCTGTTAAGATCATCACCAGGCTCCTTTGCTAGCATCAGTTGGGAAGGAGAAAGCTTCCTTCCTGTGCTTGCAGTTCAAACATACAAACCCTAAATAGGCACACGAGTGATTAAAAACTAGAATGCCAGACCCAGGCGGGCTGAGCCAGAACAGATCCAGGCTATATGAACATGCTTCCAAACTGCCTGGTTCAAAAAGGAATTAAACGAAAGACGGGAAGACAGAAACTGAACTTGAGCAGATGGCTCAGGGAACTGCCTTTCCCTCTTTCAGTACACAGCAGCACAAACCTACCTAGCCCTCAGCTGCTGCACAGCACCTCGCTTGGACATTTTCTAAAAGCTGCAATACTCTACACTGGCATTTACACAGAGAAATGCCAGCTCCAACACTGGGCTCTATAATTCAGCTGCAATAAAAAATGCCTTTCCAAAAGGAAAGGACAGCTTTAATCAGGTAGAAGCCAAAGCACTGTTTCCAAAGCCATTAGGAACCTATTTATTGCTTTCTGACTTAGGAAGTATATTAAGGGTCTATGTTGTTTTGTTTTAGCTGTAAGTCTGCAGGGGGGACAACTAGCAAACACTGAATATTTTGGTTATTTGTCATGATTAAGAGACTCCATTTCCAAATCATATACTTTTCCCAGAACATTTGATTTGGTTTCTCAAGGTCAGTGCAATATCACAGAGCAGTTTTTAAAAACGAACAAACAAACAAGAGTCCCTTACCTGTGGCAGAGTGAAGGCTCTCCAAGCTCCAGTACCTGGACAGGACACCTCTCATCCCACCACCGCCACACACCACCCCACTGCTGTCTGAATCCGAACCCGGGGAGAGCCCAGAGCTTCCACTGCTACTGCAGTTTTCTCCACTGTGTGCCCCGCTGGACTCACTGGGGCACTGCTGGGTCCTCATGCAGGCAGGTAAGAGGGAGAGCCAGGGGCTCTGCTCTGCTGGGGGAGGAAACGGGCAAAGCGCTGTGTAGCTGCTCACAGGGCAGTGGTACCTGGCAGCGCTGGCTGAGGACTGAGCTGGATTCCTATCCTCCTCTCCGCTTGTCTCGATGCATCCTGACATCATAGGGGTCCACTAAGGAGGCTCCCTCTGTGGCAGCTCAACCGCTCTCAGCTGCAGCTTCTAGCAGCCGATTTTCATTAAAGCCGATTTCAAGGCATTAAAAAAAGCAAGGGTGGGACAGAGATCTTTCCTCCTAATTTAGCAGAACTGTCAGATTAAAAATAAATAAGTGGGAATAGTAGAATTTCATGCATTTTAAAAATGCCCAAGTGAGAGAGACCTTGTGTTATCTGCTTCCCCTGAGAACTCCGAAAGGACTTAACATACAAACTAATCATGTTCAGAACTGGCTGCGGCTGCTGCTATTAAAAAACTATTTTTGTAAGTCCTCAGAAAAAGAATTCAAAATTAAATCAAAGCCAGAAAAACACAGATTGAGATCTGGGGATGCTGCAGCTGGGAGCTTTGAAAAATCATTTAGCATCCACTCCCAGACTCTGGACCTGGGGCGGTCCCTATTTCAGTGTGTGATCTTTGTAAGAGACCTCAGTCCCAAGTGAAACAGTGTCACTAACTACTTTTTAATTAGAAAGTTTTATATTCTCATTACTTAACATGTGATCCAGTGTATCCCTGTAACAATAATTCTGAAAGAATACTAGCTCCCAAGAATGCAAAAGTACCTGTACTGTTTACAAAGAGCTTTGAGAAACCACAGAGGTTTTATGATAAAGGACATTTCTAGACTGCCACTCTGCTGAAACACCTGCCTCGCAATAGGAGATATGTCAAAATATCAAAATAGTAGCCACATGTGCGTCTAGGCATGCAAAAACAAAACTAGGAGCCTAATTTTACGCAAGAATTGAAAATGCTTGTTTTACTATTTCTGTGTAAGGTAGTTCTGTACAAAGTAAATAAAGCCACATTATTATACGTCCACCACAGCCTGCTCTGACAGAGACCCACCTTTGCCTTTCCCTCACTATCTTTGCCTATCCCTCACTATTATTTCAGTAAGACGTCTGTTTTACTCAGTATTTCCTAAAAGAAAAACCTTCGCCCTCCATCACTGCAGGTTACTGCAGGGCATCCAACAATGCTGAACCAACTTTTGAGTCCTTAAACATTTCGGCTATTCTTTACAAGAAAGGTCTCTGCAGTAATAGCAAAAATAACATTTCTACAGTGCCCTGTAACAAAACAAAACAAAACTCCTTCGATTATATTCTGAATGTAGCTACTTAGACCCAAATATCTTCCTCTAATACCTCCCAATGCAGAAATGGAAATTAGTTCCTAATTTGACTGCAGTAGAGCCACTCTTCTGCATTGATCAGTACAAGTGGAGAGAAACATTTCTTGATCATAACAGTGGGGGAGAAGGCAGGTTAAGCATGAACAACAAAGCTGTTCCGTGGATGTGGCGCACAGGGTGTTGAGAAGAGGAAGGGACAGTGCAGCTCTTCAGATACGAAAGGTGCTAAGGAGAGGCTACAATTCAGTCCTAATTATCCTACCTTGAAATCCCTGCTTGGTACAGAAGTAAAGAAACTCCACATAGATGTCTCTCTCCTTGACTGAGCTGCTAAAATTAACATTATTTACAGAGGCTCTGTAGCAACTGCCCTTGCCTGGGAGATCTCTGCCCTGAACCCGTTTAAATCACTCCATCTGTTCCTCTGCTAACCCTCCCACTCTCTGGACTGAATGCGCTTGGCAAATACCAAGAGATGTTTATTCAGTGCCAGAGATAACAGTGCAGTAATCCTAGCTGAAGGTGCTACAGAGGTATATGTATTGTATGTACTGGATAGGCATTTTCTAATAGAATGGAAAGACAGGAAAAATACTACAAAGCCAGGTTGTGGAAAGCACAGTATCATATCAGAGTTCAAAACTGCAACCCATCACAGAGGGGTTCCACCTGACTACAGTTTGTTGGATTAATTTTGTTAAATCAACATAGAGATTTTCTTCTGTGACACTAGAGAGAGAAGTTCGTGAAAGCTGCTGTAGCAGCAACTGACTCCAGCTAGAGATTAAGGATCTCTCTGTGCAGCCTGGTCAAGGTAGTCAAACTAGCCTGAGCCCTGGACAGCCTGATCCTAAATATCTGTTGGATGTTTTAGTCTCCCTTGGGTTCTCCTGTAGTCTTGCTGCTTTGAACAGCGATTGCCAGAATCATTGAGGATTTGCCAAGATCTTCTTTTTCACTCTTTGCCCTTTGTTTCACTCTGTTTTTATTGGTATGTGGAATCTCTCACCTCAGTAGCTAATACATACATTCCCACGCAACCTGCTAAAACAAATTTTCAGGAATTCAGCCATCACTTGTCCCAGCTGTTAAGGTTGGATGAAAATCTTTGAGCGAGCACGTTATCAGAGACCTCAAAGAGCGCAAATATTTGTGGCTGTAGTTAAAAAGAATCAAGATTGACATAGCGGGTCTAATCTTTCTGTGATTCAGAGACAAAGTGAAAAATACAGTAGGCAACACGATTGCTTTTTAGCCACTTAAACCCAATGTTACTTCCATCGGTTAATGAGGAGAATGGACATTTCATGCTACAGCTACAATGATACACTCCTGAGGACCTACATACCACTTTTTTTCTGTGTCCCTTCAAGAACTAAAATGACAAAAATGGAATAAATACCTCAGCTTGTTATTTTGCTGAACTACAGGACTACTAAATATTTATAAGACATAATGAAGTCCTGTTATTAAGCTAGTATTTTCCCTCTTGAACAGATTTCTCCAGTGGCTGTCAAACATCTTCCCATTAGCTGTTGCCAAGTGTGAGCTTAACAGCCCATCTATAGCTGGGAAAAGAAGATGAAAGATGGCCACATGATGTTGAGTAAACAAACAGCCCCTTTGCCTCTGAGAAATACTTTCTGCTATACTAGTGAGGCCAGAGGATAGCTCAGTATCACTAAGTGGTCACTGTTTTCCAGACTATCCACAAAAGATTCAGACTTTGAGAACTTGGCTTGCCTAGTATTATTGCTTATGCAAGATTTCCAAGGCCACCAGTACGTTCATCATCAGTACACATCAGTCAGAATGAATTCATGCCTCTCTGGTCAGCGTAGCCAACACCAGCACCGTGGTGGAACTCCTGTGCATCTCTTGTAGGTATCCGATAGCAGGAAATTTAAAGATCTTTGGCTGTTTAAATCCGACAAGACACAGGGAAAATTGCCAAAAAGATTCAGTCTGCATTTAAATAGTGATTTTAAATAATACAAGTTTAAGATCTGGTATAGCACAGCTACAAATCTGACCTTGTAATACACTAGGTACAAGTTTATTCCTCTGTGAGGATATGACAAACCCTGAAGGTTTATGGTCATGTATGTGACCCTATCCAAAAGTTTCACAGATTCTCTGAGAGGTAGCATGGGACGAAACATCTGGGAGAAGGTAATGAGGGCAGGTACAAGAACAGAAAAGTCTCTAGCTGAGAAGCACAGAAAGCAGTGAGCAGGGACTTCAAGGAACTACACCTTCAACCCTTAGACAACTACCCATGTCTGTCTGTCACCTTTTGATTGTCTCCTGCTGAAAAGTCCCTAAGGAAGAGCTCAGAGATTGCAGCACCTCCCCAGAAAGTTCCCTCTGCTCTAGACCTGTGGGCTAGTAGCTCCCACGCCCAGAACTGCTCATCTCCCAGCTCCAGCCCAAGTCACAGCTACATTCTCACAGCTGCACCCACTATCCGTTGAACAGCTTCCCGGTGACATCCCCAATTTAAGGCATTGTCTTCAAGTTACAAATAAACAGATAGGAGACTCAGGAGAGAGACAGGGAAGGAGAGGATAAGTAAGACAGCCTAACAACAAACATACAGGTCCACTGCTTTAACCCAAAGCCTCGTTATCTTCACTGCTCTCTTCAGCATGTTTTGGGCCCTTCCCTCTCATGTCTTTCCTGAGGCGATTCCTGGGTCAAATGGTCTCTCAAGATCTTCAGAGGCTGACAACAACCAGAAAAGCATTCCCATACCCACATTAGGGAAGCAGCTTGTTTCCTACACTGGTCTTTCACTCTAGCTCAGCCTATTCAAACACTGGAGTAAACAGGGCAGTAAGGAACAGACAAATACTGCAAGGTACAAAGGAAGACATGGGCATAACCAGACAGCTAAAGGGGAAAGACACTTAATATACATCAAAACTACCTGCCAAAGAGTGCCATGCAGCCAATAAGGTCCTTCCAAAACGTTCAAACATTCCTGATACTTGAACAGGATAGTCAACTTTGCTCATCTTGGGAGCATGAGAGTGTGTCTGTGTGTTAGTAGGGGTGTTCAACCTCTGTACTTCTCAGGAGGAAGCTCATTCAATCTTTGCTGAAAATAGAGATTAACGAGATCTCAGCTGCTCTTTATTTTGCAGATGTTAGAGCCATCTACTGGTTCCTTACAGTTTTCTCAAGTGCCTGCTCTGGACAGAAGAGATGACAAGGCGGCAGTCTGCAAAACTTGATCAGTGACCAAGAGCACCGCAGTATGCCTGATCCCAACTGCTGAGATATCCAAATGACAGCTTTGAGCCTGCCTCATTTCTCCCAGCATGAAATAAAGGCAGAGAGAACAATGTGTCAGTGCTCTAGTGCCAGTGAGCGTTCAGAGGAAGCTAACGAGCACAGCAGATACAGCATTAAAATTAAGCTCTTCTCCCAGCACTCATGGTATGTTCTAGTTGGGAACAGCCTCACCCGATACAGCAAGTTGGTGTCCAGCTAAGCTCTTGTCCTCAGGTAATGGGTAGGTGCATGACAGAACTCTCGTAGCTGTGCATGGCACCTTTTGGGGGGGATCATGACAGCCACCTTTTCATACCTGAAGAACTAGAGGGAGCTCCGAAATACCCCATTCCCCACACAGGCCCTGCAGCACTCCCTGCACAACGCGCCCAGGTGCAGACTTTGGGAGCGAGAATTTTATCCGTGTTTTCAACATGGCAGTGTATAGCACCATGGCATATTGCACAGTACTTTCATATCCAGTATCTTTGATGACTAAAGCATCTGCTAGGATCATCAATACAAGCAGTTGCAGCTTTAGAGTTAAGAACCTTAACATTAAATGGATTCATAATTTAATTTTATATTTATTTTAAATGACCTACAGCTCTGTCAAAAGCAACAGGTATCACAACAAAGCTGTACAAGAATCAGAGGGCATTCTGCTGCACTACTGCTGCCTCAAGGACATTCCCAATCCTAAAACTGATCTAATTGATATAAGAGTATTGCTTCAATAAATTCCAGTTTTCTTCCCATCTGCATCCTCCCACAGGAAGGACACATACACATCCCTATCATCCCCAAAATGCTTCACATAAAGCCCACAAGCGGCAGCTAATAGAGGTGGCTATGGCAGAAGCATTACAGTGCTTCCTCTGTTCAGCAGTTTTCTCCCCCACCAGTGTGTTTTTGGTGGTGGAAAAAGGGTTCTGCTGCATTTAATTTGGTTTTCTACATTTACACAGAAACTCTTGAGGCCCAGGCTTAGGTCATAGTATGAAATTCACTTGTACATACGTACAAGGGACATGGTGTGAATCATAGATGATTCAGGTTTCATGCCCCAATTCTAGAGAGCATATAAACATCTACAGCACTACCAACTGGTCAATCTATATTTACTCCCCCTATTCATTCCCTGAAATTCATATATATTCTTTTAACTCACTGAGGTCCAAACTGGGAACTATCATGACATTTGTATCAGCTGTGACTCAGAATTTACTTCTATGACAGCGGCACTTAGGGATTTGAGCTAACGTCAGAGATGCACAGATAACTTGACAATGATGGGTTTCCACCTGGGATTTCCAAGGAGTAAAGCTGCAGCTTTTTTAATTCAGCCATGGAGCTGGTCCTAAGTGTTAGGGCAACACCAGATGCTTGTGACAGCAACTGATCAAAGCCCTCAGTGCTGAGAGAGCAGGGGCAGCGCCCTTGACACCAGGATAATAAGTTGTTTTCTTATTTCCAGATGAAGCCTCATGACTTTATGTAGGAGTTGTACAAAGTAACAGAAAGCAAACGAATTTTGCTTGACAAAATATTATGACCATTCAACTCTGATGTAATTAACACAATGCTATGGTTCCTTAATTAGCTAATTCCAGCAGCGTTTCACCGATGGTACAAAGAGATTTTCTGAGGAAGAAATGTCAGCTTGGCACCCAACTGTGGTTGGCTTTTCCTGGCTAGATTCCTAACCACCAAACAACTCCTCTGCAGCCTGCTTTTCTTATCCCACCCCAAAGTGCTACGATAAAGATATCTGCAGCGTTTGGGCAGGCACTGTCAGATGGAGAATTTAAAAACCTGGCAAAGATACATCTCACTGTTTAATAATCTGTGCAATTTACATTTTAATTTTGAGAAAGTGTCAGTCATTGGAAATGAAGCAGACATGATACTTCATGCACACGCCTCGTGAAAATACAGCATACTTTTTCTTTAAGATGATTTATTTAAATACAGGAAACTCCTACCTCTAGAGGCTCATTTAATCACTTTAGTGCCTAATAAGCAACTTGAGAGGAACCTCACCATACCTACCATAGTGCTCTCCAGCAAACACAAGGCAGAGAGTCTGTTTCATCTGCAGAAACCTAATTCAAGAGTGCAACATATATGACATCATCCTAGGTGAGACAGAGTTTTCATGAGATAAACACCATGTTTCTACATCAACCACACTATTATTGCCATCACTGATCTTTTCTTCACTAAAAAGCTGACCATTGCCTTTAAACAGCACCTTGTTATTCGCTATGGGAGAAAACAAACCAGAATACGAAAAACACATTAAATTATTAACTCTAAAGCAGATTTCTGCTCAGACGTGGATGCAGCATTTCACATAAATAGGTTAGAATGCTTATCAAATAGTTTCCATATTCAATAAACCAGAGCTTAATCCTCTCATAATTCATGTCCAACTAAGACTAGGGTACACACCAGGAGAAGAGATGCGCCGTTTCCAGCCCACGCAGTCTAAGCCTGTCGGAGTGCTCTGGGAAAATGGATGCAGTTTCAGTGGTAGGATGTCAAAGGCAACAGCAGACGAGATGGATGGACTTCGTCCAGCCTGTAACAAGAGAGGGAAAACAAAGACAACAAACATTAAACTTAGATGCCCACAGCATTCATCATGGAGCACCATTTTCCACCTCTGATGTTTGCTCATGTAAGTAAGTAGTACATTAGTAGACACACGTGGATGATTTTGGCTAGAGAGGACAGAAAAGGGTGAGAATGCAGGGAAAACTGCAAGGTAACAAGAACAGAAGTAGATAACAGCATACTGGACTCATACTTCACATACTTCCGCATATACCTACATTCACAGAAAGTTAAAGTTTCACTGCTTCCTGTAAAGCATCTAGTGGAAGGGGGAAGCACATCATCCCCTCAGCTACAGAACCGTTTCCTACAACTTTATGACTAATAATTCCTGTAAATAAAGCTTTTCCCCTCAAAGATTTAATGGTACCAATCTCCAAACACATAGGACAGGGATAAAATAGCACTCTTCTCTTCAGTTAAAGGCTCTGTTCTCTACCTGGCTGATTGATTTTACACAACTTACAGAACTTTATGAAACTTTGAAAACCCTCTACTATTGCCAGTTCTCCTTGAATTAATAACTTTTGCTGGTTTAAGGGGAAAAACATGTAGATACATACACAGAGCTCTTGACCTCTAATACCGCAGTAAGTCAGGCTGAAAATAAACAAAAATACAAGACTGTTTAGGAAATCACACAATCATACAAACCACTGTCATAAGATACTCCATCCACCTACAGACTAACCCACTCTCCCATGCAGACATTCACCTGAAGTTTTAAAAAGAAATTAAAAATCTATCAACAAAATCCAAAATGTAAACAAGGTTGTTCTCCTTTTCTGTGCCAAATCCAATACTTTCTGCCAATCTTGTCACACCAAGAAACTTTCACTGTTTTCTGTCTCCTCTCATCATCCTGAAACAGAAATAATGTCTGCTTGATACAAGGAAACAAGCCCAACATTACCCTGCTACTTCAACCAGGCAACCACAAGATACTGGGCAAGATACTAAAAGAATATAGATCATCTGACAATCAGCAATACAGATTGTTGTCAACGTCACCAAAATTTGTAGTACTTAAGGCATAGTACAGATCTGCTTGTATTCCTTTTCTCTTCTCTCTCTTTTCTCCACCCCATACCTCCTATGGCTCGCACACACAGAAAGTATCAGTGACAGCAACTGGGAGGTGAGCGCTGGTCCCATGAGCATGGCCATTTCTCATCCCTGTATCCCTACTGCCCCTTCCTTTTGCTGCTGTGACATTGGGTTACAAGGTATCCATCCTTCACTGAATCAAGAATTTGGGACAGCTCGCTGTCCAGTAGTTTATCTAGGATCTTTCCTTCTCCCTGCCAGCCCACACTATGTCGCATGAAGAGAAAGGCTGCTGACTGGCCTTGATCCTGAAGCCTCTTCCTTAGAAGGAGGCAATTAGTCCAAACATCCTTCCAAAACTAAATGGCAAACTAAGCCCATGGAATAGCCACACGCTGCCCAAGCAGCTGAAGTGCTGCTGCTCTGTGCCTGTTTTGCTGGACTTTGCTAACACAAAGAGAACACAGACAATACTTTGGCACAAAATCACCATCTCCTGAGGGACACCATGAACCCTGTTCAAATTAACCTGAGCACTGCCTGTTTGTCTAGAAAAGTCACAGCAAAGCCCCAGTGGGAGCACATGCTCTTCCAGTGAAGATGAAATCAAGCAAAACAGGCAACCTACTGAGCTACAGCTCTGAAAATGCCAAGGGTAAAGTCCAGGTTATTTACATGAAAGGCGATGGAGAGCATTATTGTTCTGTTAAAGACTAGGAAGGAGAATACTGCCTTAGGGCTGTTACAATGAAAACGGCAGGCTTCATTCTTATTAATCTCCAGGACATCAGAGCATATTTCAGGTACTGGCATAATTTGGTTTTTGTAGCAGGGAAGCCAGGCCTGGATTCCCCAAAGTCAGGGGAGGAAGCATTTTCAGAGATGTTAGTAACATGTGGACAGGGTTTCCCCCAACCTACAAGGGAGGGGAAATGAGGGACTAGAACGTAGTGCAGACCCTCTCTTCTATACTTCCTGCTATAGGTTCAAGGGGGCTATCTCTATACACAGCAATTCAGTCCCCGGAGAGGCATTTACCCCTATTGTGTCTCTGTGCCTTGGCAGGTACACAACAGGGGGAGACTTACCTCGTTCAATCGCCACTCCAAAGTGTCTTCATTACCCTCTTGAAGTGTATCTCAGGTGCCCACAGTGCTCATAACCATGGTAGCACACTGCAAAACTTAAATTTCTCCTATTTCAGATTGGGTAAAATCGGATTTGCAGGAGTCACATTCAGCATAATAAGCTAAAGATGTATTTTTCACTGCATCTCATTTCTCTTTCAAAATAAAAGAGAGAGCTTTTTCTGCACTATACCCCCTCTGGGTATAGTCCCCTGATGGGCCTTTTAGGAATCTCTCTAATTTGGCAGTGCAAAACCTGTGCTCTAACAAACGCGTGTAGGAGCCCCATCTATGCTTCTATTGCTGTGCACTGGAGAGGCATCAAGCTTAACAGCCAGGCTTTAACTTTTTGTCAAAACAGCAAAGAGCAGGATGGGAGCAGACAGGCAGTTCAGAGACATCACTGAAAAAATTTTTGCAAAAATAATTCCCCAAACAGAGCCTACTGCCATTCCAGCATTACATGTATCAGTGGTTTGAGGCATTGTCTCTGCTCCAGCTAGAGAATTCAGACTGCATTAAAAATAAGGAAGAGGACCCCAGGCTACACTGTGAAACCCATCACCATGTGAAGGGCAAAGTCTGTGGCCAAGCAAGAGAAAATAGATCCATCCACAGCCATGTGAGTTTATCTTCTTCCACTTTCGGGGGTGCTACTTTCAAAAGCTTGCCATGACCAGTTTAATGGTAACACTTTAAGGGACAAGATGAGAAGCTGCTCAGCTTGTTACTGGTAGCATTTCATTATAAGGGACAGCTGGGTCAAGCTTTGAGTTTGACTCTAGGGATTTACACAGTCTGTTCCCATTTAAAGCAGATGAGCAGCTTACTGGACCTAAGCAAAACAAAGACCAGCATATAGAATGGTTTGGGACTATTATTTCAATTGGTTATTTTTTCAGTATAAAGGCAGTTTCTTGACTGTTTATCCATCTCCCTCATCCTCAACCGCCAGCCTTCACAATTAACACTATACTAATTGGTGTATGTTGATCTCAATGGTAGAGCAGTATCAGAAATCAACACTAGAAAAGTCAGGAATTCCTCCCTGGTCTGACCTATGAAGTTGTTTCCACAATACTGCAGCATTACATCACCTTGCATCCTGACCCGATCTTGACTTAACGCAATACAATTGTCATACCTGAAGCCACACATCCCAAGGCAGCCATGCATCAGAAAACATCAGACTCGCAACTTCAGACTGCCAAAGCCCCATACAGTTGCCTCGTTACAATCACAGAAACACAACAGACACTGAACATCTTACAAAGCTTCTTTTGTGATAATTTATTTCTCCTTATGAAAAGGGATTTAGCTTCCTTCTAAAACCGCCCTCAAACACTCCAGCTTGTGACAGCACTCCCACCACACTTAGAAGTATGAATAAGCCAGCATTATTACAGGAATAGAGCACTGCAAAGACAGAATAAAACACAATAGGAAAAAGAAACCACGCAATGACTATTATAAATAAAAAGTACAGGCCAATAAATGCAGTTATAGGGACATACAGGAAACAGTCTTTGAATACAAACAGTTCCCTCAATAAAACTTAGCATTGTGCCTTCTTAGCCTGCCCACAAAAAGTATCAATAACCCGCAAAACGCACTTAAATCAACAGAAACAGTAAAAACGAAATCTACCTACATGCCACCAGATATCTTCTACTCACCTCTGCTACCCACAGAATGTACCAGAGAACTAACTCAGACCCCCAGACCCCACGGACAGGTGATGTTAGGGGAGGGCAGGGGCAGCTGCAAACCATCACACAGCTGATCACAGTTAGAGGCAGGTTTGCATCAGAAAATAAGGGTGGAACTGCTTAAAGGAGAAACTCAGCAAAATAGACAGCATTCAAACTGTGCAATCTGATGGCTCCAGGGGAAGCCTTTGAGATAACTGGTTGCTCCTTCTAGAGGCACTAATGGTCTCAGCGCGGGCCAAGGTCCCCTGCAGGATGGGCTAATTTCCATCCCTATCAATGCCTGTCAAGGAATTGTAAGAAATACTTTTAGCATGTTTTACTGGCTTCTGTTTATCACTGAGCCTATGTAAGCCAGGGATTCATTCTCCCTAGCTTGTTTCACATCCATACTAAGCACTCAGAACTTTGAACAAGGTAGAAAAGTAACACAATTAACTTTCAAAATTTTTTTAAACTTAACATCCATATGCCTTGGGAGCATTACTCATTGTCTTCAGCAGAGAGGTAGTAGTGGGGCTGAGCCAGGGAAGCATCCTCACTGAACTGAGAGTAGGCAACGTGTCACAGACCCGTGCCCAGCACTCATCTAAGCATCACCTGGCAACATTTTGTTTTGAAGAACCCTACAAATATAAAAAAAGCACAGATTTTTAGCCCCTTTTCTTGAGGAGAGGAGAGCAGTGCGTGGTTTTTCAGAAATCCTGTTTCTGGAAGTAGCCTGGCTTTCTATCCCAGGTGTCTGTCAGCTTTGATGGGAGGCTCTCTCAGGCAGATAGGGATGAGGCAGCAGGTTTACTCCGGGCAAGCCACAGTGGACAAGCTGAGCTGTGGCAGGGGAATGTTTCCGCCTCACCAGCCACAAAACTACTTGTGCACATAAGCTCAAGCATGTGCTGAAGTGGTGACTGGGGCCTCAGGTCCCTTAAAACATCATTTTGACGCAAGAGCAACCAGAAGCAGGCAACCAGGACGACAGAGAGAAAGGGAAACAAATGCACGTGACAGAACAAAACAGAAAACCCTAAGGAAAGCTTTTACTTGAGTATCTGCTACTTGATCTCAAGCTTGCTCAGAAGCTTCCTACGTATTATCATCAGATGCTGCATGGAATGTCCCTCTCTCTCATGTCCTTTGTCCTTACAAGTTCTAAATTTGGCTCTTGGATACAGATTGATGGCTCTCCCTGAAGGGAACAGACCTTTGCTCTGGATCCAAGAGTAACAGATGCCATCAGTGTGAGTCACAACAGCCACAAAGTTTGCCACAAGCAATCATAATGCTGATCTAAAAGTCTCCCCCGGTGGAAAGAATACAAATAGCTAAAACTCCAATGCCAATGTTCTCTTGAGCACTTCACAGCAGGAATTTGCCTCAGTAGGAAGAGTGGAGTTGGCCTCAGATACAAGGGAAATCTAATTTAGAAATCCTTTTTTAAAGTTATACAGCAATGCCATGGGGCACGGAATGAAATTTCATCAGTTTGATTTATACTGATTTAAGGCAACTTTGATTTGCTTCCTGCCCTCCCTATCTTTCAGCTCACAGAGCACTTTGATGCTCCCACATCCTATTGTCCAAGATGGCATGGGGCAGGAACTGCTCACTTACAGCAACTAAAAATCTTACCACCTTCAGAGATCATCCCTTATGGACCAGTTTAGTGTTTAGTCAGTCTCCACAGACTACCAGGCCCAAAGAAAAGCAGACAGAACTGGTACCAGATGAAGTGCAAGGACAGGAGAATGATGACAAGAGAAAGAAGCAGCCGGAGCAGAGAGGAAGGCAGTGCCAGAGAATGAGGAGGACGGTGTATGGTCTCTTACTTTTAACTGGTCCTCTGGGAGGTGCCGCAATTGAATCCCTCTCTCTGGCTGTGTCTCCTTCTCTAGCTTCCTTTTTTGGTTCCTCTCCATCCAAACATCATCGAAGCTGAAGCACTTATAGAGGGGTTTAGGTCTCTTCCTCCTCCTCTCTGGAATCTCCTTGGCTTTTTCATCTGGAGCAAGGAAGGAAAGCCTCCAGGCTTTGCTCTCCAGGGTGGAGATAGGGCGTGGGGATGGTGGAACCTGGGGGGGCCTTCTTTTGCGATGGGGAACCCATTTCTCATTTGGCCTCTTTTCAGGTGGTGTTTGACATTGCTGTTTAGACTCCTGTTTTACAAACAGCAGGTGAAAACACAGGGTTTGTTGTCTGGAAACTTTGTTTGCTTCAAATCAGGTTGAAGAGAAGATGGTAAAGCCCAGTTATCTCATCCCAGCTCTATTCAGAAGAAAATACTTTCCCAAGAGTACTGGCTGGCCAAAACCAGCCTGTCTACTCCCTTAGCCTTCTCCATAGGCTTAGGGTTACTCCACCCTGAAGCAGCAGCTCTGCCACCCTTTGAGAGTGTAACATACACTCCCTCTCCACAGGACAATGCCCTTTTCACCCTCGCTCTAGATGGCATATTACAATAACATTACTACTGGGATTTAGGTCACTCTGTCTGTATAATATTATTTACAAAGACAGACAGTGTCTCTGAAAATAGAATAATAACCAGTCTTTTTTGTCTGTGCTTTTCCAATTGTACTTCAATTATACAATGTGAAAAGGCTTCCTAGATGCCTGCAGGTCTGATAGATTAAGGCTTGTGCTTCCTGATGTGCTCTTTGTGCTATCCATTTTATTTGCTTGATGTTGGGCCGAGAGCAAGAAATTGAACAGCTTTGCACTTCACTCTCATTTACTTTTAACGACTGGCTGCACAAAATTACAGCTTTTATACTGGAACAACTTGAAATTAAGCGTGCCCTGAGGCATCTAGCTACCACTCCAGGTAGCATCAGTGTTAGAATCAATAATATTAAGGTGGGAGATAACAACATTGAGGAATGAATGATCTCAGGAGTCTCTTTTCATGCCAAGAAAATGTTGTGTCCTGACAATCTCTCCAGTTTCTCACAGTTCATTTGGAGAATCCAATACCACAACCCTTAAACCACTGCAGGCACTTCCTATCTACTCCCAATTAACCAACAATCCCAGATCAATTCTTCATTGCCATTTGGCAAGAGAAGCCACACTCTAGAAATGCTTTTTATCTACAAGATGCTATGCAAAAAGGAAGGTGTATCCTGCTGGTATTCTGTTCCTAACCCCATGATATTGGAGAGGAGCAAGGAGGAGAACTTGCACTAATTCCAAACATGGGACATACTGGGACAGCTCGCTCTTGCCTGCTGGGTAACACAATTATGTAAGTAAAATCATGCCACAAACAGTCAGATTAATTAAATACGTAATGAAGGCCCTGCCACTTCACCAAACTGGCAATTGTTGTGTCTTGCTGTTTTCAGCATAAAATCTTCATCCTCAGTATAACTTGGAGAATGTTAACCATTAGCAGGTAAGGAGAGCGGGGCTGGTGTGTGCTCCGTCAGGCTAAGAAGGGTTACTTACCCGTGTGGTAGCCAGAGATGTCAGGGGCAGGCTGATCCATTGCAGTCTGGTACAGCACCGTAACACAGACAAAGCTGATACCACTGGAAAAATACCTGGCTGAGGGCTTGGGAATACACACGTATCCCCACAGTGGAGGGCACACTGGGAAGTCATCTCAAGGAACTTCTCAATTCTGCATGTGTTTTGCAATAATGTCTTTACTGATGCGGAACAGAAAAGGATTTTTCTTCAAATACACTGTTAAAACTTTATTTTATGACCTTTTTACTTAGCAACATACATAAGTAAGACCTTCCTTAGTGTTTAGATAATTAACGTTGGAAAGACTTAATACTCCAAATATACTTTGCCCAATGCCTCTGTGGTATTTTCAGAGATTCCTGGAAGAACAAGTTCACTTACAAAATGCAGGGTGCAGTTCTACTTCATTTTACAATGTCATGAAAATGGAAATAAATAAAAGCCCTATCTGTTTTAACAGAATAGATGTTGTGTCTTGAAGGCTGGGACATTTACATTAATTTCCAGGCTCCAGCTGCATTTATCCAATTTCAGATATCATATTCTGTAGCCTCCAGAAGAATCAGGAAAATTAAACTGTTTTTATATGGCTTAGATACCATTTAAGTTTTTCATAATTTTCTTAAAATTATTTAATCTAGCAATCCATTTAAGTAATTTTTTATTGTCTCCTAATAATTATGTTATGGGACGTGCGTTGCCTATTCAAAGCTTTACACATCTCCACTCTTTTCTAGGTGCTCTTTTGTGTTATCATTTACAGGTCAATGATTTTATTCATCCTCTGAGAGGCTTCATCTATCTGTTGACAGTGTGTATAGTCCAAGTATTTTGCATTTTCCTAGGCTGGTGTAACACTGCAGTCTCTTGTTTGAAATATGGTGTCCGATATTAAGTTTGTAAGTTAAATTGATGCCCGTGAAAATAAAAGATTTTCAAGTAAAGCAGAGGACAGAAGGCAATAAAGCAAATTCTCTTCCCCTTCTGCCCACAGCAATTCCAGTACTACAGCCCTCATATCTCAAACCCACCCACATGCTTCTTTAGATTCCAGACAGCATTAGCAAAAAAAAAGCACCAATCAACCATAAAACTTTGACTGGGGATATGTGAGGAGAGGTTGAAGGAACTGGGTGTATTCAAGCTGATAAGAGGATACTAAAGGCAATATAACAGCAGTCCACCACAATTTTGTATTTACATGGATGATGGATCTGAACTCTTCCCAGTAGGGCCAGACAATGTCACTAGACAAGGGCCAGAAATTGTAGCTTGTAAAGTTCTAGTTGGGCATTAGGAAAAAAGTTTTCCTTGGGAACATGTTTCCCATAAAGGTGCTGAAATTTCCAGCAATGGAGGTCTTCAAGACTTGGTTCTTCAAAGTAATAGTTTTGTCTATCTGGTGTTGCCTCTAGTCCTGCCTGAGGGAGGAGGTGAGGTTGGATGGCCTCCCAAGGTCTGTTCCAACCAACCTTTTTTTATTTCTATACAAAAAATAGGGAGTTTCTGTTACAAAAATAGGGAGAAAGGCTAGGCTAAGACCATTTTGGAGGGTATCTTAAACTTTAATATAACCTGGGATGTTAGAAACAAAAGGCAGCAGCAGCAGCAAAAGCTGTGCAAGGGCTCATTGAACACAATCAGCCTGCAGCTGCAGAACAAGCAGTTCCAGATTCACGAACTCTCTTGAAAAATGTCTGCTTGGGATTGATACGAAAAATATCTCATACCCTCTCTCAAGTGCCACTTTTGAAAATCTGCTCAAAAAAATTTTTGCCCATTTCTTAATGTCAAAACTCATCATCAGCAATACCAAAAAAGCAGCGTGATCAAGCCAGGTCCTGGGAACTCGGCTAATGCACCAATCTCAGTCACTCTGGTGGTGCTCAGACACTGAAAGAGGTTCCTAAACTTGCAGCCACTTACAACTCAGGAAATCCTCTCCGGGATTAAAAGCCTACCGACAGAGGAAGTCTCTGCTTTTAAAGGCCTCAGCCAACCAAGAAATTCCTATTTAAGCTACAATCTTTTCTGTGAGATCCAGCCTATCACAAGGAAATTCATGTCACCAGGGGCAGAACACAATGCAACATCAAAAGGAGACCCAGAGTCCATGGGGTTTTTTCTGTTCGGTGTAGAAAAGGATTCACAGTGGTAATCAAAGGGTAGTTATGGTGACTGCAAAAGACTCATGGTACTTTGAAAGACAGCTACTCATTGTCTAAAGAAAAAGATTTTACTTCTTAAAAAGGGATTGCTAGCAATGGGAATTGATCTCTGTGTTGCCTTTCACTTCAATAAATTAATTTACTCTACACCAGTTACAAATCTGCTTTATCTCTAGAGGGGTAAGATCCAGCTAAAAACTGGAGGTGAACACAGGGTGGCATCTTTGTGATCTGGCTGAGGCATATTAGGCATTAGCACTGTTGTGATTACTCCATTCCTTTAGATTTTTGTGGTTAATCCTCCCTTAAAGAATGCATCAATTCATATAGTCTTAAATAGAAACAGAAAGATTAAGAAGTGCTACCTATCTTAGCCAAAGAGGAATATTTACGCACCCATCTAACCAATGTGTTCACTAAGCCATCAAAGAGTTTCACTGGAATTCCTAAACCACATTAAACCAAAAGACTCTGCAAACCAAACCACCACCTGATCATTTCCAGACAACAACTCACCTCATCTCGGAGCATGTCACTAATGGAAGAAGCCATGTTTAAGCTGATCTGGGATTGACTGCTTATGCCACTGTCATCCCTCTGGTATTCGTTGTCCAACGAGTGCACAGAAAGCAAGAGACTACCTCTGGGTTTCAGTGTCTTCGGTCTCTCAGGAGCCTCCAAATTGCTTTCAGCTGCAGAGCTGTTCCCAAGGGAGATCATTGAAGTGGCACATATTCTTCCGGGATAACGGAAGCTCTTGTGTTGAGAAGTGGATCGTGGACTCTGCGGTTTTGGACTCATGGGCCTACAAGGCATGTCTTTACCATCAGAATTTGTGAGCTGGGGACATGATGGGCTTGACTGATTAAATGACAACTGCAAGTCAGTGGGGCTAAATGGAGATTTCATCCAGTATTCTTCTAAAGAAGTATTTAAACTGTTGCTCAGAGCCTCCTGTTGTTCATCACAGTCTGAACTCTGTGAGTATCTGATGCCCAGGTCATGGGACTGTATTCGTTTTCTCCACATACCCGCAGGTGAAGAGACATCAGCAGGCTCCACAGAGGTGTCAAAATAGTTGGGGTCTGCTGAAGAGCCATTAGGTATTTCTGTTTTAAAAAATGTGTGTCCGTTGGAACTATCCTGTCGCTCTGCTGATATTGTTCTTGTTACATGGCCTCTAGCTGCATCAAGACTCTCTTGTGTTGGTGATAAACTTGCTAAGACAGGCCTTTTTAGTCCATCTGCCTCCTTGCTTTTCAGAAAAGCTTTCCAGGTGCTCTGGCGAAGTCTGGCTTTCTCCTTTTCATTTCTCAGCGATACTCTTGAGCTTTGCTCAGTATTTTCCTTTTCTGGAGATTTGGATTCAAATAAGCTTGAGAGGGATTTGTGTGCCAAGGCCAACCTTGTCTTGAACTTCTTACCCTCGGGGGTTTTGTTTCTTTTGTATTCATTTTCAGGGAATGATTTTCTAATTCCTGAGTATTCCACAGGTTCACTGTCATTGTTTTCAGACGAACCTGAAACATGTCGATCTGCATATTTGACAGCAGCCAGAGTGGGAGAAGTTGCATCTACATCTTCCATCAGTATCCGACCAGAGCCAGAAGCCTTCCTCAGGCTCATTCTGTTGAATAATCCTGCAGGTCTCTCATAGAATAAATCATCATCGTCGGAGTACTCAGAGGTGTAGCTTTCCTTCCTGTGGAAGGCTGAACCAGATGAACAACTTTTGAAAGACTGTAAACTTTCAGTGTCTTCATCCTCTTTCCCAGCATCCAGCTCTTCCATCTTTGCTTTGCTGCCAAAGAAGCTGCTACTTCCCTGGTTTTCTGCTGTGGCAGGCTTAGTTTTCCTGAAAGATGTCATTTTTGAGAATACTAAAAACCTGGAAGCTTTCCCACTATTCCCATTCTTTGTTGGCTTTTGCAGAGCTTTATAGAGACCGCTGCTACTTCCCAGGATGTGGACTGAGTTCTCATCCATCTCCTCGCTGTTAGTGCTGCAGGTACTTATATTATCTAGGCCCAGCATGCAAGCACTATGGGTCTCCCTTCTCACGGAATAGTTAAAGACATCAGACGCATCTAGATTCAGCACGCTGTCTTTGCTAGGGCTAGCTGTGTCTTCTGCAGGAGAGCCCTCCTTCACTTCGCTAGGAGAAGGCTCTTCAGAAATACCTATGTGTTGCTTTGAACCATTACAGCCTTCAATTCCTCGCCTGCTCACTGCTTGTTCGGAGATCATGATGGGCCCCTGAAGGTCAACATCAGCACCACCTCCCTGACACAAGTTGCTTACACGGCACGCTTCCAGTGTCCCTGCACTAGTTATAGACAAGCCTTCCTCTCTGCCTTCATGTGCTTTGAATTCCTCTTCCGTAGACGCCTGGTCATCCCTTGTTTCAGCCCGTGACTCTCTGAACTGTTCTGTCTCTAAGTCAAAACCAGTCTTTGTTCTGCAGGGCTCTTTTTCAGAGACCATAACACCACTTCTGCTATGTGATTTTAAGAGTGCTTCTTCACATTGATCTGCCTGACTTTCTGCAGTAAGTATTTCACGGCCCAGTGGTACAGTAACACTCCTGAATTCCACTTCTGCACTCGTTACCGTGGAATTACTACGGGTGAACCCTAACGATGAAACTGCATCTGTTTTCTCTCTTTTCTCTGTTTTTTCTTCAGCTGTATCCCCACCAGGGAGTACCTCTGCACTACCAGGAATGAGGTGGGCGGCCAGAATTTGTTCTTCACAGCTACAGCTTTCACTCAGAACTCTCTCTGGCTCAACGTGAGCTTCGCTGGCAGTACAAGGAGACATCAAATCCTTGCTCACTACATTTCTCAATGTTCCAGTTACCACTTCAGTAAGAAGGTTATCATTCAGTGTCGTGGACTGTAATCCTTTCTGCTCTACAGATACTATAATTAGGGCAGGCTTTAACTCTGGAAGAGTCATTAAATGCCTTCTCTGGCTTATACAAGCTGATCTGGGAGCCATTTCAACAGCAAAGACACTGTCTTCATCCTTTCCTTCATGAGTAGCTTGTTCATTTGTTACTAGCTCAGAATGACTCCTTAAGGCACCGGTTTTGCAACTTGTATTTTGCTGCATTGACTCTTCCTGCTCTGCCTCAGTGTTACTGTCACCCGGTTGCAATGTGGTTTCCAGGACTTTCCAACCCACGTCAAGGTTAGAAGAACCCTCTACCCATCTCTCCCCTACCACGATCTCCATACCTGACAGTTCAGATTCAAGGCCATTCTCCTTCAAACTTTTCTGCTGTATTGTAGCAGTGGAAACACAGTTTACAGAACAACTGCAATCTCCGTTTTCCACAACAGCAGGAAAACCTACATGACAAGCTGCTAGGTTCTCGGCGTCACCAATGCCAGATTCCACATCAATATCACAAGGGAATCTGTCTGCTTTGTACTGGTCACTTTTTATAAGTTCTTCAGTATTTATGATGACTGGCTCATAGTCCAGAGCAGATGAAGTCTCCTTTTGTTTTGGATTCCACTCACAAGCATCAGTCTGTGTAGAAGATAAGCTATCAGCACATGCACCGACTGCTTCTGGGCTAAGGCCACATGTCTCTGGTTTAGAGTGCAAATAATCAATGCCCTGGGGAGACCCTGCTGGTTGAGAAAGCTGAGAGTCACTTGAGTCTATGTCAGTATTAAGAAGAGATCTTTTTATGCCAAATTTACCCTCTATTTTTATTACCTTTTCAGGGCTTACAGGTACCCTTCCTACATTTTTCCAAGTATAGTCAAAATCCAGCCCTTGAAGATGTATTCTGGAACATGACCATCTAAATTTGTCTTTCAGATGAATACAGTTCCCCACATATTCTGTCTTGCTTTGAGCACTGATATTTTCAGGTACACTGTGCCATGTTTTACTTTCTGTAATCTCTGACCTTGTGAGTGGTGGCTGAGATCTTGGTTTGAAGCAACTCTGGTAAAAGAATGAATCTGTTGTCAACATGGTCTCTGCACTTCCACGTTTTATCCTTTTACCTGTAGTTTCCTCACTGTCAACTGAGTTCCTCCTGCTGCATTTTATATCGGACATAGAATCTAATTCACACTTACAGTCAGATGTCTCAGTGTAAATTCTACAGTTAGGTCCATTTGTTTCAAAATGAAGATTAGGCAAACTACAGCTTGATGTTGCATGTGACCGGAAGGAAAACTGCTGTACCTTAGGAAAAATCAAACAACTTTCTGAGTTTGCTTTGAAACAAGCAGTGCTTAATACTGCAGGAAGTTCCTTCTCTCTTGTAACATCATCTCCTGTAGGTACTGAGCTGATACACAACTGTGCTTTACTGTTTTCAAACTTCACTTTATTTTGCAATACCGCTACAAACTTTCTATTTGTCTGTGATACAACGCCCTCTTCTCTGACTTGGTTCTCTATGTTGGAAGTACCCCTAGTTAATGTTAGCTCTTCATCACCCAATGCTTCACCTTCTGACTTCGCAGATTGTATGCAAAATTCAGTTTTGCTTGCTGCTGCTTTTATTTTGGAGGATACTTCTAACCACACCTGCTGGGTAAATTCAGGGTGCCTTGAGCACTTAAGTTCACGGAGGGTTGTTTCTGCCTTTGCTTTAGGAAGACTACAGCACAGAGGGTTTTTTTCAATAAAAAGGCAGTTTGAATCCAAGCAAGTTTCCCCAGTTACATCACTGGAAACAGATTCTGTGTCTGATGCACTCTCATAAGGCTCAGTTTTTACATCTGATAAAGATCCACTCTGATGTGACAGGGTCTCAAAATAATCTTCATCTGTTTCTTGGCTGGATCCACGTATCTCCAGCTCTATCGTGCTCGGCGTAGAAGAACTCAGATCATCTTCAAACTCTCCTTCACTGATGTAGTTTTCAACTGGCTCTGGGGTCTATGAATAAACAGAAAAGAATGATTTAGCACCAGGGTAGCATGAATTATTATTAGAAAAGGGAATTAGGAACACAATTTAATACACACTGAAGTTATACTTAATATTTTAGTTATAGATGGACCTGAGGTTTTTCTATTTCTTAATTTTTGTTTCTTAATCTTTTTTGTTTGTTTGTTTTAATGTGTAATTATGTAGAGGCCAAAATTTGACTTTAGGCCATATCTCTCACAGGCCAGTACCAAGACACATTTCACATTCAAATAGGAAAATGGAAACAATCCCTTGCCGGCAGATCTAAAACCTCTAATGAATCCATCTTCTCATCTGAGGAGGAGGTTTATGTGAGAAACCTGAGGAGTAATTGTTACTGTCCAAATCACAGAAATGTGACATAAATAAATGCAGAAGAGTTTTGCACTAGAATAACTGGATACTACCTGTACCAAAGCCTGACCCAAAGGTGAAAGAAGTCTTTGATTTCCTTTCCCAGAAGGCCTATACCAGGAGCATAACATACGTTAATTATCAGAGCACATCCAAATCAGTGGTTGAGTGCAGAAAGATCAAAACTACACTGTCAATATCGGGAAATGTTGTTGCCCCAGACAGCTACCCTGGCAGAGTCTCCGGCTTTTCTTTAACCATCAGAAAGCAGCCTGGATATTTCTCGAGTTCAAAGTAGAAAATGAAATCACAGCAAGCTTTCCTGAGGTAAAACTAGTAATTGCCATTTGTCAGCTTCAGATATGGCTATTGTCAGAAGTTCTACAAACGTACCCAACAAAGATATTTAGCTGATTCCAGCCTCAGTCCATTAATACCTAGAAAGAGAAGCTACATAAATGGCAGGCTTTAACCTTAATGCTGGATGCCTCTTTAACCAAGAGCCTTTAATCATCACAAGAATGATCAGCACATTTCAAAATCTGAAAACTTAGATAATAAACAATGAAAGACATTTACAAAAACAAAACAACAAACCACAAGTGAATGGCAACCACCAAACTAGAACACAAGATCCCTTCGCCTGAGTTGCACGTCACCTTCACCAAGGTGCTTTGTCACAAAGGATGTGTAAGTCTTCGTATGGGAAGCCAAATTCCAAATGACATCAAGGATATGTCACAGAGTTTCTGATTCTAGACTCCAAAACACAGAGGGCAAATCAGAAAAAGGAAGCACTATGGTTATTTCCAAAAGGGAGTCTCAATAAGAACATTAGTATTTTGCCTTGACAGAAGAAGGAAAATGCAAATTGAATGGAGGAGAGAGAGGATTCGGTGCTTCAAACCAAGTCCAAAAATCACTTGCACACCATTAAACCTGACCAAATTGCACCATAATGGCAACATGAGTCACGTACCCAGCAGAGCAACGTGTCCTTTACTGTATGTAATCAGTGATACATGTAATTGAGGTCCTTTAATAATGTCAAATGCCACTATCACCAGGACAGAAATGACCAGCATTAAAGCAGCACAGACTAGCTTTCCACACAGTGACGGAGCAGCACGAACTGCGAGCAGTTGGCTCACCCAGCAGCGAGTACAGCAGCAGCTGTGCAGCAGTAACTGCGCTGCCTCTTCAATAGCGTCCTGAACGCAAATTTACAGATGGCAATAAGCTAAGATAAAAACTGGTCAAGCAAGTAAGAATAAAGTAACGAAGATGCCCAGCTGTCCCCAAGGATAATTATGAATTAAATCACAAAAAAAAAAAAAAAAGATTCCTTACAGTCCATCTATCATTCCAAACATGGCTATGTCAGGATATTTGTACTGTGACCCCTCCCAAATTCATTATTTGTTTTTAATGGTTATTATACAAAATCATGCAATTCAAGCAGAAGCAGAGGGCCCACAATTGCCTCCATATCTTGTGGGAAACAAGGAAACAAATTCTAGATATGAAGAGCACCAATTAATGTCAACCAGCATTCCTGGATCAGGCTCAGGACTGAACACCTGCCCCCAGTGCTGCTAAGGGGAAGAGCGGGCTTCAGGATCAGCCTGGTGGGGCCTGCTCCACCAGATGTACCCCGGGATGGAGTTCCCCTCAGGAGGGAGAGGACACAGAAGCTTCAGTTCCTGCTATGTCTGTGACAACCCTCTGCCTAACGGGCAAGGGAGGCTTAGAGCTGACCTCTAGTAAACCTGAAATTCATGAGCTCACTGAACTCCCCATAGTGACCAGGGAAGAAGTCTTAATAGGCAAAAAACCATGCAGATGGTGCCATTTTTACCTTCTTCTATGGGTCTTTGACTTCTCAGTGCCTCCAGAAGGCCAGCCCTTCCTCTGACCACCTATCTTATGCAGTTTAATTTCCTCCCAACCTGTGGCGTGTGCATTTTGTTAGAATTTGTGGAACTACTTATCTTTGTGTTTTACTGTTTTTCCCTGTAAAAATTGAGTGTAAAGGACTTGGTCGGAGCACAAGGTGGGAAGTTTACAATGGGCAGGTTCTTTGATGCAGCCTTGTCTTAGCAATACAGACAATCACAGGCTTGAGAACTGAATAGATTCAGATTAGAAGCTATAAAGAAAACATCATGTAAGATAGCCACATAATGTCCCCAAATCCTCAAATTATCTTCCTGATCAAATCCAACTATCTGAGCCCTTTCCTTAAATTGCCTTCATCGTGAATAATGGAAAGAATGGAATTAAAAAGGAAAAGAGGGCACACTGGCAGAGCCTTCATTTTCTACTACTTCCTCGTAAAAACAAACTTTGTTACACTTAATGAGTAAGAAGTAAAGACATTAACTTCAGACAGAACTTTGGTTTCCCAGTCAGCAGAAAAACACTTTTTCTTAATTGTCTGTCATTTCAGTGGATATTATAGGTGCTACAGATGTTTATAAAGAGCAAAACAGGATAAGAGCGGATGCAGCACTGCATCTTGATGAGGATTGCTGAGAAGTGATACTGTTGTCAGCAGTGCTTCTGAGCCTTCCGACTGATCCAGCTCTGTGCACAAACGGCAGTTCGGCAGGCACTCGGGAAGACACTAGAAATGACACCCTCTGCAGGTAGAGAGGAAAGCGCTCTATAACCACTGAATTACGACATTTCACTTGCAAAACATATTCAGTTTTTGATGCAGGACACAAACATTTGCATCTTATCCGCACAAGAGGAAACAAAATTCACAGAGGGATGAGAAAAGCAGAACTTTCCCATGAGGTTCTTGCTTCAGTCAGCGCAGGTACGCACAGGCACTTAAGTCCTTGAGCAGGTTGGTGACACAGTTGTGTCACTAATCATCTGCACAGAGCAATAGCACTATTTGCAGAGCACTCCATCCTTAAGCCACAACATTTTTATATACAGAACCATTCATATATAAAGTCACTAAAAAAACATATCTCCCTTTTCCACGAGAGATGGATGAGCTTTTTATTGTTCCCAAACAGTGCAGTTGCTTTTTGCTGAAAAAGACCTCAAAGCCAGTTTTGTTATTTGTGAGAACTCGCACTGTGGCATGAGGAAACAACATGCAGACGTCCTCTGCATACGTGTGTTGCCCTAGTTGGATTTACTACCTTCACTAGAAAGCCTCCAAATGGTTAAACAATTCCAAAATCAGCAGGACTATGGGAGCAGCTGCATAAGGCTCTGGCAGCTACCATCACTTGAGGTGGCAGTGCCAGATGAAGGCAAGGGGGAGAAGGGGTTGGAACCGATGGCAAAAGAATGCACAGAATCAGTGAAATACCTAAACATCCTAACAGCATCATAACTGCCAAAAACTGAGTGTGTTTCCCCCTCCTGCCAGCTTGAGTGACCGTGCTCTGTTTCTGTTCAGTGTTGGACATTACAGCCAGAAGCCTGGCCCCAGAGGTAAACCTGGGCCTCCACCATGTTGTTGTCTCATGACACTTGGTTTAGCACAGGACTGCGTTAGCAGAAAAATGCCAAAAGCAGGGGGCCTGCTGCACTCCACGCAGCTTCTCTGATGCCTTTCAACAAGCCAATTCCAACATGAAAACACTTTCATAGCCCAAAGCCAAAAACATGATCTCCCTCCTTTGATAGTAACACTCCATCTACCACATACAGCTTAGAAATGTTGGCAAGATAAAACACGTTGGCCAAGGTGTAATAGTTTCTAGTAACAATGCGTAATCTGGGTGCCATCTAGAGGTTGTGATGAGGTGCCTGGTCAGACTCAGCTTGCGCAGAGAAATACACATTCCTTTTAATAAATACAAGCTGCATTCCAGCCTCTTCCTGTGCTGCAGGTCAAGTGTCTCACCAACAAATTCCTCAGTGCTCCTTTAGCTCCAGCCAGATAAGGACTGCCCAGCAGACGAAGACGCAAGGCAGTGAAGAGGCATAAAGATTTATCGTGTTAAGTAGAAGATAAATATGCAAGATATGCCATTTGTACAATATGATTGCACAAAACTGAAAAGTCTATGGCTCCCCCTACCTTGTACTTGTGGTTTATTTCTTCCACTAACTGTTTACTTCCATTAAGTGATGCAGCTTGCACCAGAAATACATTTTCATCAATGCAGCAAGAGCAGACACAACTATTATGAAAATATTTGTAGATTTATTCTTACAGGTACATTAAAAACTGACAGCTCATTTGTACCAAAAGAAATCCCACATTTTAGCCAAGATGCTAACTATGTAGGTTCACTCTGGAAATGTAAAGTTTATACTGTATCAATAATTAATATTGTTACTGTTCTGAAATATAAAAAAGAATTTTTTTGGGTCAACACAATAATATAGTAAGTCAAATAAAATTTGGAATGTGAACAGCTAAAATTCAGACTCAAGCAATTTCCCTGTTATTTCAAACTATCTGCATTCATTGCATTGCAATACTCCCTCTGCCGGCAAATCTAAAAGGGAATATATTGCTTCATTCTCCTGCCTCCAAGACATGGAAAGCGTACGCTGTTACATTTCTAATTATCTTTCACGAAAACCGGGATCTATTTTGCTTGCCTTATCATACCAAGTCAACACTCTTCCTCCTTTCCTCACACTCTTCCTCTATATTTTTTAACAGAAAAAGCTCAGGACTGCCCCAGAAGAAAAAAATCTGAAGTTACTGTGCTCATATTGAAGATACAGTGTAAAGATACAAGCCTGTAACATCACTGCTCCCATGGAACAGGGGACAAAGCCTCACTGAAAACAGTTTTTGTGCTAAAATGGAAATTCAAATTGGCTGCAGGGAAGCTCTTGCCTCAGGGTTATGGAGGTAAATGTACATCTACCCCTGCCTAAATTTTAGCATGAACATTTCTCTAAGGCAGATGCATTTACATGGGACTGAAGCTGTCTGGCAGAAGCAACATAGCTCTGCGCAGACCAACAATCCCACCCAGAAACTATGTGAATCCTCCTCCAAAGACAGGGCCCTGCTGAATTCCAGTGCAATGCAGCTCGGAGGCTTCAAGTACTAACATCCTTCTACCACTGGACATTTGTATACTGTTTAAAAGATCATTTTGGCCTGCTAAATGAACACAGCACTCTCAGTTGCTTTCCCTTCAGAGTGTTTAAGGATGTGCTTGAACGCTTTGCTGAGTGGCAGCCTTTAAGATTCCTGGTGAAAGAAGTGGACGCTTCTGCTGAAGGAGACCCGGCAGAGAGTGCTGTGATGGTTCCTTCTTCCACTGTAAACTTGCTGCAATCGCTGTTTTGTGAATACACTTTAGCACAGACATATTTACCTTTTTTAAACTCAATCCTTTTTGGCAGAAGCCATTCTGTTTTCCCGAGTGCCACTGAGAAATTGTAGAAGGCATGCTACTATAGCAGAAGTAGAAAGACAGCAAATACTTTAAAGACAGGGCAAACTCCTCTGAAGAAGCAAGCTATTGGAAAAAAGACTCCATTAAAGACAAAGAGTGGTCCAGGAAATCCTAAGTGTATGCTTGCACATGTAGCCACCAGACACGCACTGATGTTCAGTGATCAAGTTCAAGTTTGGGGCTGCAATGAAGTTGGAAGTCAAGTACAAAGTCATGAGATATATGGTTTGTTTGTCTTATCATCTAACCACTCAGCCCATTTACGAACCATAGGCTTTCTTTGTTTAATCAAGAAAATCAGTCTGCAGACAGTTATAATTCTGTTAATTAAAAGAGCCCTTTGAAGGAAAAGGCCTATATGAAGCCTGGGAGACACAAGGCAGTGACTGATACAAAATCCTGCCTTTCCTGACCTCCTCCTACCATCGCTGGAAACATCAGCACAAATTGCCCGATACCCTCAGCCACTGCATCTCCCTCTTGATTATGTTGTTTGCTTTTGAACTAATATTTCTGTGGTCATGCTGCTCCTATCAGCACTGTTGCAATATTATTACACCAAACACGCCTCCTCTGGCACATCATACTGCTGAGTTCCTAGATGCTACAGAGCCCATGACCTAATTGCACTAAGTGCTGGATAAACACGGTGAGAGTGTCTGCCCCAGACTGTTTATAGTCTAATTTTGTAAGATAAAGGGAGGGAGAGAAGGAGAGTGAGGAAGTACTACCTTCATTTTACAGATTCAGAGTAAATGACTTGCTCAAGTCATACCACAGCATCTGTAGCGGAGCCAGGAATTCAACTGTCTCAGCCCCTGCTCATTATTTTTATCTTTTCATTTCTCTGTTGAGTCTAATGCCTCTCTGAGGGTTGAGGTCTCCTCACACAAACTGCTATGTAAACAGAGGAGTAAACCTCAAGGGCAGCAAGGAAAGAGATGTGTAAAGGTATGTATATGCATCAGCTGGGGACTTGCAGGGCTGACAGAACAGAAATGCACCTAGCACATTTGTAGACTCTTACTGCATTTCAAGAAGTAATGGCCTCAAGGAGAAGGCGGAAGTGAGACAGGCATCAAGGGGAAGATAGTAAGTAAGAACAAATATGGATGAAAAGTATAGAACCTTATCTTGCATCATTGGGATGAGTTTAATGGGGCTCTGTGGGACTCTCAGTTAAGCAGGCACCTCCACCATGAGATATGAATAATAAAAGCATTATTATTTGATATGCCTCGGCCATTACTAACTGCATGTTCTCAATAGCTTTAAGTAAGAGCTTTGCTAACAAAGTCAGCCTGGCCTTTGACAGTCAGACAAAGTTTTTTCCTCCTCTTCTTGTCATTGCCCTTCATTTTCAGGTGAACTCATGGTCCTTATCGCTCCCTATGCATGAAATACATGAGGACTTCCCCACCCCAACTGCCCCTACTGACCTTTACTAGTTGTTTCTTACACAGTTGCCCTGAAAGATATAACCTGCCCTCTGGACTCTTGCTATTGTTAGACAAACAGAAATTCAGCTGACAGGCTTGGCAGCCAAAGGCAGCTCTTCCAAGCAGACTGCCTCAGATCTGGAGTCAGCAGTAAAATGAGGAGCATGGAAAGGCTGATTTTCGGATGTGGGACAAGGACAGGCTAGGTCTTGCTCACAAGTTCAGGAAGTTAATTGAATCCTGCACAACTTTGCATCCTCACACCTTATTTGAGTTTTACCTACCAGAGTGACATGAGATACTCCAGAGCCAACAATCTGCTCACTCCTTTCCTCCTCTCTCCACAGTGGTTGAGAAATCTTCTTGATGAGCTTTTAAAAGCAGAAGAGATCTAGTAACATGCAAATTCATATAAAATAACATCTTTCAAGAAAAACTTAGCTAGCAATGCTGTTGCAGAGCATGGATTTAGCTGCATGAAGTTGTGCTGTTTGCAAAGAACTCTTTTGCTTACTGTGTCCACTTCTCTTCCCAGATAACAGAAAGCAGAAGGGCTATTCACAGGTATTTTAACGCCTTCACTATAGGCACAAGAACTGCATCAGCACTAGGCCTGATCTGCAGCTGAAACATGTGTCATCAGGGTGCACTACTCCTAAACACGCTCAAATCCTTTCTATGTCCACATGGCACTGCAAGGAAGAGCAAGCCTTTCTTGTTGAGTGACTGCCACACTCTCAGGCCTGGACTGAAGCCTGAAGTGTACTACATATTATTAAACGTGGGCGCAAGCCATTCAGCTGCTGGGGCTTAGGAAGTGTGGCTTTTTTTGGTGTAGCTACTCAGCATCCACCTTAATGCCTTATTTCTCCTTTGGCCTGGGATACCTGATTTCACCTATGTTCCTCCTCTGTAAAACAAAGGTAGCACCTCCCGACCTCAGAGCTGCACTGTAAATACAAGATTACGTGACTAGGCACAGGGAAATTAAATCTCTGACTCATAAGATGAAGTGAGGTCGCATAAGCCCTGCCTTACATTTCAAGATCCACAAGGGTTGTATGAATCTGTGACCAAAACATCCCCTTCTGTCTCCGAGAACTTGCCTATTCTCAGGAACCTTTTATTCCAGTGATGGTTTCATTTGATGTCACTTGATTTGATATAGACTAGATACACTAACTTACTACATGGGTGAGTTAGTATAACTACCAACTGTGCTTTTGCTGTAAGATTCCTGCCTCATTCCAGGGATTTTCTGACCCTCCCAACAGAACACACGGCTAAAACGAGAGATACAGTAGTTACAGTGGCACGGGGAACCTGAGCTTGGCACAGGTAAGGCCTCAGCTGGAACATTCAAGAAAGCTTGGTGTGTATCCTACATCAGGACACATGGAGCAAGCGGCAATAGGCAGAAGAACAAGGATAACCTCAGATGAATAAGCCATGGGGAAAGACTGAAAGTACAGTGTGTAGTTCAGAGAGAGAATATAACGCGAAAGCAGTCTTTAACTACTGATAGAAGGTAGTAATCTTCTCTCCAAATGTATGACAGATAAAACAAGACTTAAGGGATTTAAATTGAAGCACAGAAGACTGAAGTTAAAGAAAATCAATAAACCACGAACAGTATGGATAATGAAAAACTAGGACGGATTGCCTAGGGGATAGCACGGAGTCACCATCACTTTCTGGCTTTAGGTACAGATTAGATACACATCTGACAGGAATGACACAGGAAGAGCTGATCTCCACTGGAAGGACAGATGAGAAGACTTTTTTTTTGGCTCCTTGTAGCCCTCTAATTCAGTAATTATTAACTTGTAGATGCTCATTCAGTTATTTTACTACGATACACAGGCCCAGGGGGATACGCCATTATAACAGAGGTGACACAGAAGAGCAGTCACAAGCAAAGAACTCCTGTAGAAATCCAGCTCTACAAGCAACCTGCATTGCTCTCTGCAACTACAGGCAACCATATATTAGATGCAGAGCTCAGGATGGGCCAAAAAATGTCCACATGAAGAGGTCTAGAAAGTGTGACATACAAGAGAAGACGGGAAGAAACAGATCCATTGCTTAGCCTAGAAAAGACCTCACACTTCAAAATGGCACATACCACCCAGTCCTTATAATTTTTTTATTTAAAGCCTCAAAACTGCAATATGATAAAGAAGACAGCAAAAGGGACAGAAGTTACCCATATCCTAGGTCCGTTGGCACAATCCATCTAGGCACATCTGCCCTGCAATCCGAGTTGTGCCTCTATCTCACGGGAAAATAGTATGGTGAAGATTCTTCCACTGGCAGAGAGCACTACATATCCCTAACTAGGATCTAAATTACATCCATTTAGTTCTTCGGACGGAGCAACTGCTCCTTGGTCTGTCATACCTATTTAATAGCAAGGGAGATTCTAGAATTGCACCTGAAGTGTCCATTTTGGCTTCTCTAAGCTTTAGTAATGAAGCAGTAATCTATTTTTTCAAAACAGAAGGAGCAGAAACTCCTGCCCCAAAAAAGTGTTAACTTCAAGAGTATGTCACTCATCAGTTCAATGGGAAGGATCTGGCTTTCCGTATTGTAAGGTTAGAAAGAGGGTTAGAGGAGGTGAGAGAAGCTACAATAAATCATCACACACAATTTCTCCAACTTGGCAAAGCGCAGAAAGGAGGAAAAGGTCTTGCAGAAGAAAATCCAGCGCAGCAGGATTGTGAGCAGGAGGCAGGAGTGAGTGTGGTTATATCAAGTGGTTCATTCAGCTGTTCCCAGGCTCCCAAACTGCCCTGTGTATCTGCCTAGGTATTAGCAAATTTCTCCATGTGGTAGGGAATATGGAGTCAGATGTAAGATCCAGTCACTCCATCCGTATCAAATTCCTCACCTACTGAGTGCTAACTTGAATACACAGGAAGATTTGGAAGTGTATCAGTTCAAACAGAGATGTGCATTTTAAGCTGAAATCCAGCTTTCAGCACTGTAGAATCAGGAATACAGTAACTCTAGCCTCCTACCTAGTGATTTTGCTTGGCACAGCACTGACTTAGAACCATCACCAGGTCAAAAAAAAATCTTGCAAAAGTTGTTTCCCATTCGATATCATCTTAAGGTCAGTTAAAGAAAAATAGCACAAAGACCTGCATGAATATCCACAGAGCTGTAAACTTTAGTTAACAAAACAGAGCTCAGCTTTGCTCTTAACCACAAAGATCAAGTGACATTTAAATGGAAACAAAAAGATGCAAATCATACATTTTCAAGTCTTTGAAGATCCTGCTGGCTCTGCTCCAGGTCAGAGTACTTCTCAGTACAGTTCATTTCTCTTCAGTCAGCCCTTTCACTTGCTTCAATGCTGAACACGCAAAGAGCACCAGATGTTTTTAACCTCAACAATTTTTTCATTACCTGGCAGGAACAGCACTAATAACAGGCCTATTCAATTGTTCAGGACAGCCTAAACATTTAATTACATTATGGTAGCTAATCACAAATAATTGCCTTAGGGAAGACAGGGCAGCTGCGAGGGGATGCAGCTTGCCTGTTCGGCTCATGGCACAGAATTCAGCAAGGACAACGCAAGCAGCACAGGGAAAAACAGTATAGAAGCACTCACAAATCCCATTTCCTCACAGTCTTTTAGAGAGAGACTACTCCAGCTTGCTTCTGTGCAGCCTAGTGATGATCATCTTGTTTGAAGAGAGACCAATTCCATGTAGAGTGTGCTTTGCTTTCTCTTATTTTACTATCAATTCTGCTAACGATTGTCCTTTTTTCGCATCTGGCTCCATCAAGTTTCTTTATCATTGTTTCCTTTCTTTCCAATCCTGTTATTATTTTACACAAATGGCTAGTTCCACTGATCTGACAGAAAGAAATCAAGTAGAGGGTGATTGTCAGAACCAAAGATATTCTTGAAATCATATGTCTTTTAATGAAAAAGAAAGAAATAAAACCAACCAACCAACCAAAATACAAAAAAAAAAAGAAAAAAGAAAAAAGAAGAGAGTAACTGATCCTCCTTCCTTCTGCCACTGTATAGAAGTAGGAAGTTTAAACTAAAATACAGCAGATGTCTGTGGACAGAGATACGTTACAACAGAACTTCTATGACTCAATCTTATTTCACAGGTACCTCAGATATCGACTCAAATCTATGATGCCCATTGGCCTGTCCCCTCCTCATATGTTATTATTTATGATCTTTGTTTACAGATATCTCTATAAAATCTGATGCTTCATCACACAACCATTATATTCCAAAGCACAATGACTATGGAGTTTTCCAGAAATCTTTGCTCTTACAGAAATGAGTTCTGTTCCTATGTTTTATAAAGGGTTAAGAAGATTTTCTTCAGGCAGTGGATAGCCTCCTTTAGTACCAAGTTCCAAACTCCATTAATAACGTTATTTGTCTGCTAGCTCTTTTAGTAGAAGCCTCCAGACAACACAGCAATACACCAAAATAGTGTAGACATTGCTTTCACAATTGTTAAGACCTCATCAAAAGCCTTCACGCAAGATTTAAGTCTCGCAAACAACAAATAGCCAAATCATAGTACATAACACCATGCAGCCAATACCTTAATTCCAGAGAGGAAAGTTTTTTCGTTAAGCATTCAAGGACTGCAGTATAACCTGGAGGACTGCAATGTAGTTGAGAGTTAGGATTCTGTATAACCAACAGACCCACAGTTTCAACGGTCTGGTCCCAAGTGCCCCTGTTTAGTTTTCTGTCACTCTTTTCCAGTCACTTTGCAATCAACATCCTACCTGGAAGTTCCTGACTCCCCCGTGTCTTGTATTTGAAGTGGCAGGACATCTCAGTTGCCAGCCCAAGCGCTGCCTCCCCATAGCTGGTGCAGCCGACAATCGGCTGTGACAAGATGGGGTGAAGTGATTTTGCTTCTCTTGGTCGTAGTTTGTTGTGAGGGCAGGGGATGTTTTCTGTCCCCAGCAGTACCACTGATTACAGCAATTATCATTTCTTAGCTTCCAGATTTTATTACTGTCGCTCCAGCTCTCCCACTGCTTTGTCAGAACTGAAATAAAGCTGGGGCGAGTTTTCTGCAATGCTCTCTCCATCTGTGATCCCAGCTCCACTGCCTGGGCCAGAGTCAAGGTATCAAGCTGCATCAAGAGCTTCTCCCGAATTCGCCAGTCTGCTGCTTTGTCTATTAGCTGATCCAGGATCAGCTTTTCCTGCCAACAGCCAAAAGCACAGACTGATGCCAATTCTTGTAGTGCCAAAGCAAAGGCTGTAAAAGTTTCACCTGGCAGTTGCGCCCGCTGCCTGAACTGGAACCTCTGTAACACAACACTCTGTCTGGGCGTAATGTGCCCCGAAATCTTCTTCATTATTTCTTCAAAGAAGGCAACTGAAACCAGGGCTGTAAAAATCCTCTGATCTTTCACATCCAAAGACTTGGGAACAGTCCTCAGGGAATCTTCAGGTTTCACTCATCTGTATCAGCCAAGTCTCACAATCAGCCACTGACACCAGGGGCCTGAGAGATTTCACAGTCCCAGCAATATGTAGGACAGAAATCAGCAGCAAGATGCAACTGGAACTCCCGAGTCTTCACTGCCACCGCGGCGTAGGTCCACCAGTATTCCCACTAGCTCTGAACAAGAGCAAAGAGGCACATCACAAACGCTTTGCCTCTTGTCACAGGAAGCAAACTCTTGTCACCCAAAAGACTCCTGCCTTCCAGCCCAGGTATTCTGGCCGGGCAGGAAATACAGCGCTCCTCCCATGCAGGGAAGGGCTTGGAGAGCCATGAGAGGAGAGAACAGAATGGGAAGGAAACAAGAAGGTGAGATGGAAAGACTGTTTCCCCTGATAGATTTTGTTGCGTGCCCTGATGCCCTAAACTAAAGCTTGTCAAATGTTCAATGGGAATCAAACACAAAATCCAGGTTTAATGGTTTTACACACATTGCTCACAGTAACAAACAGGACCATCTTCAGCAGCAAAACAACCCCCATGTGCCACCCAGGCATATGTGGAAAGCGAGCAGGACTACAGTGGCAATGAGCTGGTGTTGAAAGTCACGGCTGACCTATGTTTGCCTTCATAGATGCAAACTGTCAGCTCTTTGTTTTTTCAGCGTCTAACACCTAAGAACGGCATCCTCCTGTGCCAGAGCCTATAGATCGGTTCAAAAGTGGCACTATTTCATTCACAGTTTACAGAGACCAACAGGCATATAAGACCAGCGGAACTGTAGCAAGACCCTTTCTTCTCAGGTCTGGAGCCTGCCTCCATTTTGCAGCTTTTTTTCCGCAATCACATAGCAGGTACAACTGGAAACACAGCACTCAAAAGTGTGTGTTGTAGAAAAGACAATGAGAAAGAAGGAGGAGATGTCTTGCTTGCCCTGCACGTTTGTGAATATATACGGTACTAAGAAACAACTTTTAGCCCTCATATTTTGGTGGGTGTCTGTGGCATCCCAGCTGAAGATATCAGAGGGGTCTGTGCATCCCATCCTGTAATCAGGGAGGGTTAAGCGGTTCTCTGCAGCAAATCTCTATATAGGCCAAGATAATCACAGTTTTAAGGCACTCTTTCTCAATCATCTAGACAACTTCGTTAGTTCAGGACTACTGATAAATTTTTTAATAACAGTAACATAAACCACTTTCTTTGGCTAAAAAAAAAAAAAATAATCCTGAACAACACTGGAGAAGCTCATGAATTTACCTATGTCTGCCCACTGCTTTACCATTTCTCATTCACAGGGACATACTCGCTGTTTCACTAAAGGCTTGTCCACACAACAAGCTTGAGTGGAGGTGGAATGCTAAATTACTCAACAGCTTTTGCATTTTTCAAAGATTTGAACTTTAAGAGGTTTAAAAATTATTGTCCCAACAATTTAATAAAGGAGGATTTAGGTTAAAATTAATCTGGAGCGTCTCAGCCCCATTTATAGCAAGAAGATTTACTGTACAGAGATCAAGGACACAGCTTTTTGTTATTTTTATAAGAGAACCCTAAACTCTACCCCATGGGCATCATTTTTCTGCCACTCAAAATTCTTAGTGTCCACTGTTTTTACAAGATTACCATTTTATTTATGGGGTCTGAAAAACTACGCAAAGTTTAAAATAGGGGAGTGCCTTGAACTGCTTTGCTCAGAACACTCCAGTGCACAGTTAGGTTGTAGCACAGAAAAAAAAAGCACAGAAAGCACAGAAAATGGCTGGAGAAGGGCAGGAAAATCCTGCCCCATGGAGGCAAAATACGCACCTCAAGTGTTGTACCTGCCTTTGCCTACTCTTCTGTAGCACAAGAGTTTTGGAAGGCCACTGAGGCTAGAACTAACCTGGCAGGAGGTGAGTCTAACTCACTTGAACATGGGTTTAAATTATTCATCAGTGGTCTGTGTGCTGGTTTACTTCCTTACTTCCATTTAATTAATGGAGATCTAATTAAAAAGTGAATGTTGTCAAAAGCTAGCAAACAAAAAAGACATGGGAGGAGTTGGTCTGTAGTTAACATACACAAAACCAACGACGATCACTTCGTTCAGTTCATGGATGGGCAAAAAAAGGAAAATACAATCACAGAGCCTTTTGCCTGAATTCCTGTGAAATAAAACTCTTCATAGCTCTTTATTAGAGCTGGACAAAACTATCAGTGAAATACACTGGTCATATCAGATAATGCTAATAGATTGTGAAGATTAGGCAACATAACTGATTTTTTAAGTATTTTCCTTAAGTGGAAACTGCTATTCCTGCACAATGGAGAAATATGAAGAAATGTTTCCTTTCCTAACAGATGAGATGACCTAGAAGAATAATTGCACAGACGGGAGGCAGAGGGAATGGACTCTGAATCCTACTGTTACAAATCTATTTCTGGACCAAGTGAGACATCCTTTAACCTATTGCGCATCTTCACACCATGCTTCACATCATCCCTGGGTCGTGTACTCCCCTTATCATGTAGAGAAAGGGACCTCAGGGACGTTGTGATTTGCTCCTGACAATAAATGAGACAAAGCCAGGATAAGGGCTTCAGTATCCCATGCCCCTTTCTTCAGCGGCTTATTACTGCTATCGCCCCAACATAGCTCTACCTCTGTAAATGAACATACTGGCCAAAAGAAATTGCCACGCCAGCTCTTGATAACCAGCCCTATATTTAACAACAATGCTCTTCAAAAAACTTCTCCAACTGAAGAAGAGCCTGAGCTACAAATTGCTGGCAGCTGACAGAATGCTCAGCAATAGCTCACTATATGTTTGCTAGATTTTTACACTTTTTCCTGGACATCTTATTTTGATCACTTACAAAGACAGGATATTGAGCTAAACAGAACAGACTACAGACCCATCCAGCCACTGTGGCCATTCTTCTCACTTCGCAAAGAAGGAAACAAGTTCAACTGGGATGATGCCCAAAAGGTACCTCCTTCATGAAATTTCTAGACGAATTTTGAAACACAGAGACCTGAATCTCAATGCATCCTTCGGAAAACTTGCCTATACAAATCAGTATTCAAAGCCTTTTGCTGTGAACTATGGCAAGTCAAATAAAGTAAGCAGGTTGGGTTAAGAGCAAACGCACTGCAGAGTGACCTTGTGTATTTAAATTAGAACTGCACCAGCTCTTCAGGACAAGAGCTTGCCCTCTACAATGTAGTGGGTGAAACTCATGCCATCTGACCTGGGTCTAATAGGACGACAAACAACTGGACATACTGGGGTTGTCCAGAAAGGCGGTCCCGCACACACAGAGTGTGTTGTGCTCCTTAACCATGTCTAAGTGACCCTTCAAGAGATTATGCCAGGAATGAGTCATTTGAATGATTAATTCAGTCACCTCCATCCACCCTCCTTCCTCAGCACTGGACAAGCTGCTGGTGCAGGAGTTTTGCTCCCAGTCACCCACTTTCCCAGGAGCCATCAGCCCATCACCTGACAGAGGAGCACCAGAAACCTGCCCAGGAACAGAATGGTCATAGCAGGCAGCTGTTGGGACAACTGGGAGTGGGCAGATTGACTGACCTGTCACGCCAGACACACCCTCCAACTGTACTCTAAACAGCCAATGCTTCTGTTTGGGTTTTGGTTTTAATTATGAAACATTTCCAAGTTAGAGCGTTTATGTGAATTAGCTATAAGGGGTTCATATTTTCTCATTAAGCCACCCAAAATGCCTAGTAGAACATTTCATTTCTACTCAGCTGTTAGACAGTTTGCTCCTTCTCAGGGTGTTAATTATTTTCCTGAGAGTTCTGCATTCAAAGTCTGCAGGAATGCTAGAGTTATTTAAGGAAAAGCAGAGCACCCCACCTGCTATTTAGGAGAAACAAATGTGCACATGTGCCCATAGCTTGTTTAGAGATAGAAGTTCAGTGAAGGAGACACTTTTATGAGCCCCAAAACAGCGACTGCCCTGGTGATTTACAGGGGAAAAAGGGAAAGAAGATACATTCGGTGAAACTACTGAGAGCTCCTTCCGAAAACCATCCTTCTAAGAGTTATGCCTATGAGGCAGGCAAGGTGCGTCAATAAGGCATAGGCACGGACTGTGCAGGTTCTGCTCCGTGCCATCCAGTGCCGATAGAGAGCCCTGGGTGTGCTCAATGGTTACTTGTGTGGGCAGGATGCCACTTACACAGGAAACTGCGAATCTTACTGATACCAGTGATAATACTCCCCACAATTCACACAGCCATATCATTGCCAACAACTCTTCAGTGTTAGGAGTAACACTGTGAGTCAAGAGAAATGGCGTTAGCATTCAGGACACTTCTCCAGGCTCTACTCATTAACAGTACAACACAGAGTATAAAGAGCTGGCTACACCCTAAGCTTCCATTTACTCTGGCTTCACTGCTAAGACATGACTAAACCACATCATGCCCCACCATGATAAGAACCCTTGCGGGACAGAAATATTCAAAAAAAATTTGGGCAAGATTAAAAATGATGTACAAATACCATTCTGAAACTTCTCGTCTACAAACCGTGACACCACAAGACAAACCCCAGCAGGCAGATCAGATGTTCCTGCTTTCCATCGCACTCCAAACTCTGCTGACTTGGGAAAATAAACAACCCTATTATATTGCAAAGACGACAAAAAACCCAGCTTGAATGGCAAACATGATGTTTTAGTCCAGTCCTCTGTTTCTGTAACTATTACTTTGCTATGCATTGGTCTGACTGAACGTGAGTTTTCAACACTAATTACAGCTGCCTTGCATAAGAGATATTGTCCCCGTCATTGCCCACCCGCTTCTCAGAGGGGGGCTGCACACTTGCTCCCGTACCAGGAGACATCACACTTGAACTAGAAACACCAGAAACACACAAAAGTCCTTTACTTATAATACTTGTTGTCAGTGATTAAACCCACAAAACCTGCTGTTTCTCTGCCCTCCCTGTAAATAAGACGCTAGGATTTTATAAGTTTGTGGTAGAAAACTGAAGAACAAAACCTTTTATTTTAATTCTATGGTGTCTGACCATATTAAACAAGGCTCATGAGTATAATAGGATCAGGAAAGGGCAAGTTACAGAGATTGTCTCTGGATGTCCTGTTGGCTGCAAACCACATACTGGCTCGTACATCTACAGGACTTAATGGGCACAGAAATTTTCACATGGATATGTTTATCACTGCACATTTCATTAATAAATCTGCACCTTTTTTAAAATTCATATAATCCCTCCTCTTTCATCATCCTCTTTATTTCACCTGCTTTCCCCATTTCAGCAAATGAATTTTGAGAAGTGGATTTAAATGCCATTTGGAGACTGTCACAGATTGTATCCTCTGTCCTTGTGGTTGTAAACTGCACATTTCCACAGGCTGGCCTAAGTGTGAGCAGCATTTCTCCAGTTCTGTCCCAGTGCTCCCAGGGATATTATGCAGCCTTACCGCTATAGAAGTTCTTCCTTCAAGCAGGCTGGTTATGGAGCATGCTCTTCACTTTGACAACTATTGAAGGACATTTGGATCACAATGGCTTAGCAATACACCACTGAAATAACCCTGACCGCATTTCCTGGCCTTTTGTTTTCTGCAGGACAGCACGGAGGCACCAAAGTTTCTGAGGCACTGCCCATCTTAGCTTGCTGCATCAACTACTCAATAATTATAGAAGCCAGTGTATGGGTTTCACATCAGCTAAGCCTGTTATTTTAAAAGAAATGTCTCTGCACCTCAGCACTCTGTGTTTGGTAGCCTCAGAGAAGATGGATTCAGTGCCAAATGCCATCACATCTAGTAAGCACTTCTATACGTTTCAGAGCACCGGAGAACAAGATCATGCTCTCCTGACAGTTTCTGTTCCAGGGCTCAGTACATGAGGATTATCTGCAAGATCATTGCCTTTATGATCCATTCCCAACCAACACTGTTAATGTTATATACCCTTGCTCAGGCATTAAAAGATCATCACTGTAACTACTGTCAGGATTTCATGTGACTTGTAATAGCAACAGAGAAGTCTCAGACAGTAATAATTAAGAGTCTGCTTTGCCGTGAGGCCAAATTCTCCCTCTGTTGGACATTAGCTGAAAGAATTACCACCCTGCAGTTTATTGTGGCTTCCAGTAATGTTCCAGATGGCAGAGAGCTGGGCAGCCTGTTGTATCAGTCTATACCAGGATCTACAATTAGACAAACTTTTTCTATCAGTGCAACTTTGAGGTCAGTTATACTTTGTGAGTACCAAACAACCAGCTCTGTACAGCCAGAAGTTTGTTTCTGTATGGATTACTTTCAAAGCCTGACAAACACTCCCTTCTACTTGTGGAATGCAGAAAAATCCATGAGGCTTCTCTTGGATGCCATACCAAAGTTATTACAAATATTCCCTAGCTCCAGATTTAAGACTTCAGAAACAGAGCTGTGGGTTTTCAGAGATAATAATTTCAAGGTTTTCAGCAAGCAGATCTGTCCTTCCAAAGCAGTTAATTCTCTCAGAAGCACTGCAGTCTCTATGGTGAAAGAATTATACATTATCTACAGACTAATATAAAGGCTTTCCTCATTTTAAGTAGTAAATTGACCCAAAAAAGATCTCTGAGGTATGTAATTCCTCTGCTCATGGCATAGACTAAGTTTATGGCTGCTGAGCTCAGCAATGTACTTCTTAATCCAGAGTAGAATTTAAAGGCATTATGAAACAAAAAACTGCTCCCTTTTCCCAGATATGTCATTTAACATGGAATATCTGCAAGATTAGGAGGAGTACTTACATGAAAGGTCTCCAAAACAGGACCCTCAATTTCACATGGCACAAATGTGCCCAGGCATAGAAAGAACACACTGGAGCAGGGAGGCTGCCACAGCACTGTCTTTACTAGAGCTGAGATGCTTGAAAAATAACACTGAGACTTTGAAGAAAGGATGGGATATCTGGATTAAACAGAAAAGGAAGACATCTGGAGGCCTATGGAGCAGGAAATGAGTATCTGCAAGTATTCCATAAATAAAAGGAACCAGGTGCTTCAAGAATTTCTTCACAGGTTTCCCCCAATGAGAATGGTCCAGCCTGGCTAGAAAGCCTAAACTTTGCCTTTCAGAGTGGTGTATGGAAAGCGAGTTACCACACAGCAGGTTGATTTGGCCTTTTAGCACATACACCGTGCATTCTAGGGAAGAGAGATGATGTTGCTAACACCCTAAAGCACTGAAACAGGTCCTATAGGATCGACTGAAAAGGACTTTTTCTAATTACATACCTCACTGAGCATCAGCATCAGGAAAGGGAGGAGAATTGCATGTGGTATTTTCTGCAGCACAGGTAAACATACTATTAAAACTTCCACTGCAGAATCACATGTCAATATCAGTGTATAAAAGAAAGATAATGACATTAAAAATAAACTTAAGTTTGTATAAAATTAACAAGAGCAGATTTGGAGAAGGCTGGCATTGTACCTGGATCTCAGTAAACACTGGGAGCTGCAATAGGACGTGTCAAGCTCATAGAGACCCACCCCAGTTTGTGTTTCACAAATCTCTTGTACTGGTGACTACAGCTCACTAAGGGCAATGTTCAGCTCCTACTGAAAGCAGTGGTATTGAAAGAAGGAGGTACTGACAGGTACACAGAGAGTTAAACATAAATTGTGCATCTTAGCAAAGCTGTGAACTCTAGGGCTGCAGGGCAGACAGGACGATTGTGACATGCACTAGAGAAGCAGTGACAGAAAAACACAACACCACAGTGTGATGCATTTCGGCAGTCCCACAAAGCTTTTCACATGAGATGTCAAAGCGTTTAATATGAATGGCCTAAACCTCCTGGAAACAACTATTCCCACATTGACAGCATAAGAGGAGGTCAGTTCTGTTGGTAATAGTCCAGAAACTCCTGCATTACTGTAAATCCAGGAGCTGCTCAATAGTCTGAACTGAAAACCTCTATCACCTATTTAACATTTGCATGGATTCCACCAGTTTCAGGACTGTAAATATACAGGGCTAGCTGCCAGGAGTGTTATAATGCCATGAAGACCTGCATCTGTTAAATTGCTTATCTCCTTTATGAAGTTACGCAGTATGGTATCACTGCATCAAACAAAGGTGGCAGGAACAACCCTTCACATGGAATCTGCCTTTCTCTTGTCCCTTAATAAGAGAAAGCAAGTAACGGATCAGGCCTAGGGAGTATAAGAGCTCATGCCAGTAACTGCTGCTGAGGAAGAGCTGTGTTAATCCAGTTCCTACCTACTTCTGTAGATAACGAAGATTATTGTTCCAGTTCTTCTTCAGTGGCTGCTGGACCCAGTGTGTCAAGTGATCATTAAACACCTCAGAGAGACACCGTACGGCAAACTTGATGCAAATGACTGCCCTAGCAAAATAGTCCTCTTTTCACCAGCTGCGTTTCATTGAGCTATCACAACACGCTGGTCGCTAGAGAGGCTCTCTGATGAGGCAGGCAGACTGTGGTTCCACCAGTCTTACCTAGAAGCTTTTAGAAAATCCTGTTCATTACTCATCAGGCACATCTCAGTTTCTGAAATGAGTACTTCTTACAAAAAGCATGAATCAGCAGTACCAGGGGTAGCTGAAAGACCTCCTGGGTTGGGAGAAGCCCCTTCTTTTACTTCTTTAAAATGAAAAAGGAATCATGAGGTAATTGCTTGAGGACTCTTTTTACCAGTGAACCTCACACAATTTTATGGAGATGTCCAATTGAAATATATGTGGTGTTAGGATCATAGGATCATTTAACTTCAGGTGAGGCAAACGTTCAGATTTATTACCATACAGAGGAATTTGCATCAAGTTTGCAGCACTGAACTAGGTACAAGTGAAGCTTTGCATCCTGAAATGAGATGCACATTTTCCCATGTCCTAATTGCCACTTTTACCCTTGTCCTCTTTTGTTTTCATTAGTCACTGGAATATATGGCTTCTTTCCAAAGCAGAATGCTCTGTCTGCTTCACTCAACTCTGTGTACCAAGTTGAGATAAACAATGTTCTGAGTTTAACTTCTCCTCTGGGACCCAAGACAATTTAAAGAACGTGAATTCAGTTGGACTTGGCCAGATTTCCAGCATTACCTTGGCTTGCTACATGTTATGCCATAACACTTCTATCTGTAACACGAACACAGGGTGAGTGTGAATCCACTGGTATTCACTGCCAACAGGATAAAAGAGACAGATTTTTTTTTTAAACAGACCTAACCACTGCTGGATGTGCTCCCAGGATTTCCTGGGTATCCTTGCCTCCTTTTTCATTGTATCTATGTACTTGGTTCTCCCCTACCAATTTAACTGTTGAAAAGCTGAGAAAAAATCTGAAGCAATGGTAGTGCCACCCTCATAGCAGCTGTAATATTGAAATATTAAGGGAAAACGTTTTAACATTCAAATGCCAAAAGCTGCTTATACAGGGAAACATTTAAGATGTGCTTGTGCTGGTATTTTGATGAATGACTTGAACACCAACTTGAAGTTCCTGTTATTTTTTCAGGAGCTAAAACAAAGACAGAAGAGCTTCATTTTTCAGCCTTAATGGCTATCCCACTATAGAAAAGCAGAGACAGAGAAAGCAATATTGCTTTCACACTCTATAGTCTAACAATATATTTCAGGTTTTCCGAGGAAAAAAACCTGCAATGTGAAAAGAGAAAAAGGAAGAGAAAGAGAAAGGTAAAAAGAGAAAAAGAGAAAAGTGAGGGGAAAGTATATAGCTATATGATATTCTCCAGGTTACAGTGTGAGAGACAGCAGTTAAGCTCAATAATAACATGATATTCATATCAAGATTACTATCAACATTCTAAAGACCAATATCAAGAGTAATGCACCTGACCACAGCTGGCCACTACTGCAGGAGCAGTTCTGGTATCGGTGTGATCAAGTGTACATTTACCTCACACCTGAAGTCTAAGATACAGGTGCAGAATTTGTGCTGTCAACTTTATCTGCTGTGGTGTAGAACAAGTATGGGGAATTAAGATGAAACAGAAAGCTTGAAAGTGTTTATTTCCACAGACGCTGGATTTTTGAACAAGGCCTTAGCTATAATGTTCTTGCTAGAGCTCCCAGAAGATGACAAGATGTGTGGAATGTATCCTGTAACATTTCACTTCAAAGCTCTGGTATCAGAAGTCTCACATAACTGAAATGTACGGATTTATTCTTTTCATTTGCGAAAAAAATCTTAACTGTGCAACAAGCCAATGGTTGGAGAGATGAAATACATTTCCTGTAGTGTATTAAATCCAAGTACATTCCTTTTATTCCCAACACAGACGGAGTCGGAGGCCAAAGGCAATCATCAGGCTTGGGAAAAGCTGATGACTGATGTGTACAAGGGGATTTGTGTCCCTGAAGTGATCAGAGACCAATACCTTTCCTTTCCATCTTCATGACAAACAATACCATTGTGCAATAGTGATGAGCCCAGGGAGCAAGGCTCACTCTTTCAACAACCATACATGAGGAGCTGGTTAAACTTCTTTGGCTGGGGCAAGATGAGAAAGGCTTGAAGAAGATCTCTATGTCCAGAGCACTGAGAAGTCTAAAGTCAAGATTGTGCTTTGCAGGAAACTTTGGTGGATCCACTGGTAAGTGCCTGGATGCTTTCTGGTGCTGGGGAGGGCATGGTTCAGGAAGAGGAGAGCACTGGACCCTCACACGGTGTGAGCTGCAGAAGTTACCTTTCTCAAGCAGTCTCAAAAGCTCCACCAAATGAAGTACTGTGAGACAGCACTGAGCTTTAAGCTGTGACTGCTTGGGAAAAAGCGCTTGAGAATCAGGAGTGTGAAAGACTTCCCACCCCTATGAGTAACTGTGTAACTATTATTTCTTTTGTCTCCTATAAAAGAAAAAAAAGCCTGGCACCACATTATAAAGATAGACTGGAAACATGTGCTGACTTGGCATCTCCTTGTGTCATACAGATTTTAAGCCACAACAATGCAAACACAGGAAAAATTTGGATACTACTCAGCAATAACAGGGAGCATTGCCAAATCAATTAGTACCCTCATAATAATTAATCAGGATAGCTCACTGAGGGAAGCACATCTAATTTAGGGAACCCTGGTATAATAATCCAACACGTTACCATACTGAATCCACAACACTAACCAAATACAACACAAACTTCATAAAATCATGCCACATTATACATTTAGACATACAGACTTGTATAAATTTACTTATATCAATGTGCATATTTACTGAAGAATTAGTTTACAGAAATATTAATTTTTTGGCACTCCACTCTTCAATCTTTCTCAGAAGCATTGTATCCCAAGGGGGATGCTAACATTTAAATTCCTGTCAAAAAAAAAAAAGGAAACAGGAAAACCTTTTCCTTTTCAAAGGTCACCTGATAATATGTGTTAGCTCTCCTTGGATTTTTTGTGTAAAGTTCTTGTATTTCAGCCTTTTCAGGATGAAGTCTGTGATGCAGAATGCAGCTTCCTATTTTGATAGCATCTCTGAACAATAAGCATTGAGTGCATTTATTACGTCTTCGTTTGCCTTCTTCTAGAACAGTGATTTACCCTTACTGACACTGGATTTTTAAGGGCCTTCAGACAAAATACCAACTTGTCAGACAGAAATACTTTTCAAGAAATGACAGATACAAAATCTGATCCTCAGCACAAATGTGGAAGAATTGTGGTGCATCTGTCTGGCAAATACTACTCTTAAAAGTGCCTCTGCATTCTTGCTGCCACTGCTTCAAATAAAGGCACACTAGGCCATAGTTTTTACTGCTGCAAATTCCCACAGCTTCTCTGAAACTCTGAAGCTGGTGTGTGCCCTGCCCATTGCCTTTAAGCAGTTTTATCCACGTTGCATATGCAAAGCCACCCATTTTTTACAAACAATACACAAATGCATGGCGTCCACTAATTCTTTCCCCAAAGTCTCTGCCTCTAAATCACTCATGGAAGTAGCCCTGAATCACAGGAAGTGCCCTCCAGGAGTTTCAGCATGCAAATTTCAGACAAAAACTTCAGAGCCCCTGAACCAGGGATGCATCATAGGAGGACTTATGATTCACAGATGATTTTATGCTAAAAGAGAGAATCCTCCATACGGCCCTCATGTTTATGTGCAGGGGGGTTGCCCCATCGTAATCTTAAACCTCATACAAGATTCACTGGGCGCGGTTTTTCAGCGAGCAGCACTACGTAATCAGCACGAGGAAATTAAGGGAGTCCCTCACAAGTGACCCCTTCAGAGAAGGCAAGGAGGAAAGTGATGTGAGTGGGTAAAGGAGAGAAACTGCCAGCCAGTGAAGATCGCTAGAAGGTGAATGGCAGCAGCTCAAAAGCCACCAAAGAGAAAGGAAAACAACATTTTACACTTCAAATTGAGCTTTCCATATGAAGGACTATCTTTAGCCTATAACAAAAAGCAGGGATGAATCAGAGGAAACTGCTTAGACACAGACTCATCGCTTGGCACCGCAAAGGAGGTGACATGCTCTGAGCTCACCCCTAGTTTGCACCGCAGGGCCTGTCGGTGTGCTGACACCCTTCACGACTGCACATGGGATCTTCCCACTCCCCATTGCTACGGAATGAGGCCGGCCAGGAACCACTCACTGCCCTGAAGAACCGTACCCACAAGACCGGATCTGCATTAATCCAACTCAACAAGTGAGGCTAATATTCAGGCACAGTTTGATTTACCCACACTTAATACAAATGCACATCCCCAAGAAACAGAATAATAATCTGCTTTATTTAAAAAAGCAGTTTCCATGGAAAGCTTCTCTCCAAATGGGGTTTTTGCAAGTTCTCAAGGCTAGTGAAAAGAAGAGCACCATCCTTTCCACATTTATGAGGACTACTCCGTTTGTTAGTCTTTTCTCTTGGCCACTTTTGTGTTCACAACCAGAAACTGAACAAAAGCAAAGTGCAGCTGCCTGGTATCTGGAAGCCATCCTTCAGCTCTCATCCTCCAGCCCTGTGAGATGTTCAGCTCCCTCTGAGGCACTGCAATTGGGGTTTTACTTTTGAGCTGAGGTGAAGGTATATACCCAAAGACGTTTGTCTAGTTCTTTGGAAACCTCATCAATTTGAGATTATATGCCAATACAACAATAACTCATCATTTCTGCAGTTAATAAACTCCCAACATGTTTTTTTTCAAAGCTGCTGTTTGCATGACTTCTTTGTGCAAAGCCAGGCTTCGAAAAGTGAGGTGTACTTATGTGACAGAGCTACACTGGCAAGGGCTCAAAATTAATAGAAGTATAGCTTTGCTGGTCTAAAGGACAAAAAGCAAGCCCAGCCCCAACTATGGTTTGTTTGGAAATAATAATAACAAATTGCCCATAGTCATATATTCAGGAAACAAAACCAAACTGTCCAGCTGCTTGAATTTGAAAAATTTGATCAGTCTGGAGAGTACAAAATGAATGGTACCGGTCAAAGTTGAGAAATGGAAAAGCAAGATGAGTGCAGCAAGAAAGAAAACCGAATTCCTTTTGTTGTGCAATTGTTTGATCAGCTGCACCACCACTCCCAGCACCACGGTGTTCAGGCTGGGCCAGAGTCCCTGTTGCACTTGGGAAGGGGGACAAGGGATAAGATTATCTGTCTCAGTACCGAAAGACTTAAGAAGATAACGAGAAGGTCTAAAGAGGATATGCTGAGCCATCAGAAGAGAAAAGAGAGAAAAGAAAATTCTCAGCACAGAATAAAGACTAAAGTTGAGGGGTGGGAGTGATCAGCTTCACACCAAGAACCACTCCCTCATCCCGAGACCTGGCCACTGCAGAGACAGGCTCTGGGGAGCACTGGGACAGCATAGGTGACAGAGGAAAAGTCCTTTAACGAGGAACAAGCCACTCATACTTTAGAAAGCAGAAAACAGAAAAAGGGACTGGAAGAAGACAGTAGTACGAGAACAAGAACATTTACGGTTCCTCATTATATCCCTCAAATCCTAATTCTCCACACTGGAATGTGCACTGGAATGTGTTACTTGCCTGGTAGAAAAGACCAGGGAAAAAGGTCACTCAATTTTCTTAATGATCCTAAGTCAACTCCATTGATAGACACATCTGGCCTTTCCCTGTTTAGATTTCTTCCATTTACTCTGGTTCTGGGGGTACAGGGGTACCTCTTCAAAAACAAAATTCGAGGATGTTGTGTACTTCAGAGTTTAATGTGTTAGGATTCAAAGCCCAAGTCCATCTCAAAGAAAAGTTGGACATTTCATCCTGTTCACTAGTAGCCATCAAAAAAGCAACCCAGAACTGCACTGAAGCAGAAATCTCTGCCCAAACGAGTCCTAGAACTGGAAGAACAAGTGTGAGTGCTCTGAAAATATTTCAGTCCTGAGCTGTAGGTGGGCAGTCCAGCCAGCACCTGACTGTGATATATACAGCACACTCTGCTGCCATGATGTGCTCTGCTTATGATTAAAAGCAAAATGTAGCTTAATAAAGAAAACAGAATGAGGGAGGGAGAGAACTAAACTGCTTATGCTGCCACTTTGTGGTTTGAAAGAGCATTTACTGCTCAACGCATCAATCTAGTTTACACAGCCTCCAGACTCTCAGTCCAGCCTGAGTCCTGATACCCTATTCAGAGACAGCATAAAAAGAAAGAATTGATAAGAAAACAAAATGGAAACTCCATCACATGTGAAGAGGCACAAAGCCTGAACTGTAATGCAAGCAGCAAATGCCAGCTCATCAAGTTCCCTAAGAATGTATTCAATGAGGTAGTACTAATGAACATTTAAGGACAGTTTTCCTTTTTGCCAAAACTATGCTAGCTCCAGAATTATGAATTTTTCCTTGTTTTCCTCCTTTGCTGCATTTCTTACACACCACCAAGTATGCTATGAGCACTTCTGAAGAAAACACGTATTTGACTCCAGCAGTATTAAGACCAAAGATATTTAACAGCACTAATGAAAGGCACTGGCTGATGCAGCAAAACATACAGAACTCGGCTTTGTGAATCTTTCCATGCACAGTGGGAGAAAACCCAAAGATTTAATTCAGATGACTGACTCTTAACAACCAAAGCAGTTTCCAGAAGCAGATACTGTGCTACGTACAAATCTTACTAACAGGTCACAACTGATCTGTAGAAACTGCTGCATGTTTACATGAACTACAGGAGCCAGAACCCTAAAACAAATTAAATTTAAGCTTGTGGACAGGAAGGACACAATTTTCTTTTCTGCCATGATTTTTACTTCTTGCACAGAGAGCAGATGGATACAAACACGGGTGCGATCACTGATGGCTGGTGGCTCGGCAGAGGCTCTCCCAGTGGCCGTGGCTGGTGGCCCAGTGCAGAGCGTCCCAGTCAGCAGCAGGTGGAGCCCGGCCATAACGCTCTCCCGTTCAGGAAACGATTCTTTCCTCTGCACTCCCTCACGGCTCTTGTAGCTGCTTTTGACAAGCAGAAGTTGAGAATTGTATTATTCTGGCACGGTAAATGTATGCTTACTTGTCCTATAACCGCGTAATACAGAGAAAAAAAAATCCCTCTCTCCCCCCAGTTTTGAAGCATCTACATTCATAACCTTTTCAAAACTCCCTAACTCCATTCCCAGATGAACTGAAGGAAACCAGAGAAGTATGTACTGAGCACAGTTTCCAGAGACACATGGCTCCCCACTTTGGTATAGCTAGCCAAAGACATACCAGAAGTCTCACTCCTAGGTTCAACAATTTTGCAAGGACTCCAGCCCAACAATTTAGATATAAGATGTTCAGACTGCTTGGATAAGCAATTCCCAGCATCTGGATATACATTTGGAATTTATAGAAGAATCTAAATCTCCGGAGAAACTTTAAGGGCTAACATCATGCTTGCTGCGTTTCCCTCCTGAGAGACTTCCTCATCCCTACTTAAGCTCTACAAAAAAAAGAGGAAAAGAAAGCCAACATTTAAGATGAAAAGGGCTTGTACATGCACAGCTCAGCCCAAGCCTGACCTTAACATCTGACAGCCTCTTGTGATTTGTGAGGACCTCCAGTGAATCTGATGGTCCTTCCTTTACCAGCACTGTCTCTCCAGAAAGATTGCCAAACTGATGACAGCAGAGTAAGCATTGTCCGGAGCGTGAAGAGCAATACTAAGGAGTCCAATTCTGTTCCTGCTGTTAAATGACGGGGGCTCAGCAGAGGTTTGATGTTGCTGGCTCCTTGTTTTCCTCCAACACAGCAGAGCCGAGTACACCGACTCTTTGCTTGTCTGTCAGAGAAAAGATGACTCTTGTTCTGGAGCCTCATCCATCATGCTGGAGATTAAAATTGTAATCCAAAACACAAAAAAACTGAGCAGCTGATCAGACAGGTCTCTTGGGTGTAGCCAGTGAGTGTCCCCGTCCACCCAAGAACCCAGATGTGCCCAGGTTGGGGTGTCTACAGAAGCAGCAGCACTGGATGGCTCCTCCGCCTGACAAAGCATGGATGCATGGAAAAGCTCAAGAGCCAGCTTTACCTTCGCCTACCCTGAGTTGCTCCAGGTGAAGCTCAGCTTCTCCCTACAGAGTGGAAAACCTTCCTTAGGCTATTAAGTGTAATTGAACCTTGTATCTTCTCCATTTCCAGGGGAAAGAACAAGCTTTCCAATGCAAGTCCTCCACCCACAGAGACAGAGCACATCTCCAGGGTATGAGAAGATACTCAGAAGGAAAAGGGCACCTTCTGGCACATCAAGCACTCCACCTTTTCTTTTCCCTGCTCTCCCCACAGCTTCCTTTTAGCCTTGCAGCTGCTCTAGGCTCTCTGGATCTAGCCTCAGCTGTCCATCCCCAAGAGCCCCTATTTGGTTTATCCCTGGCCTGTCTCATACTAGGTTGTTTCAGGCTTCTTTGCCCCCTTCTGCACAGAAGCAAATAACTTTTCAGTCCATGCTCAGCTGCCTTTCCTAGGAACAAGAGCTTCCTTCCCAGGCTAGTATTGTCCCAGCTTTCTTCACACTGTGGAGGAGTGCCGGCTTTTCATCATATTTGAAGGCTTTTATAGAGACATTAGGGCTCCTACCCTGCAGGAAAGTTAGGTACTTGAACTTACTCGGTTCTACATTTTGCTTCATCTAGTTAGACCTAGGTTTTGTCAGTGTTAGAACAGTACCAATCAGCAGTACAAACATATATCCATACACAGCCACGGAATAAACTAATGTGAAAGTCCTGGCCATAGCGAGTTCTTTTTGAGAAGCCCACACTATATTCTAGAGGGCAACGACAGGAACATAGTTCCTCCACTACCTGGGCAGGTAGGATATTCCTACATACACAGAAAGGCTTACACTGTAAGCGTGGGATGAGACCAGCCCAGTGGGGAATGGGAATGATTGACCCAAATGGCAAAATTCTCTCAGTTAGGACGGCCAAGGAGACTAGATGGAGGAATCATAGAATGGTTTGGGTTGGAACAGATCTCACCTCCAGGGATGGGGCATCCACAATTTCTCCAGGCAACCTGTTCCAGTGCTTTTCCACCCTCATAGTAAAGAAGGAAGTCAGTAACCTCAAAATATTTCATGTACCTGCTGACAAATCTACAAACCTTATGAAACAGGACTACAATACCCTCCAGTTCTGGAAAAGAAGAGTCAAAAAAGGTCCCTAGTTGGGCTCTTCAGGGGGAATGTCTGACCCATATAGTGTGACACCAGATTAGAAAGCCCTGAGCAGGCTACTGTACCTGCACTGTACAGATACTACCTCAGTCCCCAAGAAGTGTATTAGCTGCAAGCTACACCACATTAGACCCGCCTGCTAGCAGAGGTGATGAGCATGCACAGCTTCAGAAGCCACCTTGCCCAGAAGAGCTGCTGAACAGCCTTCCTTTTAGGGCAGAGGCATATCCCCAGAGTCCCACTGCTTTCAAATCCCGAGGCGTATTTTTGCATCTTGGTGAACGGACAGATGCCAAAGGAAGGCAGGCTGCCACACTTCCTCTCAGTCAGAGCTGACAGAGCGGTTGGGTATCTGTTTTTCTTACCAAATACACCAGCTGTTTTAATGAAAGAGAGTAACTCTCCCTCTGAACCTTGGCTCACAGCAAAAGTAAAAAGATCAGGTTTTCTGACATATTAGAAGGCATAGGATGGGGCTTGGCAGGAGGGAAACAGCTTTGGACTGGATCTGTGCAAGTCACAAGTGGTTTGGCAGAATTTCCCTTGCTCAAACATTCAACTCCAGGCAGAGTGCATTGGGCATGACGCTGAAATTCAACACAGGGTAATAATCCTCTAAAGCACAGTGTAAATCAAAATACAGCATGTAAAAACATGAAAGATTATGCAACAGTACTCCAGAAAACACTTCCTCAATTTCTCTGATAGATTCAGTTCTTTTGTTGGTTCCCCAATAAGAAGAGTCCGTATAGTCCTTAGTTTCCAGACACTTATAAGCAGAAGGAATATCATTCCCTATTATTAGAGAAAAATCCAAAACAAAAACGTGTTCATGGGTAAATGCAGCTTTGTTCTTCTCTTGCACTCGGTCCGTTGTACCAGCTGTGTGGCTGTGGGTGGTACGAGAAAATCATAAAGTACCAGGAAGGCTTCCTCAGGCATCCTGAGGGAGTTAGGAGCTCCAAGGCAAACCACAAGCTCAGTGGCTGGGGTTACCGGGCTCCACCACAACCCAAGGAACAACTCTGCAGCCAAAGCCAGCTCAGCACCGCTTTTGCCACTCCAATGTTTTTTTGTCAGTCATCATTCTTCTTGCGCAGGTAATCAAAAGTTCAAACACTCAGGCCCTTTTCTCAGAAATGGGCTCGCATGTACTTCTAAAACCACTGCTGCCTCCTTCACAAGGGAGGCACTGTAACAGTACCTCTTCCTCTGAATTCAACCCAGAGCAGCTAAAGCCGATGCTTCCTGTCTCTTGCTGCTCCCCTGGATCACCTCCAAACTCTTCTCTTTTCCTTTTTCACAGCTTCTCTAAGCTCCGAGACCAAACCTCAAGTTCTAGTCTATCACTCCAAAAAAGCCTGTTGCTCTGTTTCAAATCAGCTGCTTGATCACCATCGTGGTGATAATTAGCTATTTGATTAACCACGTCTGGACAGCTGCCATGTAGGACGCTGCTCCATCAGAATTTCAGGCAGGATTTCTGCCTATTGCATCAACTGGCAGGAATGGGCGTGTCCATGAAGATTATCAGATGGTGGCTTTGCTATGCAGAAATGAGACCTAGAAGTACAGCCATGCCAACTTGTCCTGCTCTATCTGTTTTTACCATTTTTACCAAAGTAGAAAGGCAGTATCTGCCTCTCTTCTCTACTGCGTGTTTAAAAGAACAGGCTAAACAAAAGCACCCCACAGGAGTATATTTGGACCCAGCCTGTCCTTCCTCAAAGTCTGACACTTCCACAACCCTATAAACCCTTGTTTTCCTGCATACACCTGTGATACTGTTTCAGTGGCATTCTGCACATTTTCCAAACAGGGACCATTAAGGTTCAACTGTTGCAGTCTGTAAATGAGTCTAATATACCCCTGCAACTTTAAGATACCATTATACCCCTGCAACTTCTATCAATCAAAGGATAACGGGAGCAGCTTTACAGAGCAATGTCAAGAATCACTCCCCATCCAATACTGACTACTATGCCAGTACTGAAATTGCTAAATTTTTGTGTGACCGCTCAATTCACCACCAGCTAAAATCACATTATACTCATCCATGGGCCCACTCTTCCATCCTCACCCCTCCTACCCTTCCCCCCCTACAAACCACCCAGAACAGACATACAGAGCTGTCCATAACTGCAGGGCCCACACTTAGAACACCTCGTTGTGAAGCTCCCACATCCTGTGCTAAAAGACCTCCACTATATCCCTGACAACAAGAATCAAGCAAGGAAGATGACTGTAAAAGGATAAACACTAACAGTTCTACCCAAAGGACACAGCCAGCTGATACACTCTTTCATGGGATACCACCTCCCACTGAAGGTTTCCCTCTGGCAGCAAGGCTGCTACTGTCTTGTGTTCGACTGTAAAATCCAAATGAAAAATGAAAAATGAAAATCAAAACATCACATTATTCCACTGTTGTCTTCAAATTCAAAGTGGAGGGAAGAGGGATTTCAGATACAAGTCTTATCAGCGCTTCCTGTTAGTTAGCGTATATTTCTGGTACCAAACTTCGTTGGAAAGTTAGTTCATATCCATATGGGTGGGTGCCAATAGCTGAGCATCATTCATCTGTGTTACGAGTCAGGATAGACCAGTTTAGACTCAGCTTTATGGTAACACAGCTGTGAAAATTCTCTGATGGAAACGGGTCACAGGCTTCCAGCTCCGAGATCCAGAAAACTGAGAACAAGGTTGTCTGTACAACTCTGAAAAGCATAATCAAAACATCCAAATTGGCATATCAAACTCCAGCACATGTGCATTGTGTCCTCTAAGGACCTGTCTCTAAGTTATTTGGATTAGGAGCCATCCATTTAATACACTGTTCTTGGAAGAGGTAACTGGGGCTCAGAAAGTCAGAGGAGGAACCCAACACATTTTTTTCAAGAGAATAAAAGACACTGACAGCATATTGGAGCTTCTCACTTTGGGCAATTATCTAGACATAAATACAACTATTGAATTTAACAGAGTGCTTTTAGCAGCCCTGCTATGTTTTCAGCCACAGGGACTTCACATAGATGAAATGCTTTACTGGCATCTCCTGCAGGGATATGCTTAATAACAAGCAGCAAGCAAAAGACGTCTTTGATATAAATCTGTGTTTGGCTATGCAGCAAGAACAGAGATCTAAAAACCAGGCACCTGAAGAGCACGATCTGCTTCTGAAACATCCAGTTTATGAAACATCTGTAGGCAGAGCCTTCTTCATATTCTCCAGCAGATTTAGTATCCCCTGCTGCTCAAAATGCGAGAAGCTATTTCACATTTAAACTAGTTAGAATCATTTCAGTAATCATCAAGAGTCAAAACTGGCATGGTGGATTCTATCCGTGTTGGAAAAAGCTGGCTGAAGCATCAAGGTCTGTGCCATGATTCAGCAAGAAGAGAGAGGGCAGACCCACTCCAAAGCCTTTGCTGGCAGGAGTATGCCCAGAGGTAGAGCAGCTCTGTTTGTAAAGGCATTCCCAACATCTTTTCTCCCTTTGGAGCTGCCAAGGAGACAGAGCTGTTCAAGGAGGGTGAACTTACTCCGTTCATGTTTGCAAGCATAAACTGAAAATCCCAAAGGGGCAAAGTACCAACATCACAGTTTACTTTATCAGAGCGACTTCTGCCTCAGGGAAAGACAGACACCAATAAAACTGATAACAAAGGGGTACAACATACACACACCACCCAGAACAGGGAAACATACAGTTCTGTCTAACCTTAAGCAGTTAAATGCAATTTTCAAATTCTTCCCACAGATTATTACAGTTTTGAATTTCTCCTTTCCAGGAACAAGTCTGGGGACTTGTTCTCCAAGAGCATGGTAAAAATAACTCCCCTGGCATCAGCTTAAATTTACAAAGTACATGGTGTACAACGTGTAAGTTGCACAACAAGCCCAAAACATTTAGGAATAATTTTAAAATAATGTTATATCTCTGTATCAAAGACTGAGAATGACTAAGAGCAAGATCTGAAAAGGTTCACTTCTTTCAAAGGCTGAATTCTTGCTTCAGTGGGGTTTAATAATATCCCGCTTGCAAGAATACAGCCTTGTGTTCTGTTCCCCTTACTTTTGGGGCAAAAAAGGTCCCTATTGATTCAGAAGTAAAAGTCTTATTTCTTCTTTCTTGAAAGCCTCATTTATGAGAATGTCTGGAATAGGATGAATACTGTTCTCAGAGAGCAAAGGTTATTCCACTTCCACAATTAAAGGTTTCTTTCAGAAAAAAACAGTGAGACAGAAATTTTGTTGCCTCTGTCAAACTTTTCCGCGCATACTACCTGTGAAAACATCCAAATATCCTGCCCTTTTAAGGATGATAAATACATATGTAAACAGCGACAAAAACATTGCTAAATAGCAGTGCTGTACCAGCGTGGATAATAAGAAGAGGACTTATTCCAAAGACCTTTTTCCCAGTAGCCCACGCTCCAGATCCCCGTATTCTCTGCTCCCAGGCCTCAGTTGCTCCCTGTGCCCAGGAACACCACCGCCTACTGCCAAAGGGCTCTCCCTCCCTGTCCTCGGGGAAGGAGGGCGTCACCTGAGGATTCAGGTTACCTGAGGACTTGTTTTCAAGCACAAGTTATTCCCTAGGGTGAGATAGCATCTGAGGTACAAGACATACACATGACGATAATTTGTGCTAATACTGAACGTTCAGCATTTTTTATATTTTCTATTGTGTCATGGTTAATGCCATAGTTTCTGATGTTCAAATAATTTCTAGCCTGTTCATAAATTCAAACTGAGAATGAAATGAGCATAGAAATGAAGCCTATTAACCCCCTACTGATGAAAGTAAGTCTCTTTTGAGTCTTATGTAAATTGACTAAATATTTTTTGTTCTTAATACACTTCAGGTCAAATTTCATACCAGCATATTTGTTTCTCCATAAAGTGACTTGTGCCTACAAATGCTTTATTTACTTCTACCTAACATTAGCCCCTCGTGCCTAAATCAGTGTCCTTATTCTTGTTTGAGAAACCGACCTGATTGCAGATGGACTCCTGTAAAAAAAAGCAGGACATATTCCAACAGGCTAAAAATTCTTAAAGGTGTGGGAATGATGTATCTCCTATCATAAGAAAAGGCAGAATAAGTATTCTCACCCATCTACAAAATGAGGAAAAGCCTCTTTTCCACATAATCTCACGCAGAACTTCTAACCCTGTAAAATTTTCAGTACAAAATATTGGGGTTGTTCTCTACAGCAGTGGAAATAATCTTCCCAGTAGTAGAAATATTGTCAACAAAAACATTTTCTGTGTGTGTTTCTTACTTGGGAAGTCAGCTGCATTTACATTAATCTCTGCATTTGCACAGAGATATCAGCCCACATGGTTCTTTGCACGAAGTAGTGGTGTCATTTCCTTTGAAACATCGAAATCCAGGAGTTAAAAACATGTGGAAATTTTGCTCTTGAAACAGCAGAGATGCGTCAAAATAGAAACAGAAAATATGGGGGGGAGGAACAGGAGGTTGAGTCACATGCACTGTTAATCAAAAGCAGAATTCATACATTTTCAAGTGACACCTGACGGCCCAGATCCAGTGCCATAAACCCAGTACAAATGTAATTCATTGCCATAGACCATAGGCGGCTAATTGCAGTGGAGTTCCACAAGTGTGGTTTAAGATCAATGAGGGGTTAAATTTTCTCTATGATAATTGTATTCTACACTGACATCTAATCTCCTGGCAAGATATGTAAATATTTAGCATGCAAGTTACGGATTTTAGAGGTATTGCTCAGGAAGTAAGAGCACAAGAAGGAATGAGACTGGCTGGGCCACAGCTCATCCAAGTTGCAGCTGGGAAGTGAAAGCACCTTTCCCGTTGCCCTGCCCTGGGGTTGGACCAGGTTTGGGTGTAAATTAGCCCTGCTCTCTCACTAGTATCACAGCTCTTCTTCATGGCACCCTCCCTGCTGGCTCAGGGGCACCAAGATGACATCCCGCTAGAATCAGCCCCTCTCTGTGGCTGGCATCCAGAATAAAGCCCAGGGATAGAACAGTTCCTGGAGGGGAACTTCTCCACTCCTACCCCTGCAGGGCACAACCCAGCCCTGCACATCTGCAGAAAGGCAACTCAGGCTGTCTGGTTCACTCTAAATAGTGATGCAAAGAAGTGGTGACTAAATTCGATGTATTGAAAAACAGATGCTGAAAATACGGCACGAGTCAGACCTTTGTGTTACAACTAATGACATGATTCTCCACGGATTTCTGACAGTCCGATTCCTTATTGCCTTTCAAGCCAGCTTCCACGTTATCGCGTTCTGCCCAGTGCGCACTGCTGTGATGCTATATGCTGCATCAGGTAATTTGCAGTTTGCAAAGGCATGTTTCCTCCTAAGTGTGGGTGGTCTTGGCTTACATCTCAGCTTCCAAGAGCGTGGTCCTCATTCCCAAGGCACCAAAAGTACTTGGCACAGTTCATGCAAATGGGATGCAGCACTGAATAGCTACAGAGAGACCTTGTAGAAAATTGTTTTGTCAGTCAAGCCCTGCTTATTGCATGCAAGCTGTACTGCTGCACTAAAGGAAGAATAAAATAAATCTATTCAGGAGATTTTTTTTTTTCCCCCCAGATCTTTTTAAGACCAGCTTTTTGTCAAAGGGTTTATGACAGACAAAATGGAGCTCAATCTGTTGACAGCACATCAGAAAGCATCTGGTACCTGATGGCTAGCTGAAAGACTCACCCAAACCAACAAGGCTGTAACTAAATGTCAGCAATAAAAAGGATTTCACTTGCAAAAATGCTTTGCACAATAAGAAGGTACAAAAGCCAAGGCAAAACAAAACAATGCATTTTGCTGAAGTGTAATTCTTGAGTAGTCACTACAGTGCTACCACTCTTACACAGCTCTACATTGTTATTACTGGGAGAATTTTCTTATAGCTTAACACGGGAGTGTCGTAACCTTGAGAACTGCCAAGTAGTACTTGGCTGATTCAAAAAGGTAAGGCACAGATAGAAAGAGAGACCAAAACCAAAACAAGATAGAATACCATTCTTATTTTTCCTGTTTTCTGATCCAGAAGGACAAGAAATGCATGGATGTAAAGCTTATATTCTCAGGTTATAGAAAACCACCATCTTTGATTTAATATAAAACCCTTCTCTTCTAAAACTCTTTGTTTTAGCAAACAAAATGTGTTTCATGTTGGTCAGATATCCAAGTAAAATCAAGTGTAAAGCATCAGGTTGTCCCTGGCTGCCCCTTACACAAAAACATAAAGGCTCCCATTCAGGCAAGTATCACCCAAGTGTGTTTGAAACACACAGCAGATGTTGCCCGAGAACAGCTGATAATAAAAGTCCTTAAGAATAAGTGAACTTTCATGCCTGTCTTTCCTTCTCACATGCACAGAAAAAAACAGCATTGTTAGTAACTTCACAGTTGAGAAAAGGTTAAGTATGAAATCAAATATTTGTTTCTTAGTACAGAAAGTAATTTGGCAGGCAAAATCCAGCTTGTTTTGGAAGTTCCAGTGATGCCTCCTATATAAGAGGTATCACTGATATAAGAGGTATCACTGATATAAGAATTATGTTAATATGAATTATGTTATATTGTGTTATGATAACTCTTTTATTACTAGCAATATAACATCATGCATTTCACCTAAAGACATTTGGTTTAACACAATTTATCTGTCTGTAGACTTAGACTGTTCTTCAGCTAATTTTAAAGTTATTAAAAGTTAAGGAGTGTGGTTTCCTCCTATGTCCTTCAAATCAAAAGTTGCTTAGAAATTCCCATCTACTAAGGACAGGTAAACAAATGAACAAGTGGATGAATGTACAAACTGGGAAAATAAAAGCTATCAAACATTTCACCCCTAATGGTCTTCCAAGTCTGGCTATAAATCAGAACAGACTGCCTCTGGCACCTCTTTGAACAAGACCCAGTCTCCAAAACCAGATCTAGAGATTATCTACATCACAAAACGAGATGTACTTGAGTCTTACTCTCCAAAAGAAAAGCTAATCTTTATTAATTAGTTGTCATGGAAACTCTCAGCCTTGGGAAGGCTATGAATGGTACACCAAGATCACATACAAATTACTTTTAGTGAATACCTTCATCATGGTTTGGGTAAACAAACAGTAAGCAAGGCAAAAGTTGGCCTGTTTCAGAAGTCTTGGAGAGAAACAAATGCCACAGGGGTTCAAAAAGAAAAAAATTAAAAGAAATCAATCAGAAAAAGTTTAAGATACTGCAAATAACAATTATTCCAGATCTTTCAGGCAAAGGACTAGCAATAACAAGTATGAAACAGCACTCCAACCACAGGGTGTGAAGGCCCATGCTCTTACCGCCTGCTGGATGATGCACGTAAAAGAGAGAGGCCAGGTGTGATGGTACAAGGCCAAGGTTCTTAGCAAGATTCTGAAATTATTTCTTCATAGAAAAAAAGACTTCTGGCAGTACATTATTCAAGCTGACTTTAGCTTCTTTTCCTCTTTTCAGAACTGTGTAAAGCATGCTTTTCCAGGCGTTTAAACCTCACACCCAAGAGAAGAAAAGATACACAAGAGTGATCTCTCCCAGCACTGAGACTCAACACCTCATCAGCAGAATAAAGACGAACAAAACAGAGCAACAGCACAGAGAGGGCAGTATCCAGCTGAACCTGCCGAGCAGGCAGAATGCAATGGGCAGAGCTGAGCTCTCGCCAGCAAGATAAAAAAAAAGCTGAGGAAGCAGATAATCTTATTTCTACATGGTGCTGGTTTGTCTATTTCCTGTTGCATTTGGGGGGTGAGCGAAAGGAGAAGAAGAGGGAGAGGCACAAAAATTGTTAGGCTTCTGTTTGATTCTACTAACATGGTGATACCGGCTATGTTATACTGGGAGTAAATTCGGAAACAAAAATAAAAGCCCACCTGTGGAGTACACTATGACCCTAACTGCACATCTCTGCTGTAACAGTCCTCTGTTCGGTACCGCAACACCTCATCTCTGGCTTTCCCACTTACAGATATAACTTGTCCTTTAAACTTCCTTTTGTTGAAATGGTGGATTACAGCAATATAGGACATACATTGTGTATATTACATATACATACATCATTATATGTATATTGCTATAGCAGTGCAGAATGGCTAGCTTAGCTATGAATTTTTAAAGGGAATTTTACAGGTGATTTCCATTTTCATTCAGGAAGCGCATGACATTACTTGTGGCATCATTAAATGTTTTGTTCTGGATCAGAACACGATTTCGTTTTATAAATACATGAAGGGTAATCAAATAGTTTGATTCTTCTGAAGATGGTCAAAATCAGAACAAGGTAGCATTTATGTGTCTCCTCAAATAAACCACCTAGCTGTTCCAAAATAAAATAAAATAAAATTACACCCCTACAGTTGAACTGACAGATGTTAATTTCAAAATTCAGACCAGCTTTTGTTGCAACAGCTGCAGACACGAGCCAAACCAGGAGCAGGCAGCAGGGTGAGCGCGCAGGCACGGCAGCAGTGCCTCTGTGGAAGCTCAGGGTTCGCTTGTTTACCCAGACGCTGAAGCAGATTTTGCTGTGCCATCAGTCCCCATGCTGTCCCATGTTACTTGACTGTCAGCACGCAAGGCAGCTGAGGTGTTACTGCGTGATCTGCAACTTCTGAATAGACATTCTCTCTGAAGAAATAATAGTCTTGATTGTAATTGGTGACAAATATTTAAAGCCATCTGTTTCAAAACAGTCTCCTGAAGCTGGACTGAATCTTTTTACCATCTGGTGTTACGTTAAGATTCAGTGCCAGGGCATTATGGCACTTGTTTAACTGAAATCTAGAATAAACAAAAATGTATTAGCGTTGATAGGGAGGGTTTACACATTGTGCATAAAGGTGAATGAACTTAAATGTCACCTTCATGCACCCTTACAGGAACTGGGATCACCTACCAGCAGGCACTACAGACAACCTTTCTGTCATAAAAATAATGTTATAACTAATAGTGCTATGGTATCCAATACCAGATGAAACTCTGTTGTAACCATGAGGTTCCTAAAACTTTGTGCCTGATGAAAGACCACGTCTTACTCATTTGGTCATGATTATTTCAGCCTGCTGGTGATCTGAAGTGCATTCCAGTTCTTCTCACTGCTTGAAAGCTCCCGCACGCCAAACGTCTGCATTACACCTAACTACCCAGAGCAATCAGTCTAGCAGCCAAGCTCCGAGATAAATGTGCAGAAGGGAGAGTGCCAGTTATAGACAGAGGGATCACATTTATTAGACCACTTTATTGTTGCCTTTCAAAAGATACCATTTCCCTTATGCTTCACTCAAACTAACCCTACCGTGAATTGCCTTTCCATCATTTTTTACAATTTCTGTCACAGAGGTCCCTAAGACTTTCAACTCATGGAACTTAATTCCCATGAAAAATATATAGACTATCCCAAACACCATTTAATGAGATATATTTGCCATTCAAATGTCAAAGTAAAAACTGGAATATATATAAGCTAGAATTTGAGATAGCAGACAAGAATTCACTTATGTAAACTGCAGCTTACGTCCATTAATAGAGACACGCTGTGAACTGAAAGACTTTTTTCCCTTCCTAGGACTGCAGAAATACCCATTTTTAACCCAATCTCAATTTGCTAATTTTTGAATGCTCATATGATAAAGCATCAAATTGTTGTTGCTGTTGCTTTTCAAAGGATGATTATTAAAACTTTGATTTCTTCATACAACTGGTTATTTGCTTCTTAAGTTATTATGATTGACCTCTTTAATAAGCACAGGGAATACACAGGGCTTGATGCTCACCTGCTATAAACAGATTTGTTGAAGATGTACTTAAAACTGGAAAGGTCACATTGTAAGCTTGATGAGAAAGTTGTCTATTGAAAATGTTCAATTTCAGCCACTAGAGAGAGACAGGCTCTGCAAACTACGTTTATTCAAAGCTCTCCATGATTACAGTACTGTTTTTAAAAGGAGAATTTTTTAGTACTAGACAAGTAAAGATGTTTATGAGATCCTACTGAAGAAGAAAAGCATTTATCTTGGTTTTTTCTGAAAGGTCACATACATGATCAGGTAGTATTTTACTCAAATTTAAATTCTATCCTCAGCTTGCCACATGCGGGCACTGAGTGTATGTCTGTGGCAAGCCTACCACGGGAGATTTCCAAGAGTAACAGATTACTCATTAGCCCCCACCTATTTAGCGTCATTGTAGAAAATTGGCTCAGCAGAGAGGGTTTGAGACAGAGAAGTGCTATAATCAGAAGGAGGAGGAGTCATCCATTGCTGGAGCAAACACTGCCTGAATTCCCACCTTCAACCTTGGCAAGACCTATCCTCTGAAGAGCACATCAGTCGTTCACCTTTATTTTTATGTGCGTGATCTGAAAGATGCTGTTTCACTGTCGAGCATTTCAGCTAATCACTTAAAATGCCTCCATCGGCTCTGCTCCCAGTGTGCTGAGGTGCCTGGAACAAGGCTGTCCTATTCAAGGAGCGCTTGTGTGTTGCAAGGAAATGTTCACTATTTTAATCTTCTTGCATTTTGCATAAAACCACAAAAACATTGTCATTGACAATTAATCTGATGCAAATTCTTGTCTCCTGGGATTTTTATTCAGGCAATAATTCTTGTGGGGCCAAAAGTTGAACCTAAGGCTATGTATAGGTCCAGGTAATTTTTAACTTTGTGGTGTGGTTTAATCACACAGATTTTCATTCTTCATTTATAGGTTATGTACAGAGTGAAATCCTTTTCTTAAGGAACACTGTTTAAATACTACTAGATTGCAATCAAGTTAATTGAAACTCTGCTTATCTAAGTAATTATATACTCATCTGTATGACCTCAATAATGTTACGGGAAGTTTCTCAGCAGCAAGCCCTATTCCAGCTGTGCAGGATTCCATCTCTGAAGGCAAAAGAAAACTGTGACTCCCAAGCAGCCTGAATTCTTTGGAGCACAGCCAACAGTGTCACAGTTCTGGTGATTTGGGAAGCTGTTGACTTGGTACCAGTGCCTACTTTGCAGGAAGTCTTGATCTCAACATAACATAAGCTTTGATGACACAAAAGCTGACCGAGACCCTCAGGACTTTTCCCACACTTTTTCCTGTAAGCAAACCACTCATCCCACTTGGATGTCACTTTTCGTATGTTTTCTCTTAAAGAGCCAAGTTTCTTTTCTAAAATGCAAGATACTAGTTTTATTAGAACATCTAGAGCCTACGAACATTTTATGTTGTCACATATTTAGATGCAATTTGTAAATAATATTAGTGGCCAAGAAGTCAGACTCCATCAAATGTAATCTCACTTAGTATCTCCTCTCAAGTAAAGGTCTGAGCAAATGGATGTATTTGTTAATTCCTGGCAATGGATGCATTATAATTGTGCCCGTTGTTACACTCATTTTAGTGGACATCCTCTGCAAAGTCAGTCATGGCTCAGCCTGTCCTGCCTGAAAAGTGACAGGCGTTGCTACATACTGAAATAAGTATTAATCACAAATGTTAATGATTTGGATGTAGAATTTGCCTCCACCCTCCTAGACTGGTACTAGTGCTCTTGCATTGAAGACAACTTAACTCTCACAGCAGTATTTTAGATGGAGAGTGTGTGTGTGTGTGCGCATCACCCCTTTTAATTTACATACATACAGGCAGGTTAATCAGGAATTACCTGGCTGCCATTAATTCCAGTTTCCATTACTGTCAAAGACTCATTAACGCTTCAGAGTCTCTGTCTTTTAATTATTCAGATACTTTACATCCTAAGCAGTTCTGCCTTTCCCTTTATATCTCCTTAAGCTTCTCCCAGGCAAAATGCATTCTCTCCTTAAAAACAGTGAGAGTTCATTTGACACTTTGTTTCCTTACTAGCACATCTTCACAGACACAATAGCTATGAATTATCCAAACCTCATTCCATTTTTCAGTTTAATAGTGTTCTCAGGCTAATTCTTTAATCTTCTGGTATGTGAACTAGCTTTTAGTTTAATCTCACCAATTTATTTGCTTTTGATACAGAAATGGGTAGCTCATATGCTCTCGTCTGGTATCATGTTCTTTCTCACTCTGCAGCGTTTTTTTCTCCATGAAGACTGCCCATTGCCATACACCACGCAGAATTTTTGCTTTAAGAAGGTACAAGATAACTATCGGGGCTAAGAAATTCCCTGTCCTGATGATTTTCCATATACTGCTTGATTCATATTGATTTCCATATGCTGCTTGACTCATTATCAGGAAAGAATGGGTTTTAGATGGAAGCCATTGCAGGAATAAAATATATGAATTTCCATTCTTCCTTAGTAGTAAAGCTATTATTAGAAAATCTAACTCTGGCCATCATACTCCCTGTCTCAGTGGAAAACACAGTTCAGTCAAAGCATTTTACTTTCTGTGGACAAAATTAAGAGTTCGTGATTACCTCAGTTGAAAAGTATTCATCTACAGATGCTTCAGTTCCCCTGAAAGCAAGACCTTCACAGAGACGTTTTATATGTGAATTTATGCTCCTAAGATAGTTGTGTTTTTAAAGCCACTTAAAAACACAAGTGATTTTTTTTTCTATGTTTGCAAGAACAAATATTTACAGCATTGACTACAATACCTATTCTACATGTATATATAACCCAGGGCTTCTTACAACCATATGTGCAATCATACAAATTTGTTGTTTTGCATATTAAATGAGACATTAGCAGCCCTCTTTAAATTTTAATGAAGGGGTGTGTATTCAGGTATTACTTGTAGAGTTGTTACTCAGGTACTATGAGTTGCTATAGACGTTACTGTAAGATCTAAGCCAACATTGTAGGATTGTCATTTTAGCTCCAGCTCAGCATTGGCTTGGTTTAATTTATGCTACAAGAAGTTCATTAGCTAAACACTGACAGTCTTCTTCAGCCAGTTTTGCAAGAAAGTTGTTCCCAGCCAACACTGAAATGTTCTGTTTGACTGTTCTTCATAGTTTTTGCTGCTATTGAGAAAGCTGCAGCACCAGTGCACAGAAATCCCACTGTACAGGATGACCTTGATATCTAGAAGATTGAAACCTGAGGTTCCACACACTCACATGGTGCCAAAGGTCAACACAAAGTTAAGATACCTGCATCGTATCTGCTTGCCTGACAGTTGAGCATGCCTAAAGTTCACATTAGTACAGCACATCATCTAGATTAGACGATGAAAAACTGATAAATACATTTTTAAAACAGCTGCATATTACAGCCGTTCCTTAGTTTTAGGCAAAACCTGCAATATCCACAGACATTATTAAGCTAAATATGGTACATTCAAGGCATGGCCTTACGCAACAGCCATGTTACAGCTGCACACAACAGGACCAAGCCTTCTGCAGACAACAACATTCTGACTTTCCAAGGGAATGTCTACTCAGCGGGGGCCCTGCTGCTACATAAATATCTGCCACAGGCCCACCTGAAATCACACCTTTGCTTAGAAATCTCTGCTATAGTTTCACTACAAGAGAAAAAGGAGCTGACCCTCAGAGCAGAATAACCAGACCTTGTTTTAGTGCTCATCTCACAGGTGTCTTAGAGGTGCCAAGACTGAGACTAACGAAGATTTACCCAGCTAAGAGACTGTTGGTCATAAAAAAAGGACTAAACCACAAAGTTTAGTGGGGTGCCTAACCTTTCAGGACAGCTGAGTATCTAGTGAAATAGATGTAAGACCTACAATACCACAAATGTGGTGTTTTGATTTCTTAAATCAGAACAAAAATCCTTCAGAGAAACACATATATTGTGAATGCATTCTTCAGTCCGACCCAGGTAAATGCAAGTTTGGCGTATTGTTCAACGAGAAAACCAGCACCGTTAGGTTCAGATCCAAAGTCTAAGCTGGATGGACTGCAAAAACTAAGCAGATGACACAGATTTCTGAGCAGAATTAAACAAAAAGTTGTGGCCAATGAGAGAGAGAAAGACATGACACTTGGAACACTGAATCTGATAGGAATTTAGGATGTTCTATAGCTGCGCAGTGCTGTTTCCTATAGCAGCAGCAGCAGGGCTCCCAAAAGCGCTGCCTGCAACTGGCGACTGCGGCAATCCCTGCTCAGGCGTACACTGGCATTTTAAAGTGACCAGGAATTGTTTAGCTGGTATTAGTGGCCTGGAGCTTTGGTTCAGCGAGAACAATAGGCGTACTATTTTAGAGGCATTAAAGGTATTAGTGGCAAATCTGCATCCGTGCCTTGTTTACTGCTGTACCAGTGGTATTAGACGGGAATTGAAAATGACTGCAACAGGCTGCTTGTTTTGAAATGCTCCATGCCGTAAGTGAAAATGTGATTCTTATTGTGGCCTTCGTTATAAAAGACAGTGGTGTTAATCGGCATTTTCTGGCTTTGAAGTTAAAGAAAATAATAGTATACTTCCACAAGCTTCACTGTCGCACTTCTCAAAAGCTGACCAATTATGCCCCGTCTGAGCCATTTATGTGATTTTTCATTTAATAAGGAGTTACACTGATTTCTGCACCTTTTCTGTGAAAACCAGTTAATTTCACACCCAGTCAAGTGAACAGACATATAGAATAATTTAATTTAATTTAAATCAGATAATTATTTAAATTCTTGAGAAAAACCAGCAGCTAACATCAACGCAGTTGTGTACGTGTAACAACCTCAATACCTCTTTCCATTTCTCTTGGCAGAACCACAGATAAACATATTAAGCCTTTAAATGGATTCTTACGGGAGATAAAAATCTTGATTGGCCGAGATATAACAGGCTACCTCTGCTGACACTTCCTCACAAGATCAGGTGTGCGTGCAATTTTGTGTCTGTCTTGAACCGTGATATTGTCACACGGTTATGCATCGTAAACTCATCGTTCTGTGCTAGGAAAGCCTTCCCGACAGAAACAAATTAGGGAAGGCGAGAGGGTCCCGAGCTCTTCCCTACCAACCCTGCCTCACCGCCCTGCACCCAGGTCTGGCTCCCTCCTAGAGAGGCAGGGCCAGGTTTATGCTGTTCCTTCTTCCTCCTGCTCCTCCCATCAGCAGTGGAAGCCAGTGCAACTTCCAGAGGAGGACAAGAGGCACCACAGCAACTCTCCCATAGGGCTCCCGGCATTTATCCCACAGCCGAGGGCAGCTTTATTAGCTGTTTAGCCCAGGCGACTTTTTCTTTCCAGTCAGGTGAGAGTGATACTTTTAAAGTTCCCAGCAGTGGATATGAGGATCTTAGCGGCTAAAATCCTATTGAGAAACATGGCTAAGACCTAAGACCTCAGACTGCATTTCAAGCTATTTGGATCAGTCTAGCATGACCTGAATCACAAGAATATCAGAGTGCCACATGGTGCACAGGACCTGTAAAATATAGCTCTAGATACACGGTGCTTTGAACAGCTTTCAATTAAGAGCCTTCTATTTCAAGAAAATGTCACAGAAAGCAATGAAGAAACTGTAATTAAAATAGTCTTAATTTCACTTCCATTTCAGACAAAGTCTAACCAACTTAGCTGACTGTTAGATTTAAGTCAATGAATGCAAAAGGAAACTCATAAACATAAATGGACCCATGTCAGTCTCTCAAACTGAAACCAGAAGAGGTGGCACAAAGCTGTTACAAACTAAAATGATCATCTTCAGAATGAATCCGTTAATCACCGTAACACAGAGAACAGCTACCAGTTTTACTCAGTCCTGTTTTTCTCAAAAACTAGTGTCTTAACACTATTGTAATGTCTGATCCTTATGTAAATAGAATACTCATTTAAGTACTGAGAAGTAGATACTCTCACACCTTAAAGTAAAATATTTACATACACCTTAACAACATGTTTTACGCTAAAATTTTTCAACATCAAGGCTTGCCATGTGATAAAACAGCAATGCCAGTATGATGAGTCAATAGCCATGTCCCAGTAATGGAGTAAAACTTTCCTATTGTATTTTTGCTGTTCCTTGCTTTTACCTCCCAAAGAATGCAGTGTTTACAGTAACAAAGTAATTCAGAAGAAGCTAAGTACATATTTTCAACCCAAATGTAGGCAATTTTTAAGACCAGCTCCACACAATCTCCCTAAGGAAGGTTGCCAGAAATGAGGCCCACCTCTGACTTCTAAGTGAAGTGCTGCTGCTGGTTTTCTACGAACTGTCGGGTGGTTGCAGGTGCTAATTGTAGCTACATGTTTTAGGACCAAAATAAAACCTTCTCTCACATTTATTTCAAACAGCAGTTAGTCTCCACAGAGAGAGGTTGAGATTTACTGCTGATTTTACACTACAGCTGCAATCCTGCTGCATGCTTCACCAAGAAGTAGTTGGCATGACAATGTGTAAGTGACAACATAATGGGGAGCTGGAATACAGCTGATTACAGTTACTCTAGCACTTAAGCATTTTTCTTCTAAGTTAGCATAATTCTCCATTGCGCTTAAAATTCTAACATTCTGGATGACGGAATAATCCAATATTCGCTAATCTGATTAAACTTTCATTTCCTTTGACCCATACCTCTCCAACCCATCTCTGCATTTCACAGTGCACGCTTCGAACGAAACCTGCAGCGCACGCTCCAGTTGCAACACTGCTGTGCCGTAATTCCGAGCAGGGGGAAAGCCACAGCTGGGACTCAGATCTTACACAGCTATTTCAGTCCAACAGCAGACAGTAGCAGGACCTCAGCCATAAAACTGCAGTTTATTAGATTCGCAGAAAATGAAACTGTCCCCAGAGAGTTGCATACCCATCAGCGAAGATTAGATTTTCAGTCTGGTTGTTTTAATAATATGAAATATAAACTTATTGGCAACATTTTATAACTTATTTTGTATCTAAAATGTTTTCAATAATGGTAGTGTTCAATTGCTCAATTTGGCACATTTAAAATACAACAAACACTTCAGGAAAACATAATAAAAAACATAATAAAAATGAGTTATAATTTGTTTTTGCCTTATAAAGTACATCTTTCACTCCTAACAACCCCCTGTTGACAGATGTGGCTTACACCATAAATTTTATGGTTTTCATCATATAAGGATCTCTCAATGTAAATCCACAACAAGTGCTTCCTTTTTATTCTAGCAGAAAATAACCACTTTCTACAAATCAAATGTTAACATAGCAAAGCAAATTGCAAACGTGGTGTGCGCACTTACTGGGCATCAGTTCTCAAGAAAACTACTTTCTACATTCCTGTACAAAGCCTGCGTATCTGAATTTCTCTCTTGTCAAAACAAAACTAAACCAAACAAACTCCCACACTCAGGAAAAGTTTGAAATTGCTTACCTTGAAGAAGCTCCGAAGAAAATACATTATGCTTAGCATTTTGGAAGGTTTAAAATGAGGAATTGTTCAATCTTTAGAACATCCAAGGCCTGGGTGAATTCCTACACTCCTGCTGTGTCTTTAGTTACATGCTTTCTTGTTGCTATTTTGGACGGTCTTAGTACAAGGGAAGCATATGAGCCATGCCAGGAGCTTATGCTAAGGAGTTGCATAACAATTAGGGCTTATCTGTGCTATGCCGTACAGTACAGCAATGCAAACAGGTTTGTTCACAGTTTGCTAGCCCCAGAACACTTCTACTAGGCATGCCCAGAATGATGCCATTGTATTTGCTAAAGAAACTAAAGCTATTTGTGAGTGCTTCTAAAAGAACTGGAACTACAAAGGGCAGCACATGTTCCCTTACATCCAGCCCCCTCCAGCTTTTGCCTTTGCCAACTGCAAGTTCAGTCAGTGAGTATTACGCTCGCTGCAGCATTTAAAAGCAAAGGCTCCCACACTACGGGCTTTCTAGTTATTATCTTTAAAGGTAAGGAAAAAATTGCAGAACAAGTCTTTTGAAGTGCAGAAGAGCAAATGCAATTTGAGTTTCTTATTTTTCCCTCACTTAACATTACAGTCCCCTTACGATTATCTGTGCTTCAGTAACATTTAGCAACACAGAGGTGCAACTTAGGCGACATAGTAAAGAATCTATCAACATTTAGTGTCCAGGACAGGTAGCCTGCTCACAGCGCACTTAGAATTCAAGACAACTACAGAGTGCAAGCAAGTTCTCAGAGAGGGATCACTCTGCATTACAGCAACTGTCAGGCAGAGCCTGATACTGCATGCTTTCGTTTATTTTTTAATCTACATACAGCTCATATTTGAACTCTTCAAACCACACACTATTACAATCTTTGCACCAGGAAGAGAAGTTTCAGGGAGATGCTCCAGAATAGATTGTGATGCTCCATGCTGCTGGCAAAGGGGAGAAAAGCAAAGAGATGTGCAATGCACCCAGCCCAGCAAGGTGAGAGGAGGGACACAATTCCCCACCGTGGCCAATGCCCCAGCAATCTCTCAAACCACCAAAACCAAACACGAAACATACTCTTTGACTCGATCTGTGCAACGGGGGATCTCTGTGTCATCATCCCCCCAGTAAGCACATCCCCCTCTTGCCTTGGATTTGCAATACTGCAAACCCCTCTGAAGCTTCCAGCAGCCATTCTTCTGCGCGTCTATTTCAAATAGAAATATTACTGTTTTGGTAGTACATGTAAACAAGACATTTATGCATAAATCAAATTTTACCACGTACACAATTTTTCTGCCATTGTGGGAACTGCGTAAATTAAGCACGCACAGTCATCAGGAAGGGCACACCTAATTTGTTAAGAGTCCAGCCAATAACTTCTAAATTGCAACATAAGACGCAAATGCAATAAAGTCAGTGGTTGGATTTGCCAAATGCCAATACTGCTTCAATGAAGTCCAGTCCTGCCATCTTTTATGATTTCATGGATAAAAAGAGTGTTTTCCTTTACATCTTAGTTCCAAAAGACATACATATGCCAGTATTATATACATACAGCAATCTTTTAAATTAAGTTTTTGGCCCACAATCTGGGAGGAAAACTGCAGATAAAAATTCTAAAAAGCCTCAAGACAATTAAAAATCCAAAGTTAGTTTAAAAAAAAAAATTTCCTTGGAGGGAAATGGGCCTGGCTTGTGAGCTTTCAATGCTCTTATTTGCTAATTCTTAAATTTAAATTATTTGGAAGGATTACTTTCCAATTATTTGTTCTGAAATTACTGTCATTCTTTTACACCCTGCTGGCTAAAGAAATCACGGGCAGCCTTCTGTTTCCTGGTGCTGACTCCCGGGTCCTTGCTCACACGGTTCAGCTGGAGCGATCTCTGCCCCAGCCCTAACGTCAGGCTCTTGGAGCAGAAGGAAATGCCCGCTAGGATGAGTCCAGCTCTGCGGTGCCTTGGCATTTGTTTTTCACAACCAAAAAAGGAAAATAAAGCTTTATTCACGTAGGAACTAAAGGGGTTTTAATAAGAATCAACCTATGCACGTGAAAAGACAGATTTTTTTTTTGCTGCCTGATTTTTATCTACTTCCTACAGAACTGCCCAAGTGTCAAACAACGTGCCAGAAGCAGGCCATTGCCACTAGCCAGGGGGATTGCCCCAGGAACTTGACTCCTCTTTCGGTCGCTTATATTTTCTGAAATTAAGGTTAAAGCTCAACTGCCCATCACTCACTCTATTCTTCCACACTTGCTCATGGGCTCGAAATGAGGACATTCCTTTTCCATAAATCTGCTGGGATCTTTGCCTCAGACCGGTGCATTTCTTGGACTGGTTTACTTCACCGCATAGGTTGTGCAAATTGCACAATATTCCCTTAGTCCTGCAATTCCTTCAAGAAACCACTACTATTACGGGAACTCTGCTGTCCAAAACGTCAGGAAAATGACAAGAAACTTTCCAGAAACCAGACTGTTGTGAAGCTGCACCGTAACATATCGTTACTGAGATACATACGTCCTTTTACATTCCTGAAAAACACAGGCGTGGTGCCCATATCGAGGTGCTGGCCGTGGGGTCTCTGTGAGGAGAGGCGGGGGCTGCCCCCACCGGACACAGCCGGTTCCAGCCGGTTCTGGCCAGTTCCAACTGCCTCAGGCAGGGCCACTGTGACAGAGGCCAGCCGGCAGCAGGGGGTGAGGGAGGAGGTGTGAGGACCAGCCCGGCGGGCAGGAGGGTCGCAGGAGGAGACGGGTCCCTGGGGAGCCCACGTGGAGCAGGCTTATCCTGAAGGAACCACAGTCCATGGGAAGGACCCACACTGGGGCGGGGAGGAAGAGCGTGAGGAGGAAGGAACAGCAGAGAGGGATTGTTACGGGCCAACAGCAAACCTCCATTCCCAATCCACCATTCCCAATCCCCTTCCACCAGGCAGGGGAGAGGTGGAGGAGTGGGGAATGAAGGAGTGAGAGGGGTGGAAAAGGGAAGGAGTTTCAGCTTTTGTCTTTATTTCTCACTCTCCGTCTATTTTAATTGGCAATAGATTAAGTTAATTTTCCTAAAGTTGAGCCTGTTATGCCCACGACAGTAATTGGTGTCTTTATCTCCACCCATGAGTTTCTTCACCGTATTTTCTCCCCCTGTCCTGTTGAGCGAGCGGCTGGGTGGGCGCCTGGCAGCCACCAACCTCAGCCCACCCCACAGGTGCACTCTGACTGCAAACAGACCCAACTGCATTAAAGAGAACCTGCGGCCTCAATTAATTTGTGTTACGATATGTGCAAACACCTAAAAGATCTCCCTTCCCCTTTTATGCTACATCTACTGAAGTCTCTGACAGTGACTTTGATTTGTAAAGCTATAAAAGGCTTTCTCATGCCCAAAATTTTCTACAACATCAGCCTACTGCCAATAGGGTGGTTTTTTCATAGCTAACCTGTCACAGTTTTACTCCCTCCCTTTAAGAACAAACAATGGGTTCCCAGCAGTTCACTACTACCAAGTCCGTTTACAGAGTGAGGAGTTATCAACTGTCCAGAACTTCACTTGCAAAACTGCGATGATCATTTTTTCAGTGCATGATCCCAAGGTTCCATTTGGTCAATGAGGATTTATTCTCTTTGGTACAGGCATAGAGCTGTTAACATTCAAGTGCCCAAAACCAGCCACTGTTGACATTTTTCTTACTGGTACACTGTCTAAATCAACATGCCTTTTCTGCTTTATAAGGAACAGCAGCTGAAAACTCTCACTGACTCATAAAACAAAAAATCCATTTTGCCTTTTGCCACCATAGTGAAAAATCACTATTAAACCGACACTGCCTTCAGCAGATCAGGCGCGATAGGGTGCCTGACCCAAAACCATCTGTCTAGGTACCAAAAGTTAGGTTAACAATAGCTAGGCACCAAAATCTTGCAGACTGAGACTAGCATTCTCTAAAGGCAGACAAGTGGCATCGACACTCCACTGCTGTACTAGTGGAAGGTTTTTCTTGCCATGATTACTACTATTTGACTACTTCACATAGACCACATTCACTTGTGTTAGTTTAACCTAGTTCAGTATTACATGGATTGTATCATGCTGGCTTCCAAACCAACTAAATGTTAGAAAATATGTTGATGTCATTCCAGCTTTATGGCTGCAAAGGTCGAACGTGAGAAGTCTTGTGTGCAGAGTGCCTAGGTTAAAGTGAGGATGGGGACTGGACCTGTCTTATTGCCTCTTCTGAGACCATCACATGTTTCTGTAAGATTCCCCCAAGTTACAACAATTTTGCCCTATGTTGTCTTTTCCTGAGAGTACAAAGCCTAGAGATTTCGGTTTTTTCACGTCAGTAAAGACATAACGATCCTCAATTCAAAAAGGCATTGAATTACTGGAACCTTCATTTATATCCCCAGACTCTCATATTTTGAAATACTCCAATTTCAAACAAAAAGCTCCAACAATGAAGACTTTAAGCTGTCACTCTGACCTGGGCAGTAAGGGACATGCTGCAGGCAGCTGTCACTAACTGCCTGAGCAAGATGATTTAAGTGACCAAACAGGTATTCTAATTTCTGAATGATCGTGTTAGACACTTTCATCTCTGTATAATTGCTTATTTGCCCTTAGGCAGTTCATTTGATTACCATTATCATTAAAATATACCTCTTGATGCAGCCTAACATGTTGGTTCAAGTACTCTTCAAATCCTTCTGAATTTCCCTCCTGTAATCAAAGCATTTAAGTTTTCCGTCTTCATAGAAGGTAAGAGATTCTGGACTTATAATGGGAAACTGCACCTTTGGGAGCTGAGATAGATATTTCTGTGCTTTACCACAGCCCCAACTCTCAGCTGGGTAAACATCTGTGCTGCTAGGTCAGAAATCGCTGTGCACCAACACTGGCCACCGGTGCCCAACAAAATCCTATTACTGCCAGACATCAACATACAGCAACTAAGCTAGAACTTCTCAGGCTATGCTTTGCATGACAGGATAGTTTAAGAGTTGGTTTTAATTTGAGCTTCTAAAGAAAAATAGTAGGGAAAATCTGAGCAGCAAAAGCCATGGATCGAATCCTGAGAGGAATGTGGTCAGTAATGACACCAGCATGGATTTCTGCCAAAGCATTTGCTGGTGCTGCCACAAGGAGAAGAAAGGTTACTGCTGTCGCCACATGCTCAGTCCCCTACCCACAGGCAGATGGAGATATTTTAACTCCTGTTTGACACCTACACTCAAGACTGAGCCCAGACTGTGAGGCACAGCAGCTTTTCTATGAATCTTGTAACGTTAATTCAGAGCTGGTTAGATCGCCACAGTTCTCTTCTAAACCAGAGGCACAGGTAACACGGTACTAGATGCTGGGTAGCCTACTCCAATAGGGAGCTCTTGCTATGGGTTTAGAAAATATTCCTATTTGTTTAAAAATACCCTGCAGTAAAGAGCTAAAAACCAACTCAGTAATAGTTGCTTTTGACCCTAGTAAAGCCAGTGAAATGAACTGCAAGCACAATTTCTAGAAAGAATTTAGTGGGTCCAGAGAAAGTCGCAAGTGGGAGAACTGAGGTCCCAAACTAGAATTGTGCCCTCAAATATGCTCAGTACAGCTCAAATAAATGGAAACTTGAATGCGGTGCAGAAGTGGGCTTCTGTGATATTTTTCCTGTGCCTGAAAAGGAGTCCTGCTGGTAGTAAGCTAGTTAGAAGCAGCATGACTGGCTTCTCCACCTATTATTCTCCACAGTCTCTGGGCCAGGTAGATAGCAGAGGGGTGCTATCATACACAGATGATGAAGGACAGGGTGTAATGAAGTAGAGTTCCACTACCTTCATTCTTAAAGTTATTCAGAAGCTTATGACAAGTGTCTCAAAGCTATAGCCATTATCTCAGATTCAAGCCTGCTGTTAAAACCTCCTCTGCGTGGTTGGAAATATTACTGTGGTGCAAATGAGAATCCAAGCCATCACTCTCAGTGTACCCGACATTGGACATAAAATCCATTTTCATGTCTTTGCATCAGCCCCAGATACACAGAAAGTGCTGGCACCCCCAGTAAGGTGAGATGTAGGGGTACCAGAAGTGCTAATGATACAACGTCAAGCCATTAGGTGCCTGGATAGAAAGAGACATAAACCAGCACTAGGTATTATCAGTCTGATGGAAGGCTGAAAATTAAAACAGCCGATAACAAGGCCATTAAAAGATTGCTTTCAGGTCAGAGTCCTTGTCCCACTTCGAGGGCCTGACTCTACTGGAACCAATCAAAGCAAGCCTCTGGGGAGATCCGATAAGACAGGGAATAAGACAATACTCTTTAATTAGGTGATAGATTCTGGTTAGGACAATGATACCATTTCAAGGGTCATGACATTCAGATTTTTAATTCAGAAGGTTTAATGTGTGTGGCAGAGGCAGAGTACTTTATAGAGAGGCTTGTCTGTAGGAAGAGCTCTTTAGAAACCATCCCAGGAATAGACAATGTACACACAACAGAGAAATTCTCACAAACTGCTGTCTCCCTCTCTGATGAGATCCTGCAGCTGATCACTGGGGAGCGAGAAAGTCTAGAGCTTTCTTCCCAAGCAGGTGACATCACGAGGTTAGTTATTTGAGATGGGGCCAGTTCTTCAGTCAAGAACTACTTGAAAACCGAGAAAAAAACAAAGTACTTTTACTCTCGGTTCAATTACTCTTTTGATTAACATATAAATGCTGTTATTGTTAACCAATGTGTTTTCAGTCAAGGTGGTGTTAGCAATAGTAGGCTTTCACTTGGAGCACAAGTAATTACATTGTGCATAAATAGACAACAGCTACACAACACACAATAGATTGTATAGCCACAGAGAAAGTATGCCATTATTGTCATATATTGCTACACTTCACAGTGGAAAATATTAAAAGCCTGTGAGCGTGTAAGCACATAGTCCAAAGTGTTGTGTATACAGGCATAAGAAACAATATTCCTCTGCATTTTTCATACAGAATGATGACCAACGTGCTTTCCTACTTCCTGCCTTGTTGATCTGGCAGCACTCTTTCCTCCAGGAAATCATGGCATACATTTCCTATGCTGTCTTCAACATCCATTCACTGCCTCTGCCCTCTTGCATGTGTTTCCCCTGCAGTATTGTATCTTCTATGTGATTTTCTGGGTGTTCTCGTTTTCACTTTGCCATGTTAGATTTAGCTCTTTTGAGTAAGTAATTTTTTCACAAATATCTTTAAAATCTTGTCTTGCAATCAGTTTGTTCTTTTAGAGGGAACTCAACAGTCTGTTCTAGCAACAGAGAATCCAAGTGATATGTGTTCAAGTCCCTTGGCTTCTAGCTTTCACCCTAGCACCGAACTAGCTCGATGTTTGAGAACTGGGCACACCCCACCTCTTAGCTGCGTATTTGTTGGTTGGCTTACCCGCCGCTGGAAAACCCAGGTGTTGCTCAGCCTCTACCAGTAGCTCTTTTCCTGGAAACACCCCAGACACAAACTGTCCAATAAAGGTGAGAAAGTATCAGATTAAAATAAGAAAGCATGCATCTCTTTCCTCGCATGGCACGGCACTTGGCAAGAGTTAAAGACGCATAGTTACTAGTATTACTTCCTTCCAGCAACTTACCACCAGTTATTAGTGCAAGCCATGACCTGGTATTTGAGTTATACTACAGATGGCAAATAGAAACACCTTGCTGGGCAGGTGTCAAAAGCCCCCAAAATCACACTAACTCGAGTATTTTGGAACCCTGAACTCACCAAGCAGGGGAAGAATCTCAAGCAACCCTAATTAGTTCATGTCACAGAGCTGTAATGCACCCCGTTCAGTGCCAATGACTGAGAGAGGAGAAAGGAGGATTACCTCTGCAGCAGCAGAAGCTGCTGCAGGCTTGAACTGCAACAGGCAGCAGGACGGGAGGGTGATGCTCACAGACTACCAGCCCAACTTGCTCCCGTAGCCATCATTTCCTCAGTTCTGTATTCAAGATTAAGTTAATGAATTTGTGAAACAAAAATAAAGCTCTATTAGTGGATTAAGCTGAACAATCGCAGTTACAGCTGCAGAACTGATACTGCACTAGCCCATCTGTTGGGATCTCTGGCTCAGGCACCAAAACTTCATGCTATTTATCTTACAGCTGTTCCAAGTCACTGTCATATATCGAATATGTGTTCCAAGGAGTAGCTGTGGGCATATTGACTCTGCAGCTGGTGTCTATGCAATGAATACCTAAGAATTCAACCCTAGCCACTGATCAGTACGCAAGACTTGCAACGTATTTTTTAATGGGGGCCATAACTGGTCCTGGAGATGCAGCTCAACTGTCAATTTTCAGCTTGCTGTGCCCTAAAGCATTTGTGCATCCACTGGAGTAATATGGCTGGGGACTGCAGAAGTCCACGTTGCACTTGCAGTATTAATAAGCAATGCATGTGTGGAATGGAAGGAGACTAACTGTAACCATATAAATGCTGATAATCTTTCATCCCACCAGGAATTTTATTCTTCCTCTATTTCCTCTCTGGGAGACATGTGCATGTTAGATGAATCTTAGAAAACTGAGCAGATCTGTTAAAAAGACACCAAATCAAATACTCAGGCCTCTACTCAGCTTTATAACACTGGCCAGCTTTATATGCCAGTAGAGTTGCACTATTTATGAGGCTATACTGGTGCTGCAATAATAATAAAGATGAGACTACATGCACTTCAGCACAACCTGTACAAGTCCACTGGGAAACTCAGGATGTTATCAGACAGCTGCATTTCCACAGCTATTATTTATTCCAGGTAGGATAAAGCTCCCATGTAAAGCCAATCTCTGTTGTAGCTACAACGCATCCAGGCCCTTTGAGTGATCTCTGCAAAAGGCACAGCTTGCGGGTATTGATCTGGTTGTACACAGCTCTGGTTTTCAAGGTGGTTAAGAAAAGCCAGGGCACGCACAAATCAAAACGCTGAGAGCTGTTGCTGTGTGACAGCTAGCCCTGTGGAAGCAACAGACATACAGTTGCCAACGTCTGCCCAGGTGATTCTGAGACCACCTCATAGCAACTTTCCATGACGAGAAATGGAAAATCTGAGAAAAGCTGACAGTGAGATAAAAGTAAAATAGTTACCACGTCTCCAAAGAGGAAAACTTGACCTGGATGATCTAAGCAATGAGTGAATTTAGAGACACAGAGCATTATACACTTGAATGAACTCACATTCACCAGGCTATTTTGTCTACACATCCCAAAGAACCCTGAAACCAATGCCAGTTAAAAAACGTGTGATGAGACACTCTGGCTAAACACCCCGAACAGCAGCACTTTGTTAGAAAAAAAGCCGAAGATCTGGCAAATCTACGTTCTAAAATGGGCCAAGTGTAGAAGATCCGCTGCATTTTATTTTTGCCAAATATTGCTATTGAATATTTTAGATCCCTTTGAGAACTCAAGACACAAGGAAAAGAAATTCAACCACGTTATCCCATGAAGAATAGTTTTAAAATATTTTTACAGTAATGGGCCAAATTTTACACAGTGTGTTTTTAAGACAATGTGAATATTTTGGCTTGCACTTCCCTATGCACTAACACAGTGCTATGTACTGGCAAGTTCAAACTTGCACACACCCATCTGTATGTACTAAGCCTGCTTTGATCATTACTTCTGCTCCTGTCCACTGCAATGGATGCCTATCTTGCAGAAGTAACCTCCAAAAATCACTTTCCAATCAGCAGTAAAAGCAGGAAAGACAGAGATAAGGGAGAATGCTGCCCCAAAAGGTGCAGTTCAGGCAAGAAATGAAATGTTTGACACTGGAAAGGTGTCACTGCATCCCAGTCTTTATGTTGTTTGTGTATGCGTCGTATTAGTAACTGGACTGAAAGCCAGCTTGATTGTCTACAATTTAGCAGTAAATCAAGGCAGGACAGAAAGCTGTCCTCTGAGTCATTAAGGGTTAGCTACTAGTTTAATAGCCTGCCAGATGCTCCCTTTGGCTCGCCACAAAACCAGTTCTTTCCTACAAGTATGATACAGACTGAAAAAGGTCCCAAGCAAGCACTCGTGTGCTTGCAGAAGCTATTAAATTAGAAGACCTGGTTTTCTCAGGCTCTCAGCTGTACACCAAACCATGCTGGAAACAGCACTCCACTGACTTACAGGGTATGTCAGTCTTTATGCCCTTTCAGTCCCTGCTGTTTAATCACTGGGCTTCAAATCACATGTACTAAAGCTCAGGTGAGTCACCAACATCAAGAAAAACAAGATTAAGCCTGTCATATCCCATCTGCTCCATGCACACAAAACCAGTTGCACAGCTCCAGGACAGCGAAAGCCGTAGAGCGTCATGGAAAGAAGCCAACTTCCTTTTTGCCATATTCTCCATTTGCCATCTTTCCTTTCATGCAAATTAATGTTAACAGTATTTTCTTGCTATTTTCTCACCCGAGCTATGTGCTGGTTTTTAGGAAAATCTCACCCCAACAATCTTTTGACAAACAGAAGTTCACTTTAGTTTACACTTCTTAGAACAGTGTTGATACATCAGGAAAGTGGCATGCTGCTTCATGTCTCGACGACACTATGCCAGCTATTAAAAGAATAATACTTAAAACTCTTCTACTAACCATTGTGCTGAACTACTGAAAATAAAGGCTTTCATATATTTGACCCAAGTCATTCAAGATTAAACGAATTCTAGATACTTCCATTTCAAACTGAGAAAACTGATTCTGATTTGCAAACAGACCAAGGTCATACAGCTACCTAGAAAAACATCTGTGCCCTCTAACTGTCTCATTAAATTAAATACCTTCCAATCATCTAATGCTAGGAGCCATTCCTCAAGTAAACAAATCCATTTTAGTTGTGGACAGCTCTTTCCTTACTCTAAATCTGCTATTTTGTTTGAAATCTTCAAGCAACTACATCTCCACTGAGACGGTATCTCCAAGCAAGTAACTCAGTACACATATTTTCCAATGAAAGCAACATTAGAGGAGTGGTAAAGCTGTCTGTATTACACATTTCTATACCCTAATCATTTTTATGTCAGTAACCACAGCATAGCTTTTTATACGGCTTTTTTTTCTCCTACCAGTAGTTCAAACCACACAGAAGAAACATTTGGTTCCATTTTAACTCCATGCAAGCCTTACTTTAAGTAATAGCACTTGTGCTTCTGCTTCCAGGGATCCCAGGTTTTGTAGGTAATATCCACTTGAACAACCACTAGGAAAATGAAGACTGAAAAACACTCTAACTTCCTCCATTACCTTTTCTATATCAAATAAGCCTATAGGGCACATCTCATCCTTGAGCTATTGCTGAAGACTATGCCTTCCATGTCCTGCAAATCAATAAAAGGGATATGAGGATACCAGATATGGTTTCAGCAAGCATAAATTTTCATATAAAGCTCCACTGATAATCAGCATTAAACCAGGAAAATTTGCTTGCCTAGGGAGCCCTAAATCTAAATGAAAGCATAGTTTCCATATGAATTCTAACTTTGATAAACCATAAATATCCACGGTGGGCTTGAATTAATAACCAGTCTCTTTTTTGCAAGGAGAGGAATCTGTAGAGACTGTAAATATCAGGCAAAATTTTCAAACAGGAGGACTAAAGACAGGCTTTTAAATCTATATTAAGCAGTTGATCATCTCAACTGTCACTTCACCGTTCACTTTTAGGATGCCTATTTTCAAATAAGAGTCAAGACTCATAAAAAGTTTGGGATTTGAAATATGATGTGCAGCTATCCCCAGGAACAGTCTCCTACTCCACTCTCGAGATGGCAGAATTATCAAAAATTTCTTTTGAGCTCAAGGGATTCTCAATGCTGTTTGCAAGATCTGAACTTGCTTCTAAGTCAGCACCTTCCTGATCAGGTAAAGGAAGTGAGCTGAAGCTGTTCAGGTTCTGAAACAGAGGCTCTCATCTTCCCAAACACTTGCTATACCTCTCCAACAGGAAAGGATCATCAGCTCCCATGTTAAAAGCAAGCAGAAACATAGAATGGTTAAAGTTGGAAGGGACCTTAAAGATCATCCCATTCCAACCCGCCCTGCCCTGGGCAGGGACACCTCCCACCAGACCAGGTTGCTCAGAGCCCCATCCAGCCTGGCCTTGAACCCCTCCAGGGATGGGGCAGCCACAGCTTCTCTGGGCAACCTGGGACAGTGCCTCACCACCCTCACAGCACAGAATTTCTTCCTAATATGTAATCTAAATCTACCCTTTTTCAATTTAAAACCATTACCCCTCATCCTATTGCTACACTCCCTCTCCACCTTTTCTGTAGGCCACCTTTAGGTACTGGAAGGGGCTATAAGCTCTCTCCGGAGCCTTCTCTTCTCCAGGCTGAACAGCCCCAGCTCTCTCAAACTTTCCTTCATTAGGTGAAAAACACCACACTTCTAAGACTTTTTATAAGTAGGCAACTCACTTTCAGCTGGAAGCCTTCTGCAACTGGTTTCACATACACACAAGCTTGTTTTACTACTTAATTTCCCAGGGAGCAAGCAGAAACTTTTAATATCCAGGATGTTTGAAGAACGGTATTCTTTCAGACAGGAACTCTATGAAACCAGTTTTACCATTCTGTCTTTTCAAAGGTAAGTATGTACAGGGTGTTGTCTGATGTTCTTGTTCGGAGAACACAGGGAAGGGGATACATTTATGCATCTGCAGCACGAAATTCCGGAGTTTGGCAGAATATTTCACATGTATCAAACTGACAGAGAAAATTGCATGCTGTTCAAATTTCACTCAAATGAAGAGACTGCATATTAATCACTTTAAATTGGTGCTTGCTAGAAAAGGACATAAGCTGGGAAACAGGCCACTGACAGCACTGACAGCAAGCTTTCCTTTTAACCTTACTTAGAATTAAGTGAATAGGTTTATTCTTCATTTTTAGCTGTGTTCTAAATTGGGCTTCTTCTCAACTTAAGCCTCCCCCCAAGACTCCCACACAGAACCACACACAAGTACAGAGACAGTCCTTTGACTTGCTCCTCCCTAAACAGAGCCATTTGCCTTATACATGTCAGATTTATATATGTCAGATTTACCTATAGAGGAAAAATCTGCACAACGTGATGTGTGAGCTCCTCCATGGGCAGGTTTGGGAAGGAAGGGAACCTGGCAGAAAGGAGTTTCACTGGCCAGATGTTTTTAAGGTCCCACTTGCATCACCACTTTCATTGCCATTTTGTTTGCTGCAACATTCATTTCAAGTGAGAAGAAGAATACATAAGATGTTCTTGTACGTCTCTTTTATAGCTAGGAAGCTTGGCTCCAGTTTATATGCCACACTTTTGTCAGCAGATAGACAAAAGCCAGATTAGAGGAAGTAGGAAAGATACACATACGTAAACTGAGGTGCTTTATGACTTTGGGAAGAATGGAGATGTCATAAATAAGAAACAGAGAACCAGCAAAATGGGAGACACTAGACCAAGCTTTTCAGAGCAATTATGTGAAAAGACAGAGCAGAGACAAGCTGTATCATAGCTGTTGCACCTTCCTTCCACCTCCACAGTCCTAACAACTAAACAGTAATGTTCTCTTTTGATCTTTCTCATTTCAGCTGATCCTTTATTATACCATGTAGAGTAGAAAAGTTTCAGTGGGAAGACATAAGAACAATCCTACCGCAAAACTGTTCAACACATGGTTAAGCTATGAGGGACAAGAAAATTCTTCCAAAGAGTAAGAAACATGGGTTTTACACCCCAGACGGAGGAAAGAAAGAAAAGGTAAGTGTCCTGGGCCCTGACTGAGTGTTCAAACTACTGAGCTACTGTATAGAAAGTGAAACCACCATCGCCTGACTAGTCTTTCACTGTATGCAAAGCCCAAATCCATAAAAATATTCACCAGATAAAGCACCTCAGGTAAGGTGAACAGAAGAATGTCTAGTTTATGAATTCCACTATATACTGGGGAATTGTAGAACCGCAGCTGCACAGTAACTGAGCAAAAGTTCTGAGGATTTATATCTTGGACTTTAGACTTCTCTGGATGTATCATTTGACTTATATGCTCCAAATTCTTTAGCTTTTCCCCAAGGATAACTGTGCCTCCCTGAATTGCTATGATGGAACAGCAAAGACAAAGAATGCAAGGTATGCACATGCTATGACAGTGGAGGCACACGAATTCCACAGAAAGGGCTCTGAGAGCATTATTAGCTTTCATAAAACAGGTCTACATAATACCAAGGAAATTAATGAAATGAACCAGTAAAACTAGCATCAAACAGGGCTCCAGCTACAACATCTGAGACATCGACTTACCCAAGATCAACTCAATTTAATATGAAAAAAGGATTCAGTTCTGGAAACTCATAGCTTGACAGAATCAAACAACAGTTAACTCCCCATAGCTCATAATTATGCAAAAAAAAATTACACTGCTGCTTCGAGCTTTTGAGCTGTAGTTATTGTACATATGTGGGACACAATCCTAGGAAGGTCTGAACACCTTTAGGTTGCATTGTCTTCAAATGAATCATTAAACTATATTCTGCTATACTGTATATGATATTTAGTGTACTGTCATGTAATTAAAGATCTATCATAATACATAAGAGGAATGAGTGAACTTACAATCGTGTACTTGTTATTGTTAGAGCTTGGTAGAATGATTATGCTAAAAAATTAGCTTTTCATGGAAGGATGTTCCTGTAATTTCTTTAAAGACAGCTGTAAGGACCACAAGCTGGCACCTGCTATGGGACATGCTGAAATAGGTTTTTATGCACATTTTCTTGTGATGCTTAAATATTCCCACTTAAAAAAGGCAGAATTTGTTTTAAACTGGTAGAACACAGATAATTAGTTCCAGTCCCTGCAGATACAAAGAGCCCTTCCAACAATACCAAGAATGGAAGTATGTTCCCAACTCAAATAGGACAAGTGACTCCGCACCTGGATGTGGAGCTGCCTCTTCTCAGAAGTACCCTCTTCTTTTCCTCCAGCAGTCCTTCTCACAGCACTTCCTTGGCACTCCTGCACAGAGATATAGGAAGGAAGAAAAAAAAAATAAATCAATTTTACCTTTAGGGAATAAGAAGACATCAGTACTATAGTTTTCAGTTCAGCTGCCCATGGGAGAAAAAAAAAGCTTTCTTAAGTCAAAACTATGCATAGAAAACAAGGTTAAAGGAGCATCACTGTGGTTGCAAAATCAAGCTCTCAAACATTAAGAATCACCAGAATTAAGATTACTTGTGTGACACTAAAGCAGTTCCCTCATGTGTTCGTGTACAGTCTTTAATTACATACCGTAAAGGGTTTTTCATGCTTCACTCAGCACAGGAATGGACAATACTCACTTAATACTTGGCTTTACCATCATTGTTCAGAGTTCAAAGAAGAGGGAACAAGCAATTGCATTAGGCACCAAAATGTCTCTACAGCCTTGGATGCCAGGGAGGAATGAGCACGTGCTGGTGGGGAAGAGGAGCACAGCCCATGCTCCCCTGCCAGCAGCCAGCCGCTGCGTAAGCTGTGCCTTCATTTCAGTAGCACTGTGGACCCTCAGGAGAAGTTCCTGCTGTTTATAGCTCTGGCACCTCACACTTCCTCACTAAAGCAGGCACTCTTCTGCATACCTTAGAGGTTAACTGGTCCTTCTCTTATCTTCTCATTCCTCCACTCTTCCTATATCCCATCTCTCCTCTACCTGTAGTCATCTGGAGATAATGTTGCTGCCCACTGTCTTACACGTTTGTCTTACCATCAGACACCAGCCACACACAAACCAAGAAGGATCAGGGGTACGTAAATGTGAAGTTCCCAGTCAAAACCTGACAAGAAGGCAACAAGTGGCAGAATGCCTTCAGCTCTGAGAGTACAAACCTCCTCTCAGCTCAATGCAAAGTCTTAATTAAACCTTTGGAAATAATGCCAAACATTCAGGTGTGACACGAGTGACATCTCTGGTGGGAGAGGAACTGGCCATAAGTAAGGTTTTGCTATCTTTATGGGAGATGAATACAGTGGGTGGAGATTCTTTATCATCTGGCCAAAGAAGAAAGTCTCAAGTGTCTGGTCTATCATGGAAAATGACTTAAGTGAGCATCTTCAGATGCAGTGCGCATCTGAAGAGCATGGAGGTCATGCATTTGGGTTCCCATCCTCCAGGCTTGACCTGTGGAGACGTCTCCCTTGGTGTGTTTATGCAATATGATTGCTTATAACATCAAACATGAAAACCTTAAAATAGCATTTCAATTGCAAGCATCCTCAAGCTCCATTTCTCTGAAGTCCCATTTATTTCCCCAGGAAGAATTGCTGTTAGTGCAGCAGAGACCTCACTGACTTCAGGTGAATTCAGCCTCAACATGAGATAGAGAAGCACACCTCTCTCCCCAGAGAAAGTAGCAGCATACATAAAAGGGAAAATAAGGGAAAGAAACTGTGAAACAGGAAAGATGAAATGCAAGAAACACATTAGACCGAGCTTAGTCATTACGGGGTGGGCAGAACTGCTACTGGTCTCTATTTGACAGACACTGAAAGTCTTGTCTCTGTCTTCAGTGATTATCTGAGACTTGTAACACTAAAAGCACACATCATGACCACAGGGAGTGTAGGATATGCTAGCGCAGATGGAGCCCAAGTCTGGTAGCTGTTTTCCCACTGCACTCTTATCACAAGGAAAGGCAAAATAAGCACAAGTAGTTTTCTTCATTCCCTATATTCTTCATGTACGGCTGCACCAGGAAGCAGTTGTCACTTTTTACTTGTGATCCTACAATAGTTTTTCACCATAGTCTTTTTATGTCTAGACACCAAAGTGGCTTCATACCATTCATAAAGGGCGGAGACGCAATGCTGAGCTCTCTGTAAATAGCTGCCAGCTTCCTCTGCTCTTCCCACCTTCGGCTGCAGAAAGCCTGCCAGATCTGCAATGAATGGAGCTCAGGGATAAACTGATTGCAAAAACATCTTTCTGACGCATTATTGGATTTTTAAAGCTTAGTCTTTTGGTAATTCAGGAACACAAATAACTAATTGTACTGTGTCTACTTCAGATTAAGGCTGAAGATGGATCTTGTGGGCAACTGGGAAAACTGCCTTTGCTTTTATTCTGGGAAGCATTCCCTAAGCGTAACACCATTGGATATGACTGAAGGGGATTGCATCAGGTTAGGGAGGAAATTACAACCATAATAATTAGCATCAAATTAGTTCCTGTCTCGTTTTGAGCCAGGCAAGCCCATCACACTCCTTTTACCAGCTGCCCTCTGGTGGAAGAAGGTTGTGCAGAACAGCCCCAGGCAGGAAAACCCTGGTGCTGTGCACAGACCAGGTGAGGCCCACGGGTGGCTTCCACATTTCTGCTTCACTTCACTGGAAAGTCAGGCTTTCATTACGGTTGGGTCACTTCTGAGCTCCAACAGGTCCATATCCCTCTTGTGCTGAGGGCTCCAGAGCTGGACACAGCACTCCAGGTGGACTCCCACCAGAGAAGAGTAGAGGGGGAAGAATCCCCTCTCTGGATCTGCTGGCCACGCTGCTTTTGATGCATCCCAGGATGCGACTGGCCGCCTGGGCTGCAAGCACCCATTGTTGGTTCATGTCCAGCTTTTCATCCACCAGTTCCCCCAAGTCCTCTTCTGCAGGGCTGCTGTCTATTACATCATCCCCCAGCCTGTATTGATAATGAGGATCGCCCCAACCCACGTGTAGGATGTTGCACTTGGCCTTGCTGAACTTCATAAGATTTTTGAGCCCACCTCTCTAGCTCATCCAGGTCCCTCTGGATGACATCTTGTCCCTCTGGCACATCGACTGTACCACTCAGCTTGGTGTCATTGGTAAACATGCCGAGGGTGCACTTGATCCCACTGTCTGTGTCATTGATGAAGATGTTGAACAGCACCGGTCCCAGTACGGATCCCTGAGGGACACCACTTGTCACCCCTCTCCATCTGGACATCAAGCCATTGACCACTACTCTCTGTGTGCAACCATCCAGCCAATTCCTTATTCACCGAAAAGTCCACCCATCAAATCCGTATCTCTCCAACTTAGAGAGAAGGATGTTGCGAGGGACCATGTCAAAGGCCTCGCAGAAGTCCAGGTAGATGATATCCATAGTTCTTCCCTTGTCCACTGATGCAGTCACTCCACTGGAGAAAGCCACCAGGTTGGTCAGGCAGGACTTGCCCTTGGTGAAGATCTAGATCAGGTTTTGGTACCTGCGGCCCCACAGGCCACACTTGGCTTTGCAGCAGCAGGAGAAGAGCGTTTGGGCCTCTTCCTCAGGAAGAGGCCTGAGTTTTACTCAGGGAACTAGATTTGTGCCTGTCAACATGATGCCACATCCAGTCTTCCTCCTGCTTAGCCAAGCCACAGGCTGTCGGAGGAATGCTGTATGTATTCCACCTTAGGTGCGTCTTAGAAACAGGAAGTTATGTTGTACATGTTTACTGGGGGACAGAAGGACTGCCAGAATAAAGAGGCAGGTGAGTGTTTAGTTTTGGAGAGGGAGGACCCGGTTTGCACTGGGGTCACCAGTCGCCAGCAGTGCACAGCTCCCGTCCTGCATCCTGGTGGTGCCAGTCCCCCTGCACCACCTCAAAGCCCTAAACTGTTCTGGGAACTGGTGTGCAATCCACTTAGATATCTTCACCAAAAAGATATAAAAGCAGCACTGTCTCCTCCATTTATCAATGGTATGGAGCCACTTTGGTGTCTAGCCATAAAAAGCTGATGCTGAAAAACTATTGTAGGATCACAAGTGAAAAAGTAACACAGTCCCCCTGTGTTCCACAGAGCCATACAACCAGAGGGGCAGAACCACACAAAGCGGAGAGGTCAGGCAGCGCTTGGGGAGTGGGAGGAGGAGTGCGAGGTGTGGGTTGCAGTAACCCCTGTATTCTTGGCCACACTCCAGCCACTTCCCACCACACGCATTTATGTGCGTGATTAGTGTTCTTGCAGTCTTTGAATGCAGGCCAGATAATGAGTTCAAAACTCTTCATTAAAACATAATCTCTTCCTTGACTCCCTCAACCACACATACACACACATCCCTGGGCTACTGGATTGCCCTTCCTGCCCAGAGCTTACAACACTTTCCCAGAGCCAATTCCCCTTGGAAGGAACTGCTTGTGTCACATATGTGTTTGGGATCAATAGGGACACTCTCTGCACTTGGCCTAATTAGCTCTAATGGAGGGTGAGAACAAAATCCAAACCATGTGTTTGAGCCCTCCTCTGAATTGAATATGAGCAGTTTCACACTGACCTGCTATCCCCGCCCACCCAAAAGCACTGGTGCTTTACAGTCTCTACACCTTTAACAGTTCCCTGGGTCCTTCCACACATCCCTCCCCAAAAACGTGAAGCCTGGTTGGGGGTGTGGGTAGGGCTTTGTTTTCTTTCCCAGTGGTTTTACAGGGCTGCCTTTCTTCCTTCCCCTGCATTTGGAGGCACTGGGCATCCCTGAGGTTGTGAGTGGCTTGGGAGTTTCAGTGAGAGAGATTCAATCCTGTTTGAACCATCATCACAGACTCTGCTGATGATTTTCAGCCGTATTTCTTCCTGATTTAAGTTGCACTGGAATACTTTTCACAGGGAATGTATTTCTAGTACATTACTTTCATAAACGATTTTGAAAAATCTCTCTTGAGATTTCAAACACATGTTTATCAGTGAAGAGGTAAACCCTGCCACACCTTCTACCTGACTAGAGGTGGGATGAGGATGTTCAGATTCGTTTCTTTCAAGAGCTTTACAACTACATTACAAAGTGATAAAGGCACTTTAAATAGTTTGTATTATTTCAGGGTTTCATGTTGGTGTTACATGGAAGTGTTTAAAGTAAGCTGTCCCCAGGCATTCACACAACACTTTCTACATCTACACACACAATTCTATAATGTATCAACAAAATCCCCTGCTATGTAAAGCCTTTAGACCACAAATATGGCAAGAGTACTCAGAAAGGAAAGCATATTTTTCACCACACGTTTTCAGCAGAACCAAAGGGCATGACTCAGTTTCCCTTCAGTCCTCGGGAGCAGAAAGAAGCCTGGCTTGCACTCTGAGCAATAAAATGGACTCAAGTCCCACACTCGCAGCACCACCACAATAAGCCCTTCATTAGCTGCCACTTCCCGTCAGACTGTTAAAGGGGACACAGGTTTACCAAACAGCTAATCCTTGATAATGAAAAGTTTCCAACAAAGCCGTCTTTCCAGGGAGTCTGGGCATTCTCACATTAGCAAGAAGTGAATAGACAAAGTGGTTCAGGAAACCTGCCAAACAGTAGCTCATGCATTGAAACACAAAGACCCGCAGTTTCCAGGCAGCTAAAGAAGAAATACAGTAGCATTTTGAGTTGTTTCTTGTCATCGTAGTTACTTTCTTCTTCACTTTCTTTCATATTATTTCATGAATAGTCTTCAAAGTATAAAATATATACACATTTGTCCCTTAAATGTCACTTGCAAATATTAATCAGTCTCTGCACTGCCTTCTCCCACTCTCCATGTGAGACAGAGGTTTCCTCTCTTTGCTGTGGGCCTCTTCTGGACACATGCCACTTTTCTTACTATCAGTCCCTAAGCAACTCTAACACCATTGACTGCTACCCATTCATTTCCTCAGGGTTTTGTTTTAGTTTGGTATTTAAAAGGTCAACAATTGGAACTTTTCCTTTTGGGGTCTATTTTAAGAAGGCTTTGTTTAATCAGATGCAATTAAGCATTTACGATCCAAGGTAAGTATTTTTCCTTTAGAATTGTAAAGGCAATGTATATTATTTGGATTTGGGTAAAGAATGTCAGCATTAACATCAAAACATAAAATATAAGGGTTATGGAAACACCTTTTCTTTTTGACAGAAGGACATGGCAAAACAAATTCAGGATGGCTGATGAAGCAGCTCAAAAGGACAAAGGACAGGGAACTCCTGGAGAGTGGACAGCGAAGGGCCACCAATATGATGAGGGGACTGGA
>VXBO01014313.1:3104-37603 GCA_013400135.1 Rhinoptilus africanus
AGCTTTATATGCTGAGCATGACATCATATGGTATGGAATATCTCTTTGTTCCATCAGGGTCTCCTGTCCTGGCTGTGTCTCTTCCCAAATCCTTGTGCACTCCCAGCCTACAGGGCAGTTTGCTGTGTAATCTGATAGGGTTACCAGGGTTGGAAATACAAGTAATTCTGACAAAATTAATACTGTAGGACCATGCTTTAAAACAACAGTATACTGTATTTTGAATCTACTGCTGTAAAAATCCCTTTCCTAGAGGGGAATGTGGGAGTCTTCGAATGCCCGCTAGAGTTTAATTCAAGATCCCCTTGTGATACTCTGCCAGACTCCTATGTTCCTGTTCCTTTATGCATTTAGTTTTGTAAAACTTCAGTGTATTATTAATAAATTATATAAAGTAAGAAATAGAGGAGAAAATCTATTAAAACATTTATGCCACATGAAATATACACATTAAGTAGATAGAAGTATCACAGAGTTCTAGTGATTTTTAAAGGTTTTCCCATGAAAAGTTTGAGAGAAATCTTCTAACAAGTAGTCCTGTATCTGAATCAAAGTTTTCTGATAGCTTCAGTTACCTGCTTTAAACTAGTTTTTGGAATATTTACTGGTCTGTAGCCTTCATATTCCTTAGAGAATACAAACAGAAATATTGCCTAAGTATCTGGTATGTACAATAAAAGTTTTTGAAATTTGTAATAGAAAATGTTTAAATTGCATAACCTTCAAAGTATACTTAGATACAGCTTGTTTAGTTTTACCAATTCTTTGTTAAAACTTGAGCCAAAATTCACAGGAAGGAAAAAAATCCCTCTGACGTGCAGGTAACTGCTTTAGACATTTTGGTTTACACTTGATTCTCTCCTTGTGTAGTCGCTTCCACCTGTGTGATGCAGACATCAACTGCTATCATTCTAGCTAAGAAGTACTTTGCATAAGAGGCATAAAGTGGAAAGCAGGCATATACTACTGGTGTGAGGTCTGTTGAATTAAGTGAAACCACTCCTGGAGTAAGCAACTATATGGCTGAAGGTGTCAAAATGTACTTCACTCTGACTTTATGTTTCTTTCTGTGCAGGTTTACATTTACTTTTCGTCACCAGATATGTTTATATCAGCATGAGAGCATGGGCAAGTGTGGACTACATTTTCACAAATGGAGTTACTAAAGAAGACAAAATCCATTACAGGAGTGTACCATCTATTTTCTCTTCAAAGACTGTTCCACCCAGTTTTGTAGCCTTTACCCATAATCGTAAAGAGATCTTTGCCTTTATAAGGAGCAAAGAATCAGAGATAGTTATTTATTTTGGTCCAACAAAAGATCAACTTTGCCTCTAAAATTACTTTCCTTCTTTCCTTATTTTTTTTCAGAAGACATGTTAATTGAAGGAAATTAAAAAGGAAAAAAAAAAGTAAATTACTAATTTACTGATCTTAAATTCAGGCTGATACCTTGGAGGATATGCAATATCTTGTAACTAACAAATTCCAAAATTTGACTTGGAAAGCTGCTACTGGAACAAAAATATGGGTCTTCTGCTTGCCTAGAAAGGAAAAAATATTTTACTTTAGTTAAATAATTATTTTACCAGCAATGTAGTTAAACAATTTAGTACTGTGTATTTCATATCTGACTTCTATCTTTAAAAGCGTCTACAATTCAGCAGTCATAAGATTTATCTCCATGTGTGGCAATAAAACAAAAAGTTCACCTTAGGTAATGGGTACTCTCCCTGTTTTTGTAGAGACTACCTGAAGACAGTGCTTATCTGACCATCTCTTTTCAAGGAAAAGTGCTTTTAAAAAGGTGGAGTTGATGTTGAGCACACAATAACATGGAGTTCTAATACAAAAAAGAGCAAAGAAACAATATCAGCTAAATCAGAATATAGCCAATGCTGACTTGTTTAAAAGCACTAACTCTTCTATGTGAAAAGAGGGCAAAACATATCAAACTCAAGAGCTTTTAAGGTTTTAAGAAAGAATAAATTGCAAAGGAGAATTTGATTATGTAAGTGAAGAACATATTACAGTTTATATATGGAAAAAGGGTTAGGACACCATTAACATGAGACTCCACAATTTTGAATGACTTTTTTTTTCTGTAAAGAATTTTTCCCTTTCATATTTGAGGAGCAAGGAGATGGAAAGAGTCAGTTTATGATAAAGGCTGTAAGGGAAGGACAGTGAGTTATAATTCATTAGGAATATAAAAACCATTCAGGCTTGCAACAGGATGATTCTATAACCAAGAAGTACTTTTCCCTGAATGCTCTCTCCTAAACAGCTCATATGGTGTGAAGGAGAGATATTTTTTTTCCTGGTCATCTGTGCAGGCTTTTAGGAGAAATGTTGAAGCAAAACTCATTCCAACCATTTTACAGTGTCTACGAGCTCATTTGCAACACTTTGGATTTTACAAGTCTTTCCAGCCCCCAGATGCCTTGATTACTTTTCAGCAACATTATTCCTTACAGTTTTCACTTCAGCCATGGGTCAGGAATCTTTACTATCTGCATACTTTGGAAGACTAGAAGAAATAAATTCTCTGTCTTATTTTTTTCTGCCTTAAAAAAATAAACTTAACTCACTTCTTAGTGGGGCATGTTTCCAGGAAGATTTTGACTATCAAACCTCACCAATTTTAAAAATGTCTTAAAAAAAAAAAAAAGTCAGAATTTTGGAATAAAAAAGGAATGGCATGGAATTCCTAATTTTTACTGAAATAAATAAAGGAACTAATCTTTTTTTAAAAAAAAGAGACTGATGTTACAGGCATGCACATGTTTGTTTATAGAGTGAAATCTGTACATAATTACCAGTTCCATTGAAATAAATCATTGATGCTATACAAGTTTATGATAAAGACCTGAGCTGTGACAAAAGTTACAGAAAGCTGGAAACAGAAAGTTTGAAGAAGAAATGCTGGCCAAGTTATGCAAACAAACCTGTGAAATATATTCTTTGATGTAAGTGGGGATGGTATATAAGCAAACATTTTTCTTGTTACTGTGGAAACAATAATAAAAGGAAACTTTTTAGAATGGACTAAGGCCTTTAAGATTTTCTTATGCTGATTTTTATGACTAGATTCCTATGTTTACTAGATAAAGCTAGGTATAGAAATGAGGAAACAAATCCTTCAAAAACCTTCCTCATAACAATAGGAGTCAGGTTGCCTGTTCCAAACAACTGTTACAAGCTTTAAATCCAAATAGCTGTTTATTTTCATACCCTTGTGTGCATTATAGATAATGTTTGTTATAATTGCTTGTAAATGTAAAATACACATACATAAGAAAAATGACGAAAATTCCAATAATAATTAAAGAAAAAGAAAAAAAAAAGAGAGAGAATTTAACTTCTCCCTATAATTAGCAACTGATTATCCTAAGTGATTGTCAGAAAGCTGAATGAAAGCTGAATGACCATAGGAGACAGGTGCTGATCTTTTAGGTAATCTGCATATAATATTGTTCTACATTGCTAGAGTTATTGTGCAGAAACATAACCTAGCCCTGAGAAACCTTGCATGTCTACACAGTGCACTCTAAAGCAGGATGGACCTATTAGCAAGAACATGTAGTAAAGCTATCAGAGTCTACTTCTAATCAGAACTAATTAACCTGTGGAGGGTACTTCAACAATTCAACCACCCTGCTTCTGTAGCAGGTGATTCAGAAGTATCTCTCTCAATAGTGCAGGTAGCAGAGGCAACCGAGGCAACTGTTTTTGCAGCAGTCTCCAGGTTTTTCTTCAGGAAGAGAAACAGGCTGTCATGCACCTCATGGAGGTCAGCAAGAGGAAGTGCAAAGACTTACACCTGGGGAAGATCAACCCCATGCAGCAATATAGGTTGGGGACCACCCTTCTGGAAAGCAGTCTGGCAGAAAAAAACACCAAGTTGAACATGAGTTGACAATGTGCCCTTGCGGCAAAGAATACTAATGGTACCCTAGGATGCATTGGACAAAGTACTGCCAGTAAATCGATGGAAGTGATCGTTGCTCTATATCCAGCACTGGTGATGCCACGCCTGGAGTACTGTGTCTAGTTCTGGGCTCCTCAGTACAAGAAAGACATGGACATACTGGAGAAAGTCCAACAAAGGGTCACAAAGATGATTTAGGGACCGGAGCCTCTCTCCTATGAGGAAAGGGTCAGAGAGCTGTAACTGTGCAGCCTGGACAAAAGAAAGCTCGAAGGGGAACTCATCAATGTGTATATCCAAAGGGAGGGTACAAAGAGGGTAGGTTCTTTTCAGTGGTGCCAGTGGCAGGATCAGATGCAGTGGGCACACACTGAGGTGCCGCCTGAACATGAAACCTCACTTTTTTTTACTATGATAGTGACTGAACAGTGATGTAGATTGCCCTGAAAGGTTGTGAAGTCTCCTTCTTTGGAGATATGCAAAAGCCATCTGGACACGGGCCTGGGCAACCAGCTCGAGGTGGCCCTACTTGCACAGGGAGGTTGGACCAGGTGACCTCCAAAGGTCCCTTCCAGCCTCAACCAGTTTGTGATTTTGTGACTCTCTTAGGGAATCATCTAAATTTTTTACAAATGTATCATTTCAGAAGTGAGCCCACTACATCCATTTGAAAATAATAAAATGACAACTTCTGATGTTAAGATCCCTTCCTCTCTAAACAATTCTATGATTCTATGATTGTTTCTGATTTCTTTGTCCAGATCTGCCAGAGATGCAGACTATAGGTTTATGACCTATATCCTGATCAAAGACTAAATTTTGGTCTGGATTTAAGGGCAAGAATATAACTCCACAGATAGAACTATCTAAGTTTCCACATGCTGTGAGAATTAAAATTCAAGCTTTATTTTCTGCATTCATTATTTATTTTTAAACATTGACTACTGCCTCAGCTAGCACAGCTCTTTGATGCACAATTTTTGCTATAGGCTAAGTGTAGCAATTTGCATCGTACTTTCAAGCTCAAAATGCTTCCTTGTCATTAAGATAAGGAAAGTTTTTGTAATTTTAAAAATATATACCAAACATTTATTTTGCTGATTTTTTCACAAAATATATCTAATTAGGACAAGCAGAAATCAACAATTAAAAAAAATATTTGTTGCCTTTTTTTCAGGTAAAACACTCAAACTCTTTTACTTAATTTCATAAGACTTCCCTGTGAAATTTTATTCCAATTTGTGCTTCTTTCTCTGTCCTCTAGTACTCATTTGTTTTCCATCTAATGCCACAAGACAAATAATTTTGATTATAAAGATGAGATGATCTTAAATAGAAAATCTTTCTGCATCCAGCCCCTTTTCTAATGTAAAACTAGCTAAATAAATATCATTAGTGTTCATTAGTACAAAATACTATTATTATAGCATTTATTTGTAATTTCATCAGAATGGTAGAAAATACCCTGATCATGTATGGGAATTGTAGTATAATGTGGGGTATTTGTTGATTTATTTATTTATTATGCTTTCCCACTTAGATTTTTACTGTGGTAGAAAATCAATTTTACCTGTGTTTTCTTCAATGTATAAAATCAGACTATATTTCTTGGTCACTGGCTCCCTTCTTTTGCCTCTATCTTGCTTTCATTTCCTTCTTACACCTCCCGTTCCTTGTCTGCCACTATCTAGTTTTTAAAACCATATGATTCTTTACCCTTTGATAATTGACAGGCACATGTGAAAAACTCATAGCTTCCTCTGTCATTGTAGAAGAAAGCAAGCAAAGAAGAAAAGGGAAATACAACTGTGGTATCACTTTCCTTCTTCAATTAACATAAAGAATTTAAAAAAATCTAATAAATATTAGCACCTGTAAAACCAAATATGGAAAATCAAACAACTCTACTTTTTATTTCTTGCTATAATGTTCTGGGGAGGGGAATAGGTCTCAGACCCAATATTAGACCTACAGCTGTTTCCTCCTTTTACTTCCCTGGAGACTTTGTAACACAGTTTGTCTCATCAATTTAACATAGTAGCCAACTTCTGAATACTCAGAGCTTAGTTTTACTTGTTTTTAAACATTTTCCTAAGTGGTGCCTAGTGCTGATACACGTTTTAGATCAACTAACTGTGACATCTCTGCTTATGACTGCAGGGCCAAAGTCATGGCATGTATAAAGCCTGAGCGATTGAGCGCTGTGACTGAATGCAGGGTAGAGTTGAAAAGGTGAAATTCTATCTTCAAATTAGGTTTAAAGTGTGAGTCTATGTCGCAACAGTGTTTTCATCCTTTCAACCCTCTCACCCCAGCGAATCCCCTGCTGTTAGTCTGGCATGTGAATTGTGCACAAAGCCTCTCCTCCATTACATTACAGATCCCAAATTAAGTTCACATGACCTGAAGACATACGAGTCAGCTCTTTGCACCAAGCAGTGAAGTTCAAGCTACCCATGTACAACCTAATTATTCAGGACGTACAGGGCAACTCATCTGAATAAGGACATCTGTTGAAAACTGGATTAACTGATGAGGACTATTGGATTACCTCTCTGCATTGAAATCTTCCTAACTAAAAAGAAGACAAGAATATCTAGGGACCTACTTATAATATCAGTAATCACTTGATTAGCTTAGTCAGTTTCAGCTTTTTTTTGTTTGGTTGGTTTTGGGTTTTTTTGTTTGTTTTTGATTTTGTTTTTAAATTCAAATTATATTTTAATCCACTATGTATTTTATATGATCCATTTTTTAACATGCTAAGACCTCTTACAGACATGCTGGACACTGGAAAAAAGTACAGATATACAAATAATAATAAATACATATGCATGCATGGAACAACTTTCAGGAAGGACAAGAAGCATATTATCTCCAGCATCTCACTGCTGATTTGGACATCAAAAATGAAGTTGAACTGATTTTCACAGAAGATTTTACAAGAAGATGGCTATTTTTAAAAGCCAGTAGGGCCAATAAGATGTGCTACTTGTGCTATAAGCATAAATAAAACTGGTTTTCACACATCAATAAAGTAAAATAAAGCACAACCCCCACTTACTAACAGTTTTCAAGCAGCAGGAGTGGAAAACCTTGTATTAGAGCTTTTCTCTGTTGCCAGTGTTCTCCACAGGCACCTCAAGAAATGAACCCACACCCACCTTAGTTTCCTAGGTACTGGAGGTTTTGACAGAACCAACAGAAGAGAGAATACATACAGGTTTCTTCTTACAAAAAACAGTGCAAGACCATCTTCTTGTGTTGATGAATGGGATTTAAAGTCATCCAGGCATATCTATTTAAGGACTGATTTAAAAGACAATTGTGTATAATGGACCAGGCAGGAATGTAACTTATCAGTATATGTCATGTTGGCTTTTTTCCCCATAATTTTAGTTATTTTAAATAAATAAGTTGTCAACCTTTTTAAAAGACCCATAACTTCAAGAATATGAATTAATTGAGCTTCAGATGAATTGCAGTAATGAGAGCAATAGAAACTATTTTTAAATGGTTTCTAAACTCTCAGAAAACATATTTAATTACTACTCCAATTAGCAAATTTGTGTACTCAGGCCTATACTACTAATTCATATGAATAATCTTCAGACTGTTCACTTGAAACACTGCCTGAATTTCCTTTGAGTGAAGAGTAGGTTAATTTAGAATCATTCAAGAATTCCTCAGCTAAGTCGGTTGTTCGTATTTTAATATCCGTACATCTCTAATTTCAACTGACATCTTACAAGCTACAGTACACTTGAAAGTGAGCCAACACAATAACCTTCTTGAACATTTCTAAGACACATTCTGTATCCAGAAACTTTATATCAGTAATTCATACCTAGAAGTATTTATGTACCATGAAAAAGAATACAACTTCATCTGAAATCAGATGTTAATCCATCTGCAGAAGAGATGCAGAATTTCAGTGATTCTATTGTTAGCCAAAGAAAAAAAAAAAGTATTTAATGACAAATGTGCAACCTTTGAAAAGAATCAAAAATAGAAATTTTGTTTTCATTTCTTTTCATAGTCTTTGAGAAGGAAAGGGAGGTCTCTGTTAACCAGAAAAAGGCAAATCATAGAATGTTTTAGGCTAAAAAGGACCTTAAAGGTCATCTAGTTCTAGCTCCCCTGCCATGGGCTGGGACATCATCTGTCAGGCCTGGCTGCTTAAAGCCCCATCCAGCCTGGCCTCGAATACATGCAGAGATGGGGCATCCACAACTTCTCTGCGTGACCTGTTCCAGTGCCTCACCACCCTCATAGTGAACAACTTATTCCTAATAACTAATCTAAATCTACCTTCTTCCAGCTTGAAGACATTACCTCTCATTCTATCACTACATGCCCTTGTATAAAGTCCCTCTCCATCTTTCTTTTAGGCCTCCTTTGGTTACTGAAAGGCTGTTGCAAAGTTTCCCTGGAGCCTTCTCTTCTCCAGGCTGAACAACCTCAACTCTCTCAGCCTGTCTTCATAGGAGAGGTGTTCCAGCCTTCTGACCATCTCCATGTCCCTCCTCTGGACACGTTCCAACAGGTCCATGCTCTTCTTTTGTTGGGGGTCCCAGACCTGGACATATTAGTCCAGGTGGGGTCTCATGAGAGCAGAGTAGAGGGGCAGAATCACCTCCCTCAGCCTGCTGGTCACAATTCTTTTGATGCAGCCCAGGATGCTCTTGGGTTTCTGGGATGCAAGAGCACATTGCCTGCTCAAGTTGAGCTCCTTATCAGTTAACACCCCTAAATCCTCAGCAGGGCTGCTCTCAAGCCATTCTCCGCCCAACCTGTATTTGTGCCTGGGATTACCATGACCCAGGTGCAGGACCTTGTTGAACTTCATGAGCTTTGCACAGGCTCACCTCTCAAGCTTGTCCAGGTCCCTCTGGATGGCTTCCCTTCCCTCCAGCATGTCGACCACACCAAAAAGCTTGGTGTCATCAACAAAATTGTTGAGGGTGCTTTAATCTGACTGTCTATGTTGCCAGCAAAGGTGTTAAACAGCACCAGTCCCAGTACTGACCCCTGAGGAATGCAAGTCACCACTGATCTCCAGTTGGACATCAAGTCACTGAGTGCAACTCTGTGAGTGAGGCCATCCAGCCAGTTCTTTATCCACCAAGAGGTCCATCCATCAAATCTGTGTCTCTCTAATTTAGAGATCAAGATGTCAGTAGGGACAGTGTCAAAAGCTTTGCATAAGTCCAGGTAGATGATGTTTGTTGTTCTCATCTTGTCCATCAATGCTGTAACCCCATCATAGAACGTCACAGAATTTTTCAGGCATGACTTGTCCTTTGTGAAGCCGTGTTAGATGTCACTGATCAACTCCATATTTTCCATGTGCCTGAGCAGAATTTCCAGGACTATCTACTCCACAATTTTGCCATGAACAGAGGTGAGGCTGACTGGCCTGTAGTTCCCTAGCTCTTCCTTTTTTCCCTTTTTGAAAATGGGGGATATGTTTCTCATTTTCCAGGCAGTGAGACCTTCAACAGACTGCCACAACTTTTCAAATATAATGGAAAATGGCTTAGCAGCTTTATCTGCCAGTTCCCTCAGGACCCACAGATGGATTTCCTCAGGTCCCATGGACTTCTGTACCTTCAGGTTCCTTAGATGGTTTCATACTGGATCTTCACCTACAGTGGATGGTTCTTCATTCTCACAGCCCCTGCCTTTGCATTCAGTGACTTGGGCAGTGTGGTTAGAGNAAAAGCTTGGTGTCATCAACAAAATTGTTGAGGGTGCTTTAATCTGACTGTCTATGTTGCCAGCAAAGGTGTTAAACAGCACCAGTCCCAGTACTGACCCCTGAGGAATGCAAGTCACCACTGATCTCCAGTTGGACATCAAGCCACTGAGTGCAACTCTGTGAGTGAGGCCATCCAGCCAGTTCTTTATCCACCAAGAGGTCCATCCATCAAATCTGTGTCTCTCTAATTTAGAGATCAAGATGTCAGTAGGGACAGTGTCAAAAGCTTTGCATAAGTCCAGGTAGATGATGTTTGTTGTTCTCATCTTGTCCATCAGTGCTGTAACCCCATCATAGAACGTCACAGAATTTTTCAGGCATGACTTGTCCTTTGTGAAGCCATGTTAGATGTCACTGATCAACTCCATATTTTCCATGTGCCTGAGCAGAATTTCCAGGACTATCTACTCCACAATTTTGCCATGAACAGAGGTGAGGCTGACTGGCCTGTAGTTCCCTAGCTCTTCCTTTTTTCCCTTTTTGAAAATGGGGGATATGTTTCTCATTTTCCAGGCAGTGAGACCTTCAACAGACTGCCACAACTTTTCAAATATAATGGAAAATGGCTTAGCAGCTTTATCTGCCAGTTCCCTCAGGACCCACAGATGGATTTCCTCAGGTCCCATGGACTTCTGTACCTTCAGGTTCCTTAGATGGTTTCATACTGGATCTTCACCTACAGTGGATGGTTCTTCATTCTCACAGCCCCTGCCTTTGCATTCAGTGACTTGGGCAGTGTGGTTAGAGCCCTTGTCGGTGAAGACTGAGGCAAAAAATTCACTGAGTATCTCAGCCTTCTCCACATGCTGGGTGACCAGGTCTCCTGTTTCCGTCTGGAGAAGTTAGACAGCAATATGAATGTGAGCCCATGGTTTATGTTCTGGCAGCAAAGGCAGCCATCAATCTCCTGGGCTGCATGAACAGTGGCATAGCCTGTAGATGGATGGAATGGCTTTAATCTCTCTACATGGCACTAGTCAGACAACATCAAGGTACTACATCCAGGTTTTCCATTTTTTTTTTTTTTTCTGATGGGAAAGATACGGAGGCACTGGACAATGCTCTGCAGAGGCTTCCCCAGGTGATGGGGCCTAGGACACTTGCCCTGTGAGAAGATATGGGGAGAGCTGGGCTGGGTCAGCCTGGAGAAGGGACCCCACAACTGACACAAGGGTCATCAAGGAAATGGAGCCAGGCTCCTCACAGAAGCTCAGGAAGGGAGGGCAAGAGACAACAGGTGTACACTGAGACAAAAAAGTTTCAGGCTGGATATAAGGAGAAACTTTTTCCTCATGAGGACAGTGAGATAGTGGATCAGGTTACTCTGAAAGCTGTGCTATCTCTATCCTTGGAGATTTAAAGTCATAGCTAGACCAAACTGTGAACAGCCTGTTATCACCCCATACCTGGCCCTGCTTTGGGCTCTGGGGTGGCCTAGAGATCTCTTGATGTCCCTGCAAGCCTCATTTATCCTTTTGGACCACAGAAAACAAAGATATGCATTTAAATTATTCTTTGATCCTGTATTATGAGGTAAAGCGAAATGACACAGGGAACCACAGAGTCACTGGAACTTAAAGACAGAATAAATAAAACTGGAAATAAGGTAAATGACATGCATAAATGGTTATTTTCATAACATTAGGGAGAGAGAGAAATGAGTACAGATAATTACATTATAGAATTTTGCAATATATATAAAGTACTCAGCACTCACCCAAAGAAATACTGCATATTTTCTAGTGTATAATGTGCTCTGTGATGGCAGAAAATTATCTTCTTTTAATTTCAGTTCAAAGTTACATGCATTGTACTCCCATAAGGAGATGTGTCCTGTGTTGAAGGTGTTGTAAGAGTATATGATCTCTAAAATATATTGGTTTATGTCGCACAGGTCCTGAACCTTAATTGGTTTTCCTCTGTTCTTTTTAGTTATCTAGTCGTTGTTACTCAAATTTAAGCTACATGAATGTCTGAAGATCAGTGGGCCACAACAGATTTGTCCCTTTAAAAAAACAGTAGTTTATTGCATAAGAACCTGTGTCATTTTAACATGGAAGGGAAAATAGCCTAAGAGTATACTGAGATTGATTGATCCTGGAAAGATTTTGGGTTTTCTTATGAACAGTTGGATTGGTAATACAGACAGATGGACTGTTACTGCAAAGAGTTGGTGTGTTGCTAGGGAGAGTTGGAATGGTATGCCTGACAGGTGTCAAATTTGTGAACTGGTGTTCAGAATAGATGCTACATTATCTATATACATATATATATGTATGGACAATGTACATATATGTATATGTATATACAGGACAGGACAAAAAGCAGGACAGACAGAATTCAGAAGGTGAAATTGTATATGCAGACTGCATCAATTCCAGTGTGTACTGAAATCCCATTCAACTCTTATTATGAAGTTTTAATTATCATTTAAGGTAGCACATCCTCATGCTTCAAGGGAATTGACTTCACAATGATAGAGCTCCACAAACAAGGCACAAAGACTAATTATTGCATTCTATGTAGTGCTACAGAAAGTAAATTTTGGCTGAGTGTGGTGGCTGTTCCATGATAATGAGAAATAAAACCAAATCTTAAATCACATTACCCCCACCCCTCCCTTCTTCCTGGGCTTAGCTTCACTCCTGTCAGCTCAAATTCACTTCTGATGGCTTAACATTCTCCACCACCTGAGTAGCGCAGAGGCATGGGGAATGGGAACTGTGGTCAGTTCATCCCATGTTGTCTCTGCCTCTCTTTCCTCCTCACTCTTTTCCCTTGCTCCAGAATGAAGTTCCCTCCCACAAGCGACTATCTGCCACAGACTTCTTCAGTGTTGGTCCCTCTCATGGACTGCAGTTTACAAACTGCACCAGCATGGGTCCTTCCCACATGGTGCAGTCCTTCAAGAACAGACTACTCCAGCACAGGTCTCCAGTGGTTTCGGAAGTCCTGCCAGAAAACCTGCTCCAATGTGAGCTCCTCTCTATTGGGTCACAATTCCTGCCTGGAGTCTGCCCCAATATGGGCTTTCCACAGGGTCACAGCCTCCTTCAGGGTCATCCACCTGTTCCAGTGTGGAGTCCTCCATGGGCTGCAGGTGGATATCTGATCCATTGCTAACCCCCATGGTCTACAGGGGGACAGCCTGCCTCAGCAAGGTCTTCACCACGCAGGGGAATCTTTGCTCTGGCGCTTGGAACACCTCATCCTCCTCCTTCTTCACTGGCTCTGTTGTCTGCAGAATTGTTTCTCCCTTCTCCTGGCTGCTGCTCCACAGAAACTTCTTTCCCCTCCTTAAATATGTTATCACAGAGGTGCTACAATCTCTGCTGATGGGCTCAGCTTTGACCATCAGTGGTCCGTCTTGGGGTCAGCTGGCATTGGCTCTGTTGGACATGGAGGAAACTTTTATCAGCTTCTCACAGAAGCTGATACTGTACTTCCCCCACTACCAAAACCCTACCGTGTAAATCCAATACATCAGTTTCTAATAATCTGTTCGTTTTTTAAAAAGATCTGTTTAATAGCCACAGATATGTTTTTTCTAGCTTACCACAACACTATCTAAACAAAAAACAATTAAATAAGTCTATGTGTAATTAAACATCCCTCAGCATTACAGCTAGGTTATGCCATTATAGCTCTAGTGTTCAGTGACTACTCTCTCACAAAATACAGATGTTGATTTCTGTGTATTAAAGGACGTTGTACATTTAAATATTCACATAATGAAAGGGTAAAATGGCCCACATAACCATACGCTGTGCCAGATGACATACTTTTATAGAAAAAAATTAAAATCTCCTAGTCTTCTAACAGTTTACAAAATATGTTGAAATTTCAGAGACTTTTCCTGCCTTTTATTTAAAACATTTTGGGTTTTTTCAGTATCCTTAGTCTTAGATTGTAATGCTAGATATCATATTAAGCCACAAGAAGAGGTCAATCTAGAATATTTGTTAGATTATTATTCTGTATTACCTTCACTGTCCCCGAATGGCTTTACAGAAAAGCTATAAATTCAGACGCTTCATTAAGTATAATGGATTCTAACTTTTTAGACTATCCTGTGCACTCAGGCTTAAAAATAGAAGCAAATGCATCAGCTGCATTGAAAAAAGCCCACCATAATTCGCATTTACAGTGTTTTATTTTTCATATAAATCAGATTTTTTTTCTATGTAGTGGTGAAATCATGAGAACAGAATAGCACCTGTTCATTCTAGAAAGGCACATGATACCATATATATATATATATATATACACATACCATGAAGTCATAGCAGTAGGAAATTGAAAAATTACCTACTTTTTTTCATTTCACGTAAAGTATTTGAGCTAATGTTAATTTATGAAAACAATCTCTACTAAAAGAAACTTTCCAGAAGTACCCAAGTCTCTGAAGAACAAATTTCTGACTGACTTAAAGGATTTTTTTTAGCTTAATTTTGGAAATTTCGATCACGTATGAGAGGAGTGTAATTTTTAAGACATTTAAACAGTTACTATCTTTACTACTATTAGGAAAGTGTTGAGTAATTGGTCTCTGTGTATGCAAGCTACAATGAACTGTTGGACTTTCCTACAATCTATACTGAGGTGGTATGGTAAGCTTTTTAGCCATTTTAACAAATTTTAATTAATATTAGAAGTATATTCTGTGGCTATATCCATCTAAACATAATGAAAAAAAAAGTTCAAGGAAAAGTTCATAAGACAAATGTGCCCCATATGTCTTCTGTAAGTACAATGTTTCAGCAGCATGATGAATATTTTTCTCAATAAATATGTTATCAGTGCAAGAAAGAAGTAATAGAAAAGATTTCATAAAACATCTTTTATTTTAAAAAAAGTTAAAATACTGGTTCCCAAATTATGTCATTTCTTGCAGCTGTTGAGGAAGGGATCTGCAGGTTTTGGATTTGGACCAAAGAAAAAAAATCTCCTTCTAAGAACAGATCCAAAAATTTGTTCCTTCTTATTTGGCTACCCTTTAAAGAGAGAGAACAAAGTCACTGTATAGAAGAAAATAGAAACAGATGGAAGAATACTCTCAGAAAGCATTTACCCAGTTTCTAGTGCGTTCCCATCTGCCCTAAGTTCTTTTACCTTGTTATAACAAACAGAGAACGGAACAGAAAATCAAAATCAAAAAGCCCTTACAAAGCTGAGTCTGAAAACTACCATGAAATGAGTCAGTCATTTCTACTTATCTAACCAAAACAAAATTTGTTATTGTGAGTGCTTCCCGATCCATGTTACACAGGCTGCAGTTCTTGAAATTTCAGTTATTTTCAACTTTTTCATGGACACAGATTTCTGTTCTATTTTTTCCTTTTTTTTCTTCTAGGACATATTTCAATAATTATGCCTACCAGGTTCAGTTTTCCTAGTGATTCAGAAAGGTCAAAGCCTTAGCTATAGACAAGAAGGAAAAATATATGGTGGTATGAATACACTAGAATACCACAACAATCACATTTAATTTTGCTGCTTGTGTTCTGTGTGATTATGAGAAGCTGGCACTTAACTAAGTTGCTGTATGAGCTATGCACAGATCTGAATCTTCCGCTGCCGAAATAAGAGCTGCTGCTGAAAGTAGGTCATACAGGAATTAATATGGGTCTGGAAATATGCTCTTTTTGAACAATAGACATAAAGTGACATTTCTGTCATGCCAGGACTGGTTCTGACATTGCTGAAATACTGTTTCACTAATTGACCATTTCTCATTTCCATGCCAGCATTTATGGTGACACTATATAGAAATAAAACAAGAAACAGCCCTTCCTGTAGTGTGTTGATGACTAAGAGACTGGAGCATCTGGCATATAAGGAGAGGCTGAGAGAGCTGGGACTGCTCAGCATGGAGATGAGAAGGCTCAGGAGGATCTTATCAATGTGTATAAATACTCCATTAGGGGAGTAAGGAAGACAGATCCAGGCTCTTCTCATCGATGCTCAGTGACAGGGCGAGAGACAATGGTCACACAATGAAACACATGAAATTCTGTCTGAGTGTAAGAAAACACTTTTCTAATTTGGGTGAAAACTGGAAAAGGGTGTCCAAAGATGTTGTGGAGCCCCCATCCTTGCTGATAGTCAAAACTTGACTGGACACAGCCATGAGCAACCTGCTCTATCTGACCCTGCTCTGAGCACTGAGCTGGACACCAGAGGTGCCTCCAGCCTCAGACATCCTGTGATCTTGTGTGATATTATGTGTTCAAGGTATAAGACAGAGAAGGGAAACTCACCCTAGTTGTATGCCAAACAAACATTTCAACCCTCTTTTGCAGAATGGGCTTAAACAGTTATTTTACTAACATCCAGTAACTTTGTAAAACAACAACAAAAAAATCACTGTTAAGTCAGCTGAATTAAATTATCTTATTTCCCACTGAGTGAGTTAAAAATAAGCATGGAGCTCCTGCAAGTCTTTCAGATTTTCAGAAGCACCCTTATAAGTTAAAATTACATTGGGCATTCATTTCTAACAGAAAGTGACTATTTAACTCTACTAGGCAATTAAAGGGAAAGTTTATTTCCCAGACCATAAGGCACTGGACAGAACAATGTTCTGCATGTCCTCTTAATTGAAAACATTGGTCAAGAATATCATAGTATTTTATTTCAGCTGGTGAAAGAGATTAATACTCAGCATTGTCTTAAGTATTTTGATAAGGAAAAAGACTAAAACTTGCAATATAGGCAGTGCATTTTCTAAGAGCTATGCAATTTCAGGCCAAAAGTTTGGAGAGGATAGTAAAGAAATGGGTCATGGGAAGAGAAAAGCAACCCACATTCAAGAGCAGAAGGGAGAAAATACAGTGTCTGTACCGAACTACTGCAGAATGAGGCTGTATGTACAATTTATGACTCAACCATTCCCCTATTTCTGGAGAGTAGTACTATGCTAATGTGACAAAACTTTTGTGCTAGCCAATGTACTACTATATGCTATTTCCCAATGGAGCATTAGTCCAATAGTCTGTCTCATTTAGGATCATTCAGGATAGCATATAATTTTGAGAACAATAGTTATTAACAACATGATAACATAATGTTCTCCTGCTACAATATCTTTTCAAGAATGGAAGTATTATTAGCCTTTCAAGTGTATTCCTGTTGCGTTTTAAAATTTCTGTCTGATGTACTGTATGTAAAGACTATTTTTTGATGGGAGAAAACTTAAATTGTCTGTTTCACATATAGTGTTGGCTTTGTGCAAAAATAGCTATTAATAACCTCAGCTGTGTTTCTAATGGCAGAACTATGTGGAGTTGGCTGCAAACGACATTACATTTTTAATTTATCCTGACGGCATTTTAAAGGCTGCATTTGACGTGAATCATCTGAATTTGTATTTAAGATATTTCATTTTCATCATAGCTTTTTACAGGAATAGATGACAATGTCACCAGTGTTAGTTGTTTCCTGGAAACATTATTATTTAGCATTTCTTATTTGACAGCCTTGTTTTTTACTTCAGTCAAATTATTATCACATTTAACAATTATCCCTATTGCAAGTTATATTCAGGTCGGGTACACGTGATGAAATTGGAGAATATCACTTGCAAAGACACATGTTGTTATTAAACTCAAAATTTACACAGAGTAGCTGTACAGTATAGAAAAATGTGTATCATCCAAATGAGCGATTTATACTGTTTAGAAGTACCAAACAGCTGCTTAGCTAAAAGCTTGACTTAAAGCCCTCTGAAACAAATGGAAAGATTTTCATTGATTTCACTTCTTTTTGGCCCAGGCCCAAAATTGCAGATTTTTAGCTGAGAGAGACCAAGCATTCATTAAACTGGATATTATTTTATCAGGGAAAAGAAGATAGCCAGTGGAAAAAAACTTGTCAATAAGGAAAAAACAAAACATCACCCAAATAAAGATCTGTCACCGTGTTTCTTTTTAATCATACTTTACTCCGCATGCAGCAAATAAAATAAGCTAATGTAATTATTTAATTCTGTAGTTTAAATGACTCATACAAAACTTGTCCAAAACCAATAATTTCACTTACAACATTCAGCAACCATGAGTTTATACAATATTTCAGGGGGAAAAAATATGACTGGAATAACACTATTTTATAAAACATAAATCTCACTTTTAAGTTATTTATCGTAAATTAATTCATTTATCATTAAAAAATTTCTATTCTGTACTGGAACTGGAACTGAATAATTTTTATCTATAAACTTAATGAGGGGAAAGAAAAGAATATGTGAGTTGCAATATTAGCATTTTCAGTTTGTCCTTTTCATCACACATTCCCATACACATAATTTGTCAAACACAAACTGTATCCTCAAAAGTAGCTATGAAAATTCTACTCTTGTTTATACTTAATCTTGCTTGTTCAGTAAACTACTGATCACAAAAATGAACAATCAAAAAGAAAAAGGTCTCCAAATTTTATCTATGCTTGATCTTTGGCTTGGATGATCTGTAAATTTGTCCAAGTTCATTGTCCTGTTATGGTTATGTCCTGTGTACATTATTCTACATGGAAGTGTATGAAGTCTGAATGAGTTGAATGCTAACTTAGATAGTAAAAACATTCAACTCATGACATTCAACCCCTGCTAAGAACAAAGAAAATCTGAGTGTGGAGCTTCAGGCTGCCATATAGCTGGAAGATATTTTTGTAATAATTACATTTAAAATGAACATGTTGTTATTTAAGTAGTGGCTAACTACATGCATAATCTTTCACTAAAAATCTTACTTACACTGCTATGGCAGACAGCAGTCACTAGAGTACAGAAAGGCACAGGAAAGGGGGACACTTTTCCCCACCTTCCCTTCCTTTCAACAAAGAGAAGGATGAAGTGAGAGCTCCATGATTGCGTGTCTCTTTACAAGCACAGCTGTTTGCATAAAATCACGGATTCACACTTTATTGGTCACTACCAAAACCATTACGCTTTATACTTGGTATTCTTTAGTTTGTCTGCCCAATTTTTCAACCAGTCTGAAACATTTGTACTTCTCTTGAGAATTATATGGATTAAAATAGTAGCAAAAGATCAGACTTGATAAACCAAATTTTTCTTTTTTTCAGATATAGCCATGTTCCAAGAAAACTTACATGTGAAAAGTTAGAATTTCTATTTGAAGCCAGAGATTCACTTCACTGTATCCCAGTGGTCACAGCGGTAATTTGTGACAGTTCCCGGTTGGAATCTGTCTGAGTTAATTTCCAGACATAATCTTTTATTTGGTGAAATATTTTGAAATATGTTTAGTCTGCCACAAAGGAATTTCTTTGAAATAAATCAATGTGCACATAGTAATAAAGCTATCTCCAAAGTATCATTCATTGTAATTCAAAAAACGCTTTCAGTAAGAAATAGCACATCATGACACAGCATTTTCGGAAAGATGTTTGCTTTGTTTCTGTATGTTAAGCGATCCTATGTTTATCAGTATCTTTTAAAGAACCGTAAAAAAATCTACAAATCTGTAAGCTACTGATATAAAGCTGTTTGAAAATGCAACTGCTTGAGAAAGACACAGTAGTAACTCCTGTATTATCCATGAACATATACAGTGAGTGGGTTTCTTTACCTGAAGATGCAGAGTAGGACACTACCTTCTCTTTTTCTTTTCACAGGCTGCAATATGTAGACAAAGAGTTGCTTAAAAAGGTGACTGTAATTAAGCCATCATATATGTGACAGAAAACATGGCTGACAACTATGTTGGAATGCGCTATTAAAACTGCCTGCAACTGAGACATTGAATCTGTCATGGAAAACATGCCCAAAACCTAATTGGAATGCACTATTAAACCATATTTTCCTACCAGTTTCAGTATTATCCTAAGTTTACTAACATGAGCAAGTCTGAAGCAGCAAGATAGGAAGTGGGTTTGCAGTACATTAACTGTGTTATTGCTCATATGCAGGGTCTTCTCAGCTTTATGAGTGGAACAGGGATTTTGGTCTTCGGATAACAGGTGTGAACAGGGGCAAGTCCTAGGCCAGTTTTAGGTTATCCCCTACTTTGTTTGTATAGCCATGCCATTGAAAAAAAAATATAGGAAAATATAGCAACGATGTAATCACACAAAAGAAGGAAGCAGAGCCAGCAAAATTTTCAGTTTACAAGTTGTTGACTCCTTGTGGGACTGTGTGTGTTTATATTCACGAGACAGCTTAGTAGCACGTTTACATGTACAACCCGGACCATCATGATTATAAGATATAACTTTTCTTGCGATCTTCTGATGTGAGACATATGCACCCTTTACTCTTCAAAGGCAGTAAAACCACCCTTTTGCAGCTGAGACTATTTGTCATTCAGAAAAAAAAAAAGAAGGAAAAAATAAAGCCCTCCTCACCAAACCCAGACTTTTTGTCTTAATAGTGTTTTAAAGGACAACAGTATCTATACATTTGAGATATTGAACTAGTTCTGGTGTGATATGAGGATATATGTGATTGTCAGTCTTACTATCCAGTCACAATAAAATAGATGGTAGCAGCCTGCAGGTAGTTCAATAACTAATTTAACTTCCAACTTCAGATCTCTGGTGATGCATCAATCGCATTGCATTTAACTTCAGGAACTGCCAAGTTTTTCCACAGCCTTGGTATGCTTGCAATGCATTTAAAGATCCTTCTATTTTACTACAGACACGCTAACAAAGCTTAGGATCATTAAGGAAAAAGCAGTATGATCCACAAAGTTCAGATGCAAACTTCTCCAATTTCTGTCAGTGATTGTAATGAAGGGTTTTGTCTCTCTCATTAGCTTGTTTTTCTAGGCTATCATGATGATCAGAGACAGAATGCTTGAGCAAACCAATTACTCTTGATTTATTGGATTTATTGAAAACATCATATTTTGTTTGAATGTGTAATGTAAATTAAAAAAGTACTTTTTCATAACATCCTAAACTGTTGTACAGACCAAAAATCTTAATTATTCCCAGTGTGTGGGGAAAAAAAAGCAAAACCAAACCACAACATTTTTTTTAAATTGCAAATGCTATCTCTTGCTGTTGATACTCCAATAATTTCAAACAGGAAAAAACTGAGAAACCAGTCAGGGGTATCAGAAATCTTGGTATATAGATTTTTTTTTTTCCCAAAAAAAGTAAAACTCTTCAAAATGCAAGAGCTAATTCCATCAGTTTGTTCATCGGTACAGTGTTTAAAGTAAACGTTAACTAAAGGCAAGCCCCTATACCCTTGTAATAAAGGTAGATTTTATCCTTAAATGTTAACATAAAGTAATTAATGAAGATAGGAGAGTGATATGTGTGCAAATAAGGATGTAAAAATGCACTGTAAATTGAGTGAATAGATATCTTTCCTTTTGAACAAAGCACATAAAACAAGGTGCTGCTTATTTCTCCTTCACTTGGAATGTACCATCAGCTTCATGAACACAGCAGCTTACTTTTTTTCCACTTCTTCCATTTATACTCTCTTCCCTGTTAAGAAGAGCACTGTGTTTAGAACACAATATTCAATATTTTCTTATTTAATACATATTTTATTGGACCGATTCCTAGAAGCAAGCTGGAGAGACAAGGCTGTCAGTTTTCAAAATGCCACATATAATTTAACAAGTGGGTAGTTGTTTGGGATACTGGCAACTAGCCAGCGAACATTGTGCTTATTTGCATTTGGCACAGGGGCAGGAGGTAATGAACAGCAGATCTCAAGACTATGAGAATGTTTTTTAATATTTAATGGTTTGTAAATGTTCTAGAATATATTTAATCCTGGTGGAGTAGGTTCAGTTTGGCTAGTGGGATTAATGTATTTTTACAGTTAGAGAAATAGTAAAAAGCTTTATATCACTGTAGATAGAGTTAACTTCATCAGAGTTGTGCATTTTTTTCACAGAATGTTCATGTACATACATTTGTGACATCTTTCCTCCCTCATTTTCAAGGCTAGATTCCCAAAACTAGGAAAAAATACTGTCCTGGCAAATTGCATAAGGAAGAGGGTCTTTTTGTCTCACTTGTCAGTGACCTCCCCTAAACAATAAGAATCCATAATAGCTTTGTAAAATTTTCCTGTTTTCAACTAGGATAGAGTTAATTTTCTTCCTAGCACCTGTTGTGTTTTGGATTTAATATGACAATAATGTTGACATATGTACTGCTTTAGTTGTTGTCAGGTGATGCTTGCATTAGACGAGGATTTCTTTCCGTTTCCAGCAGAAGCTGAGAGGAAGCATAGACAAGCTGACCAAAGGAATATTCCATACCACAGACATCATGCTAAGTATAAAACTGGGGGCTGACCAGGGGCAGGAGTCATCAATCACTGCTTGGGGTCTGGCTGGGCATCTGTCAGTAGGTGGTTAGAAATTGAATGGTACATCACTTGTTTTGTATATTCTTTTATCATTATTATTGTCGCTATTTTATCTTCCTTTGCTGTCCTATTAAACTGCTTTTATCTCAACCCTCAAATTTTACTTCTTTTTCGCAATTTTCTCCTCCATCCCACAGGTAGGGGGGAGGTGTGAGTCAGCAGTTGCATGATGTTTGGTTGCCTGTTGGGTCAAAATACAACAAAAAAAAATGTATTTACAAAAACTCATATACTTCTTGGGTGTCACCTTTACATATGTAAGTATATTTTAGGCTCTGAATTGACACTGCTTTTCATTTAGCTTTATTTTGTTTATTTTGCTTACAAAAGTGATTAGGCGGGTGGGTTAATGGATCTTTTTCCCTTTTTACTTAGATAAAATATAACTGTAATATTTTGAGTCATGCCATTCATATACTTAAGTCAGATATGATGTGATATGAAAAACTTTATAGAAGCACAGTCCAAGGGTTAGCTGCCATTTTGCCTCTCCTGTGAATTGCAACTGGCCTAATTCATGTGAATAGTATTTTATATCCTATCACACAACTATAGATATTTTGAATATACTCACAAAATTATCATAGACCTGTTGAGTTGGAAGGGACCTTTAAGGGTCATCTAGTCCAACCCCCCTGCAGTAAGCAGGGACATCTTCAACTAGATCAGGTTGCTCAGAGCCTCATCAAGCCTCGCCTTGAAAGTCTCCAGGGATGGGGCCTCCACCACCTCTCTGGGCAACCTAGAGGAGATGATTTTTCTCAATGAGGAAAAGTTTATTTATTGAAAGACAAATGTAATCTATGAAATCTTTAGGTATTATCTCAGCATTTTTCATCTTCAGTGATGATAAAAACAAACATTTCAAGTGCTGAAAGAGATTTATCAAAAAAACTAAAGAACACCTTTTGGGTGATTTAACATAATTAAAAAGTTTTAAATGGTTTATAGAATGATTCCACACAAGGAGGAATTTCCATTAAATCTTGCAGTTCCTGAAGTGATTCTCAGACTGTCTATACTTCTACCTACTGTGCAGTGAGCAGATACCCAGACCAGCTGCAGAAAAATCAGCTCCTGCAGTTGTAGCTTGAAACATTGTGCATATCATTAAACCTGCTCCTCTGGCACAATCCTTTGCAAATAACTTTACACAGACCTGCTAACTGCATTGCAGAAAGAATTATGATCTTTATGTTCATATATATATATTTTGAATCATGCTACTGGGGTTTTTATCTTGTTATAGAAAATATGCCAAATTACACTGCAGTAATTCCAGTTACGCTGGTGAGTTCAATAGAGACAATCCAGATTTACAATGGTATGACTGATTGGAATCCGTGTAATGACTCATTTCCTGAAAAGCTCTTGTTTTGAGGCAAGATTCAATACTAACTTCCATTTAGATGGAAACTGAGAAAATATGATAAACACTACCTTTATCTCCTCCTGTATATAGACCAACCATACAACAATTTCCTCCAGAAAATTATTTCTTACAAACAATATTCTTGAACTATATAAATTCCTTCTGTCATTTTCTGTAATTTACATTTATTTATCTAATTCTGTCTCATATCTTTAAGCACATAAAAATACAACATTTCTGGTAGAGGATGGGTTTTGGTAGCCTTCCTCCTATAAGTAGCACTATGTATAAACACAAATAAACACAAAAGAATTATTCCACCTTAATGAACTTGAAAGTCATTTCAAGAAATTAAAGCCACAGTTACTTTTGTCCAGAACAAGTAATTAATTACAAATTCATATTGATTTATGTTGCTTAATATTCATGGAAACTCTTTTATTGTTTTCTGTTAGTAAATTAAGACTGCTATTGATTTTACCGAAGACAACATAAATGCAATTAATCTTACATAGCTCTATTTTGGGATGAAAATAAAGATATTTTAACTGGATATGCACTCATACCAAACCAGATTTTATGATAATTGCAACATAAAAAATATATAAGATTTACAGATATGCATATCTTTAAAGTCTAGTCCTTTTGGCAGAGCAAGTGCAATTGAAATTAAAGAAAATATTTTTAATTGTGAAAAGAAAAACTGTGTCATCTTCATGACTTCCCAGTCTGTATTAATAAGCCAGTATCATCTCTGCCTTGAGTTAATGGAGAATTGTAACAAATATATTTTTGTTACTGAGAAAAAGTGGAAGATTTATCTCACTGCCTTGAACACTTACACTTCCTTATAGTGTTCACTTACTCTTCTTAATGGGGGTCTAGACAACGTCTTTTACCAAACCATTGGCTAAGTCTGAGCAAACTCATTCTATTTGTCATACTCCAGACCAAAGCAGTCCAGTAATGATAACAATGCATAAAGAGATGTTGCTATATAACTCTAATATGCAAATGAGAGACTGCATTGTATGAGCTATTCAAGTAGCCAAACAACAAGTTATATTTATGGACCTATGAAGACACTTCCCAGAAAGTGACAGATATCTGTGAACACATACACAAAACAGCATCTGGAAGAAAAAATTTTTTTACACTTAAAACCTGATGTGCACAAGGAAATTATCAAATGTGATGCTGAAGTTCAGTCACACAAACCCACCGTTTACCTGAAAGTGTATAAATGAAATGCTTGTGCCTCATCTAAATCAGTGTATTTATTCTATCAATCTGATGGTATTATGTATGACTGTTAAGGACCCAGCTGATTCAGAGACAGTCTGCTGATATTCTGTTTTCAAAACCTCACCTGGAAAAACATACACGCACATGCACACTACTTTACCAACAACAATAGGGGAAGGGGGAGAGAATTTTATGCCTCACTGAGACAAGGAGAGCTATATTGGTAGTCAAGGATGTGATGACACAAAGAGGCATTTGAGCCATATAAGTAAAGATGGATGACCATAAGACACCTTGGATAAGAAAGTGTTAAACTAAACCTGGGTTGGAAGATTAAAATCTTCTTGGAGGGATTCAAAGGCAAAATGTGATATTTCTAGCTCTTCCAAGCAGTACCCAATTTGAGGTGTAACGTATGGAAAAAGAGGGGGCAGGGGCCCAAACAGGCCTGCATTAAGAAAGATTACAATAGGTCTTCTGGAAAATTAAGCTTTCTGATGTTTCCTCACCAGAAGAGCACCTTGTCAAATGTCTTTCTGCCCCAGCAGTCTACGAAAGAGCAAGTATAGAAAAAGGGTGAGCAATGCTCAAGCTAGTCACTGAGACTAACCTGCTTAAAGCATGGTCAACACTGAATTCAGATCAGTTGCTTAGATCTTTGCCAAGTCTAGTCATGGAAGCCTCCAAAGGTGATTTCCACAGGGTCTCTGTGCAACTTGTTCAAATAGTTAATTCATAGAATCATAGAATGAAACTCAGTGCAGCAAAAATAAAAAATCTGTTTCTCTACTTAAAACATAGGACAGTTAAGTATATTTTAAGGATGAATATGACATCCCAACTGGTCTATAATTCCCAAGGTCATCCCCGGTGCATTATTCTTTAGCATTTCCTAAGATTTCCACATTCTATTAATAACTCACATTAGTGCTTCAGAGAATTCTCAGTCTTTTAAGATTCTTTAGCATATATTATATAGACAAGTTAGTTTGTAAATGTGCAATTTTAGCTATGATGTCTCTCATTTCTTTGTTTTAGCGTCAAATAGAATCTATATATTTCTGTGTTGGATTCAGATGCAGCATAAAAATATTTATCAAAGGTTTCTGAAATGTTTTCAGTATCTAGCAATGAATATACATGACCTATGATTTTTCCTGTTCTTAATACACATTGAAAATTCTTGAGTTTTTTAACTGGTTCCTCAAATGATTATATACATTTTAAACATGCAATTTATAAATCCATGAGTTTTTAGACATCATTCTTATTAAATAATTTTTCTTTTTAATTGTTTCCAGTCAAGTATAATAGCACCAATTGTCCCTTACAGAATATATACATACATGAGAGAGATTGATTGTATTTTTAAATATATATGTATATATAAAATATGTTCACTGTCCTGGTTCACAAACATGAACAATACATACATATCACAATCTTGCCTAGTGCCTCAACATCGAATCCTTACAGTCATCTCTTTCTGTTGACCATGACCTTGCAAATCAAGCAATATTTTTACGAATGTAAAGACTTTCACAGTAACAGATGAAAAGAGCACTGTTCAACAACTTCATCACATAGCACAGTGAGCAAATAAAAAGTAAAGGAATATGACATTGCAAAGTCATTTGTGATTGTACAGTGATAGAAAATGTGGACAGAGGAAAAGAAAGAACAAGTTTAAGAAAAAAAAGTAGATAAGCAAAAGTAAACAATTCAGATAATTTTGAAGACTCACAGAAAACGTTTTGCTAGATAAAAAAAAATATTGTTTTTTAAGGAGGATTTTGAGATCTACAGAGGGAAGCCTTGATGTAAGTATAATCTTAAATAGAGAGGAATTCAGTCAGAATTTTGGTGACTTTTTTTTTTTAATCCTAGTAGTATATCTTAATTCTTATAAAATAGTGAGATATGATAATCTTATTTCAGTCTAAACCAAGTAGATGTTACATTGATTTCCTACTTAGCACTCTAGCTGTTCCAGCTAAATTTTGACCTCCTGGGAGGCTCAAGTTAATATGTGTCTCATTCCTTCAATATTTGCTGGTCTTATAACTTATTTAGCGTAACTAGAGTTCCATTGATATAACCTAACTGGTAGTTTTGTGATATAAGATATGTAAACCTCATACTTCATAGCAGTAAATAACTCTTTAGTGTATGCCAAAATGTAGTTCACTACTGAATTGGCCAAATGCAAGACCTGCTCTAAGAAATTATTAATTTTATATTTGTCAAGGAATATCATTCTAGAAACAAAAATGTTCTTAGTAACTCATGTGGAATAGGATATACATAATTATAATACACAGAACAGAAATATTCATAGAATCATGGAATGGTTAGACCTTAAAACTCACCCAGCTCCAACCCCCCTGCCATGGGCAGGGACACCTCCCACTAGACCAGGCTGCTCAAAGCCCCATCCAGCCTGCTCTTGAACACTTCCAGGGATGGGGCATCCACAGCTTCTCTGGGTAACCTGTGCCAGTGCCTCACTACCCTCACAGTAAAGAATTTCTTCTTAATACCTAATTTAAATCCACCCTCTTTTGTTTTAAAACCATTACCCCTCAGTCTATCACTAAACTTCCTGATAAAGAGCCCCTCCCCATCAAATATTCTGTAATGGATGTCCTGTGTTTGTTAAATTCAGACTCTTACCCCTCTACCACTTAGCCAAGGACTCAGCTCTTTTTCTTTTTAGCTTTATTTGTGAGAACATTCAAGAGGCTTTTTTCATGTTCAGCTGCCTCCACAGGTTCCTGAACTCTACGAACTGTGCAACGGGAGTAATCTCCATTTCTATCATCAGCAATACTCATTTACCTATCAAACCTGAACTTAATTTCTGTGTTCAGGAGCATCCTTCTCCTGATCAATATTTTCCGGTTCCTTCCAAGGCAGCCAAGGGTGTTTACTTTATTTAAAACACAGAATAAATGTCTCTTGTTCTTCTATTTGGAATCCTGTTGGGTAGATTAATAAGCTTCAATATGATAGACTTGTGCTTTTTATTTATATTCCTTTCCATAGAATCATAGAATCACAGAACAGTTTGAGTCGGGAGGGACCATTAAAGGTCATCTAAGTGAACCTTTCTGCAATGAGCAGGGACGTCTTCAACTAGATCAGGTTGCTCAGAGCCTTATCCAACCTGACCTTGAATATTTCCACGGGTGGAACATCTACCACCTCTTTGGGCAACCTGTTCCAGTGTCTCACCACCCTCATTGTAAAATTTTTCTTCCGTATATGTAGTCTAAAACTTCATTATTAGTCCCCTCTTCCCCCATCCTATCACTACATTTCCTGATAAAGCATCATTACCCTTCGTCCTATTGCAACAGGCCTTGCTAAAAAGTTTGTCCTCATCTTTTCTGTAGGCAACCTTTAGTATTGGAAGGTCTCCCTGGAGCCTTCTCTTCTCCAGGCTGAACAACTCCAACTCTCTCAGCCTGTCCTCACAGGAGAGGTGCTCCAGCCTTCTGATCATCTTAGTAGCCCTCCTCTGGACTTGCTCCAGCTGTCCATGCCTTTCCTTTGCTGAAGGCTCCATCACTGGACACGGTACTCCAAGTGGGATCTCATGAGAGTGGAGTAGAGGGGCAGAATCACGTCCCTCTGTCTGCTGGCGATTCATCTTTTGGTGCAGCCCAGGATGCGGCTGGTTTTCTGGGCTCTGAGCACACTGCTGGCTCATGTCCAGCTTTTCATCCACCAGTAACCCCTAGTCTTTCTCAGCAGGGCTGCTCTCAATCCCTTCATGCCCTAGCCTGTATTGATACCAAGGGTTGCCCCAACCCTGGTGCAAGACCCTGCACTTGGCTTTTCTGGACCTCATGAGGCTCACACAGGCTCAGTTCTCTAGCCTGTCAAGGTGCCTCTGGATGACATTCCATCCCTGCAGCGTGTCAACCACACCACTCAGCTTGGTATTGTCAGCAAACTTGCTGACACTCAATCCCACTGTCCATGTAATTGATGAAGATATTGAATGCTGGTTCCAATATGGACCCTGAGGGACACAATTTGTCACCATTCTCCATCTGGACATTGAGCCATTGACCACTACCCTCTGGATGCGACCATCCAACCAGTTCCTCCTCCACCAAACAGCCCACCCACCAAATCCATCTCTTTCCAATTTAGAGAGAAGGATGTTGTGGGGGACCTTTTCTGCCTAAGTATTCAAGCCCTCAACTTTCATTTAAAAGCAGGAAATAAGAAAGTCTAAACTCAGTTGAGGCTTGCATGCATACTATTTGTGTGAAGACCGCTTTTCCCCTTTGCCCAAATCATCTTCTAGAGATATGAAATTCACCTGATCTGAATTAATCATTGGTTAAAACTTATTTCTTATAGTACAGAAATCCATCCTCCCACAGGTTCTTATAAGTTGGCTTTTTTGCATATATATTTCCTAGCACTGGATAATGATTCAATACTTGTAGGTATTTAGGTATGTGAAGCTTGAAAGAAACGCCTTTCTTCATTGTGCAATGAGTCTGTACAGTTAATTTTCATTTGTATTTTCCGAAATTTTCTGTTGTGTTTCTTAAACAGATCAAAGAAGGCAGTTATTTCAGACATTACTGCATAATTGTATTAAAGTACTATAAAATGAAAATTAATGTCCCATTGATTGATAATGGCAAAATAATACATAATATTTATTCTCTGTAAATTACAAAAAAAAAAAATAATGTTGACTACACAATATTTTTATCACAATGTTATAATTCAGGGAATGCAAGATGAAATTGTGAATCTCTGAAGCAGTAAAGAGCAGTTTATGTTCTATAGCTTTGAAAAAGTATAAACAATAGTTAAGATTTGTTTAATTTAGAAATACCAAACAAAACATACTGTATGTTTCTGTGTAAGGTAAGACATCTTTTGATGGCGTGGAGAGAAAGTTTATTTGGGGGAGAGTGGGTGTACTATTTTTCACTAAAAGAGGTCAACATTAAAAATTTGATCGGTCATCACTGTACCTACAGGAAGCGATGGACTCTAGATTACATATTACCACTTATAGGTGCTTATCTCTCAAAACGTGAGCTCAATTTACCCCAGCAGTACAAAAGACAACCCAGTGTGAAAAATCATTAGGAAAGGAACTGACAATAAATCAGAGAACAACTTTGTAATGTTAACAGTATCTGGTGAGTCCACATGTTGAATATTATGCACAGCTCTGGCTACTCTACCTCAAAAAGAAAATCCTTTAACTGGAAAGATACAGAGAAATTATTAAGGATGATGAGGCATTCTGTGCAAGTCAATTATCTCAAATTCAGTAGACAGACTAAATATTCTAGAAATCAGATGTCCTAACTGAAGAGGCCAAGAAACAAAGAAGTCTACATATCCCAAGCATACGCAGAGAATAAACAGGAAATACTTATTCTCAGAACAGACTGTGAAGACATCTTAAAAAGTACCTAATCTCAAGACAGCAAAAAAGGAAAGCCATTTCTTTATCCAGAGGATGACAACATCATGCAATGTATTGATGAAGTATACCAAGGACGACAAAACATGTCAGAAATTAAAGGAGAATATCTATTGCTGGCCATCATGTTTAAACATAACAGTCTAGATGCAGCCTCCAAATTAAAAGGCTTTGAACTGTTGATTCCCAGAAGCTGAGTAATATAACAGAATAACTTTTTCCTTAACTAAACCATAAGCATCTCATACTGTTTACACTCTGAATCATCATGTCAGACAGGATGGTCTTATTATCAGACTAATCAAGATACCCTTAAATATTCACAACCAAATGTTTAATTATCTTAATTTGGCCTGAATTTCTACTTATTCCATTTGTCATGGCCTTGGGTACCTCAGACTTGTTGGAGTGCATGTGGCTCCTCTCCCTAGAAAAGAAATTCAGAATGACATGACACTAAGAAGATGAGAAAAGTCCGTTAAAGATCTCCTGTCTTTTTTTTTTTTTTTCTGTTCTTAAGAAATTATAAAAGTATTTAACTCAGAAAAGAAAAACAAAATAAGAAGCAAGAATTTCTTCCTGCTGGTAGAAGGGTATAAAGTAATTTCAGTAGGCAAAGGATTCATAAACATGGAGAAAATCAGCATCTTTAGACTGCAAAAACAGTTAAGATTTGCATTGCATTTATATCGAGAAGTTAAAATATGAATGGAGGAGACAGATTGCATATTCCAAAGTATTAGAAGAAAATCAGATAACTACCTGACAAGGCTCCTTAGAGTGCAGGTGTATTGCCTTCTGTGAAAAATCATATAACTCATACAATTGATCACAAACATAATTTTAATTGGATTTTTTTCCTTTACTTTCATATTGCGAGCAAGAAAACAAAACACACACAAAAGGCTATTTTCTCTCAAGAAAATGTGTGGTCTTGACAGACTTAGTTACTTAATTTGGTGGCAACAGTACAATATAAAGCATGATACTACTAACAACAAGGCTAGCTTTAAGCTTACATTAATCTGCTACAGACTGCCATAGCACCAGAAACTTCATGAGAAGCAGTAGCAAACTGAGAAATTGAGCTACATTCACACACAAATTAGGTGATCGTTCATTTGAGAATACCTTGCTGAGGTAAATTTCAGGTAGTCTTAATACATCCACCTTTAAGAGCTGACATACATGTCTAATCTCCAAGGCTTCTTCTAGAAATGATCCTGGGATCAAATGGCATGTTTGATCATGTCTTGAAGAAGAATCTAAAGAAATCTTTAGAAGTTGTGATTTTGGAAAAGATTACATAATCAGCTGTTTGCAGAGGATATCCGTATCCAGTCAGAATGTCTACAGTTACTCTATAGGAGGAAGGAAAAGGTAAGACTAAGTACTAAAATGTTTTCAGGGGGAAAAAAAAATGATTGTAGAGGAATTTTTTATCAATTGCTTTTAAATGTCTATCCACAACATGCAAAAGTCCTCATAAATCACATTCATAATTCTAGTGGTACAACTCATGAGGACACCCTTCTATGCGTTGATCAGAACAGTTGTGATGATTATAGTCCAGAGACCTGAAACTTTCATAATGTATAACATTTAAGTCTTCTTTCCTTTTTTTTTTTTTTTTTACAAGGATAGAACAGCCTTGCTGCATGGCTGGATCAGATTCATTGAAACGATTTATTCTTTATATCAGCCTCAAAGGCTTGTCGCTTTAGTAGGGAAGGAAAATTTTATCTGAGGGCTCAATTGTGAGAAAAATGTACTATCTTCCCCTGAGCTTTGTCACACTGAAAAGTTAGAGTCACATTTGCAGGATACCATGGAAGAAGTCTGAGAAGGACCAGAATCTGACAGTTTCCTCAGGAAACTACCATAAGGGGTAAAAAAAGGGCACAGGGTGCTTTAAACTTGAAATGGATGTACTTGAGAATTAATATTCATCTGAAAAAAAAAAAAAAGTTGCCCTTGAAGCCCATATCTATACTGTATACATAAATATTGGGAAAAGGATAATATCTACACTTCCTCAGATGTTCTACTACAGCAACTATGAATTTAATAGAAGAGCTGGAATGTGTTACTTCTCTGTGTTGGAGGGGAAGTTGCTCTGAAACAAGATTAAATTACAGAAATCATCAAATCACTGTAGTTAAATGAAATTGGACAACACATCTTGTTTGAGTATCACTTAAAAAACAGGAATATTTAATACAATTCATACTCATGATGCCTATATATTTTTAAATGGCTAAACTGTATGCTCAGTGTTTAACACTTCTACATGGAATGAAAATGAAGGGAGTGCAGAAGACAAAACATTTTAAAAAAAATAATTGGTATGCATGTGATATTTGCATTTCCTATTAACCTTCACTTGCAGAAATGGAAAACCTTCAAAATGGTCAAGGGCTCAGTTCAATTTGCCTGTTTATAAAATTTAATTTAACCAAAAACCTGCAAGAAAGCAGAAGCTGAAACAAAGTCTATTGCTGATTGGTTTAATGTGAGGGACCTGAAATTGATGTTGACATTTTTCCAGCCTGGAGCAATCACGACGCTGCATTTCTTAATTGGCTACCCAAGCCTTTCTCTTTCTTTCACACGGTGGTAAACTCATGCTTGCAGCTGCAGGAATCTCCTGTTGTAAGTGCTTACATGGGGAAACCAATCAAGCAAACAAAGGGCTTCTCATCCTGGATAATCCAGTTAGTCTTTTAGATAACTTTGAGCTTTGAAAAAATCTTGGTAACCTGCTTTGTGGGAAAGCATAAAGTATGACATTATTAGCTTAATGTGCCAGCTTGGAAAATGTATAAGGCATTACAGTACAGTCACAATATTATCTACTAGATTGAGCCAGGTTTATTAACAGGGACAACCATAACAACAATGAAAGGCATGCAGAACCAAATTCAGTTATCAGAACCTTATAGGAGATTTGCAATCACACTAGATCTTTTTTTTTTCCTAAAAGATTTACTTTTTGAATTTTCTATAAAAATGACCTGGTGTTTTTGTTATTTTCACTCAGTCTCTCTGTTAGAACCTGTTAGTTCAGTAAAATATTCTTTTTTTACATAAAGTGCCTTTGCCTGACAACAGCGTCTACAGTCACTGTTAGACAACATTGGGAGTTGCATTAGAAATTTTGTAATGAAACTTTTTTTTCCTTAAATCTTCCAAATAAGTTCCTTCTTGTCTGTAACTTAAAAAGAAAATAAAATCACAGTCCCTTGCTGCAGAGACTGTCAAAATGAATGTAAAGAATGGCTCATGGTGAATATGTAAAAGCAATTAGGTTTGGGAACTGTACCCAGGAAGAAGTTCAGCTTCAAAATTTTTCCTCTTATTGTCAATATAGATCTGTGATTCCTTTCCAATAAAATTGAGAAAAAACCCAACCAAACAGAAAAGTCCAGCAGTTCCTTCCAATACAAAGCTTCTTTTTTGGAAAACAAAACTCTAGCTAGCTTTGTGATGGGTATACTAGTAGAAGTGCACAGATACTTAATTGAATTAATGTTTGTGTGAATGTCTACTTACTTCATTTATAAGTCATATGGGGAAATATTTGTGGGTTTTTTTCCATAAGTGTGTGGACTGATTGTTGGAAATTATTACTTAAAAAAAAATTAATTTGTGAAAGTGATTAAGTTTAGAATGTTACACCAGGCAGTGGGTTCTAAAGAGTTTTAAGTTGTCACAGTAAATATTTTTGTTTATAATAGAAACTTTTCTCACAAAAAAAAAATGTTTTACTATTTTAAAATGAACTTACTTAATAAACCAAGAAATTAATTTACTGCACTAAGACTACAAGAGGTAAATTCATTTTTCTTTGTTCCTGTATATAACTTTTCTAGNGGAAAATCTTAGAAAGATATCATCCTATAAGCGTGACTAAAAGGAGGCCTCTATTGGTTTTAATCCTTTTGACATCTGAGACATCTGTTTCACACCCTTTCATTAAGTTAGCTGTAAAATCATTGAGCTAAATGTGAGCTATATACACTTGTCTTGGACCATGTTAACAAAACAGAGTTCAGTGACTGTCAAGAAACACAAACACAAGATATTTCTTCCCGATGATTTTTTAAAGTCATAATAACAAAACTCAATTATAAATAATAACAAAGGAAGCTTCTACAGGGTAAAATAACATTCAGGGAGCTCTTACCCTTTCTTACTTTAAAGCTTTTTATTCACCAGTGCTATTGAGAAATCTATTAATATTTTAAAGAGTTTGACTGGGGAGAGAAGAGCAATAACAAAATTAAAGTCTGAGTTTTCAATTCTACTACAATTTCAGTTTCTCACTGCAAGTCATCCAAATTCGATAAGTTTACAAATTTG
>VXBO01014313.1:56273-67261 GCA_013400135.1 Rhinoptilus africanus
TGCATCTCCCTGAACAATTTTCACCTTTTCAAGATACCAAGTATTTTATTTCTCTGAATTTGTTTATTAAGGGCCCTTAAATTCCCCAAGCAATATTTCATTGCTTTATATTTCCACTATCAGAATTATTCATTAGCTTCCTAATATTTAAAAGAATCTCCTTATCTCCATGGTACATCTTTAAGCACTGAGTTATTAAATATAAATGTGATATTAAATATGGGGCAGAACTCAAACCAAACTATCCCTGAAGAATGTATCTTTATTTATGTACTCTCTCTTTGCCACCGTTAATCATGTTTCTATATTTATTATGTATATGTGCGTGTATATAACGACATAGTTTCAAAATGAGGAAATAATTCCCAATTCCCTCATCCAAATAAGCATACGAGGCAAGATACTAACTTTCAATCTACTAAGCCTGAGCAGCAACATTACCTGGGGTCTCCTATTTCTTAGATATGGACAGGAATGAAAACACCAGTATGTCTATCATAGCACAAATAGCCAGTCTTCGAAAAAATACTGTCAGTGAAGTCCACATAAGAAAAGATATTGCAGATTGTGTATTTCAAGGAAATAAAAAAAAATTTCACAAACATCAGACAAATATAATGAAAATTAAGAGGGATGACATTACGGAACTTGCCCTTAGCAGTTACCTAGCCCACTGGTTAATAATAAACAACCATTTTTCAGCTTGTCGTTCTTCATTGTCACTGAACAGAGAAGGCAAGCAACTAGTGAAGGTACTAGTCTCCTTTCCACACAGGCTGGCAAATCCCAGGACAAGAAGAAAGGAGGTGGTGGAGAAAAATTTCCTCCAATTTTAAGCATAGATATCCAATAACCTGTATAAACATTATTTGTATATTATGCATGGGAAAAATAGAACTACAGATAATCATATTTTTCAAATTCTTACTCATTTTTCATTAGCTGATTTAGGACCCAGAAGGGGGTTACAGGTGGTCCTTTCTGTTCTTGTGACTCTGCTAAGACAGCTTCCCTCTTCCTCTAAATAGCACAGTTTACCCTAAGCATAACCCTGTGCTGCCTCAGATCACTGACATGCAGTCCCGCTACAAAAAACTTTTCTGTATTTAGAAACACGGTATACTTTTAAGGCATATGATCCCATGACTTTCAAATCTAGAATACGTGACTGGAGATTCACTTCAGTTCTCAAGAAATTCTGAGATGTCAGATTTTTCTTATCTAAAAAAAGTTTAGTTTTCTTAACTAAAAAGTGAATTTGGAGAATTTGTGTATACTTTGGAGTTTTGCATATCTTCTTTGAATATTCTGCATTTGAGTTTATGATGATTAAAGTTCCAGACTGTGTGCACAAGTGAAATAGCCCCTAAATATTTTCAAATGTTACATTGCACATACAAAAGAACTAATTGTCAGGAGTCCCATACCAAAGTGAACCATGGTATAGTTATGAGATGTAAAAATGTTGCTATTCATGTGGATTGACCTATATATCTCATAGAGTTTTTTCTTGCCTGAGGAATAAATAATATAGTATACAATTGCCTATCTGAAAAGAATTGAAGTCACACATGGCTCCTGTTTGTGCATACCTTCTCATTCTCTCTGTATAATTGAAGTATCAGTGACACCATCTTGCTATACTGATAATTTAAAAACTTTATGCATCCTCTGATTTTTCAGAAACATTAAAATTAATTTTTTATCATGGAAAACTGTAAGATACATTCAGCTTTAAAAACTCCTCTCTGTTCCCAGTTTCTTATTTTTCATTTTGCTTTATGCACTGTGATGCCCCCAAGGAGCTGCAGCATGGATGCTGAAAAGACTTTGCCTACTGGGGCTGCCTCCCCACATAATTCTGCACAGCCATCTGAGAAAAAAAATGTATTTGTAGCCCTTGTGAATTAAGAGGCTGAGAGTATTCAGACACCTAGACAAGAATAAAGAAAAACATTTTATTTCTCAAATCGAAATCCCACTTCTGCCAAAGAAACATCATAACAAGTGATATATAAAAATCCCAATTTTGCTGTCCTAAGAGATCTTTATTTAATATGTATCACATAAGAACTTATTTCCCTATTCAGTTCCCAGAAGTACATCTATATGAATCCAAACTGTCATCCACCAAGACAAGGTAAACTATTTGCTTCAAGGGAACATTATATGGTATTTCCAGTATTGCCTTGAATTAAAAAATGCCATGAATACATGGTTGGCCAGGAGGAAATTTTGAATATTGATTGCTTACTCTTGATCTAAGCCTGCTAACCACTTCTGTTGACCAAAAAATAACATCTATCTGCCTTTACACATTTACATTCCAATGATTCTCCTCCCCCATACCTTTTTTTTTTTTAAATTTGAAATTTTCCAGTAGTTTTTAACTAAGCACTTAGTATCTTAGCTCATATTTACAGCTAGCAGTGTATCAGTGCTCTCTAGTTTTACCCACCTGGGGATAAAAATATGTGTATGTTATACATATGTACTCTCCATTGCAATCTCTCTTTTTCCTGACAATTTCCATGTTATTTCCATCATAAAAAAAGCAGAATTTCAGATCCAATATTAAATTCTTTAGCTTATTTTCTAGGTAGAAAAATCAGTAGGGTTTCTGGCTGCTGTGCTCTCTGACAAAACAGTTACTTTAATACTATAAAATGGTATTTTTTCTCCATTGTTCAGTTTAATTTCAATATAATCAAATGGTGTCTTATTTTCTAATCATAATGCAAATATTTCTAATTTTTAAACTGAGTCACACAGTTATAAAAGTAGAGAATGTCTCTTTGGAAAATCTCTCTGCTTTAGTTGAGATGACAGGCACTATTAGGACAAAAAATTTTGTTTATTTTCCTTAAAGACCTTTTCCCATCTTCCTTGACCATGCACAAACTGGAATAGATTTTTTTTTTGTTGCTTCCCAAGAAACATGAAAGAATGAATAAATATGCATGATATTTTTATACATTTTATTGTTCTGTATATTGAGCAGTTTTATAGAAGGCCATTGCCAACCTCAGATTAGTTGTTATGTGAAATTGTATTGCCCTTGACACTGATTGCTGCATATTAAACTTTTATTCTGCAGAAACGTATGTTAATTTAACTTAATAGACTGGGGATAGTTTTACTGATTTCACAGAGCAGAGGTTGTTTCAAATTAGTGTCATGATTGTTATTCCTACATCTGTTGAATGACTACATCAAACACCATACAGCATGTAAACACCTTAGAGCCACACTGTGTTTCTGTTGAAATAGCCAGAGCTTACACAAGACAATGTTTTTGTTCTCTTTATGTCAACTGTAGGACAAACAATACTTGATTTAGCATAAATTTAAGAAGTCATGAACAAACAATGCTTAATCTTGCATAAAGCCTGACAATATAATGGTAGCCCACCATACGTTTCTGAAAGGATTTGAGCCAGCAGAGCGCATTTATATCAGATCAGCATTTTGCATCGTGCTGCTATAACACTTTTGATACAGGAAACTCTAAACAAGATTTATTTTAAGACTGAATCATGACCTCACTGCTCATGAAGTCAAGCCTCATATTTATTTTCAGAAAAGTTTTACAAATTATTTTTATAAACTTCTATAACTAACTTTAATAAACAGCTAATAAGCAGCTAATAAGGTTCTGCTGTTTGCTTTGTGGGAACATGGAGTAAAAATTATGAAGGCCCAGCATAAGGGAAAGGGAGAATCAGGCTAGAAAACTAGTCCTTTAAGAAACCTTTCTTTTCTTTACAAATGAACCAAATCTTACTACTATAAAAAGCCACCTGTGGAGACATAATAATTTTAGACTTAGAAAAGATATGTACTCAGTGAGTCAACTAGGAAATGTGCCTTCCTACTCTCGTTACTTGTGAATAGAGAAAGACTCACAGGGATGTGATGGTAGGTAGCTGTCTTGAACACAGTGACCATGAAATGGTTGAATTCAAAATTTTTGCTACATGAGAAAAAAGGTCAGCAGAGTTGCCACCTTAGATTTCAAGAGAGCAAAGTTTAAGCTACTCAGGGAGCTACTCAGCAGTGTACCCTGGGAATCTGCCTTTGAGGGCTTAGGAGTTGATGAGTGCTGGTCAGTTTTTAAGAGCCACCTTTTAAAAGCAAAGGAGCAGGCAATCCCATGATGTTAAAAGTCAATCAAGCTGGTCAGAAGACCAATTTGGATGAACAGAGAACTCTGGGAACTTGGTCAGAAAAAGATATTGTATGATCTCAGAAATCAAAGTCAGGCTTCGCAGGAAGATTAAAGAGCTGTGGTTCACATACACAGGGAGAGGACAGGTAAGGCCAAAGTTGAATTAGAGTTAAAACTGGCCAGTGTTGTGTCAGATAATGAGAGGCTTTTTTTAAGTACTTTAATAGCAAGAAGAGGNCTACCTCATGTATCCTTCTGGACAAATTTTCCAACTGTGAGATAAGGAGCTTCACAGCCCCTGGGTGAAGAACTGGCTGAAAGGNAACATTCAATGAAAAAGGCCACCTGATAAATAGGAATGAAGAAAAGGTGGAGGCATTCAATGGGCTTTTTTTGGCTTCAGTCTTTAATAATACTGATAAACCTTGGGCTGTCCGGTCCTCTGAGTTTGATTACCACCTCTGCAGGGACAATGACTTTCCCTCTGTGAACACTGAAATTGTAAGGGANATTAGCAAATTTGCTGATGAATCCAAACTGAGAGGTACCGCTGACTCTCTTGAGGGACTAGATGCTTTTCAGAGGGATCTAGATAGATTGGAGNTGGCTGAATGTTCACAATTCTGATTGTGAACATTGGGCCTGATAGGATTCATCCCAGAGTACAGAGGTAGCGGATGTTATGGCAGGACCCCTCTCAATCATCTACCAAAGGTCTTGGGAGTCTGGGGAGGTCCCTACTGACTGAAAGCTAGTCAATGTCATTCTAATTTACAAGAAGGGGGTGAGGGAAGAACCAGGGAACTACAGACCTGTAAGTCTAACCTCAGTTTCTGGAAATATTATGGAGAAGATTATAGTGGGTACTATTGAAAGGCATTTAAAGAATAATGTAATCATCAGGCACAGTCAACATGGGTTCACAAAGGGAAGGTCCTTTTTAACTAATTTAATATCCTTCTTTGATAAGATCGCCCTCCTAGTGGATGAAGGGAAGGTGGTGGATGTAGTTTTTCTGGATTTTAGCAAGGCTTTTGATACTCTACCTCATGTATCCTTCTGGACAAATTTTCCAACTGTGAGATAAGGAGCTTCACAGCCCCTGGGTGAAGAACTGGCTGAAAGGTTTGTAGTAAATGGGGCCAAATCTGGCTGGTGACCAGTCACCAGTGGTGTTCTTTAGGGCTCAATCCTAGAGCGAGATCTGTTCAATATATATTTACCAGCAATATGGATGGAGGAGTTGAATGCATTATTAGCAAATTTGCTGATGAATCCAAACTGAGAGGTACCGCTGACCCTCTTGAGGGACTAGATGCTTTTCAGAGGGATCTAGATAGATTGGAGCTTTGGGCTGTGATTAATGGGATGAAATCTAATAAGTCCAAATGCCAGATTCTGCACCTGGGACAGAGCAATGCTGGGCACAAGCATACAGTGGGAGACGAACGGCTGGAGAGCAGCCCTGCAGAAAGGGATCTGGGGGTGCTGGTCAACAGCAGGCTCAACAGAAGCCAGCAGTGTGCCCTGGCAGCCAAGAGGGCAAACCACATCCTGGGTGCATCAAACACAGTCTAACCAGCCGCTCAAAAGAGGTGATTATCCTGCTGTATTCAGCATTGGTGCAGCGCACGTTGAGTACTGTGTGCAGTTCTGGGCACAACAATTTAAGAAGGATGTGAAGGTCCGTGAATGAATCCAGAGGAGGGAAACAAAGCTGGTGAAAGGGCTGGCAGGTATTTCCCATGAGGAGCGGCCAAGGATTTTGGGCTTATCTAGGTTGGAGAAAAAGAGGCTGAGGGGCAACTTCATTGCTCTCTACAGCTTTCTGAGGTAAGTGGAGAGGGAGTCACTGATCTCGCTGGGATTTAGTAACAGGACACATGGGAATGGTTCAAAGCTGTACCTCGGAAGCTTCAGACTTGACAGTATTTATTCACCAAGAGGTTGGTCAAAGACTGGAACAGGCTTCCTAGAGAGTCGATCAATGCCCCAAGCCTGCCCATGTTTAGAATCATAGAATCTGTTGGGCTGGAAGGAAAGTTTAAAGGTCATCTAGTCCAACCCCCCTGCAGTGAGCAGGGGCATCTTCAACTAGATCAGGTTGCTCAGAGCCTCATCAAGCCTGGCCTTGAACGTCTCCAGGGATGGGGCCTCCACCACCTCTCTGGGCAACCTGTTCCAGTGTCTCACCACCCTCATTGTAAAGAACTTCTTCCTAATGTCTAATCTAAACCTACCCTGCTCTAGTTTAAAAGCATTGCCCCTCCTTCTATCACTACATGCCCTTGCAAACAGCCCCTGTCCAGTTTTCTCATAGGCTCCCTTTAGGTACTGGAAGGCTGCTATGAGGTCTCCCCAGAGCCTTCTCTTGTCCAGGCTGAATAACCCCAACTCTCTTGGCCCGTTTAAGAGGCATTTGGACAATGCCCATAATAACATGCTTTAACTTTAATCTGCCGTGAATTGTTTGGGCAGTTGAACTTGACGGTCATTGTAGGTCCCTTCAAACTGAAATATGTTGTTCTATTCTATTTTATTCTACACCAAACACATGAGGAAAACTGAATTTCTGCCTTTAAGTTTAAAAACATAAAACACACCTGAAGAAACATTAAACTTACTTCTTATTTTCAACCTAGAATAAATCTTCTTCAGAATTCTGCAACTCTTAATTACCCATTCACTCATATAAAAATGACCACTGCTGTGCTAAACCTGTTGAGATCTTAAAACCCAGCTGAGATCATCCAAGAGTAACATTAAATGAGATGAAAAATGATTATCATACATGTGTTTTATATAGTAGATTAGATTGAAAACAGTTATTACATGCTCATCACAGAAAAGCCACAATGAGGGTATATATCTCTGTTTATTGTAAATATTGCTACTGAGACTTTCATTTGCAGATATTACATGCAATATGAGAATATTTTTCTCTCTGATTACACTATTGTATTTTAAAAGGTTTACTGAAGCAAGGGATTTACTTTTTTTTTTAGCAGACAAGCAAAACCTTCTAGACTTGTGCAGGGAGCATGAGATTTACTCACTTAGATTCACTTAGATACTTAGATATTCTCTAAGCCCATATCAACAAATATAGATAAAACAGTCATGATTTCTGTCTCAAATAGACTTAAAAATAAATGTGTCCTGTGACAATTCCACATGCTCTAATGAGCATGCAGTTTTCATGCAGTATGATTCTTTCTTCCGTATAATATTTGATTGTTCTAAAAAATGTAGTCCTACAGTCACAGCCTGGCTCCTACTTACGGGGAGACACAAGAATGAATTAGTAGTACTGCTTTTGTGAAACAAATGTAACTTCAGTGTTGACATCCTATTTATCCCCTGTTGGGAAATAAAGTATCTGCATGTATTTTGTGTATTGAAATTATGAATTATAACCGTTAAACAAAAATGTAATGCATTTGTTACAGCCACCGAGTAGACAAATTACCATTATGCTGTGCAAGTAATACTTTACAAAACCCATTTGTCACACAGGAGAGGTGTCATATGCAATCTGATTCACCCTCCTTAATGTATGAAATGAAACCTTGATTTTCTCCAGCAAATATAGAACAATAACAACTAGCTTACATTCTAGAACCCGTGATAAATACATTGTTTTCTTAAAAAAGCAAACAAACAAAAGATTCAGCGTCTCTTGTGCATTTGCAAGAAAAATGTAGGATTACATCACATTTTAATTGGCTCTAAGTATAGCAAAATCTTCTACATATCAAACAAATCACAGCAGTTATCACATTACAGTTACCAATTCAATAGAATAGACTTAAATTTAAATAAATTCAGCATGATAGATCTTTTGCTGATATAAATCAGCAAAGATTTGGTCAATTTAAGTACAGCTACTCTGACTTATAATTGCCTTAAGTGACAGTACTTCTATCCATGTCAGTACAATCTAAACTCCAATTTACAGCACTGGATGACAAGGTCATAGGTATGATTTTCAGTATACAGGGCATTTATTATGATCTTAAGGTGAAGTAGGATAAGAATTTCAACAAGTACAAGAATATATACTTTCACACTGAAAATGAGATCATAGAATCATAGAATCATAGAATCATAGGGTTGGAAGGGACCTCGAAAGATCATCTAGTCCAACCCCCCTGCCAGAGCAGGGTCACCTAGAGCACATCACCCAGGAACGCGTCCAGGCGGGTTTTGAATGTCTCCAGTGAAGGAGACTCCACAACCTCTCTGGGCAGCCTGTTCCAGTGCTCTGTCACTCTCACAGTAAAAAAATTCCTCCTGATATCCCTCTTGAATCTCCTATGCTCCAATTTACATCCATTACTCCTTGTCCTATCACTGGTCATCACTGAAAACAACTTCTCTCCATCTTCCTGACACTCCCCCTTTAGGTATTTGAAGACATTGATGAGGTCACCCCTCAGTCTCCTTTTCTCCAGACTAAAGAGACCCAGCTCCCTCAGCCTTTCCTCATAAGGGAGATGTTCCACTCCCTTAATCATCTTTGTGGCTCTGCGCTGGACTCTCTCAAGCAGTTCCCNCTGGGTTCAGGCAAGGGATCTAGAAAGATCCCTCCAAGAACTCACCCTCATGCTGGAGACACCTAAGTCACCAGCAACTTCCTTGCCCTATCAACTTCTAAGTCAACTGCCATCCCCATGCAGCAGAACTCCCCTGCTGCCTGCTCAGGCACTGACTTTTACACTGAACTCTCCTGGTATTTAGAAAGAAGGACTAAATACAGACATCTATACTATGGACTTACACATCAAATTTATTTATTTAGATTCTTCTTTATTATCAATAGAGAAAAATTGGGACCCAGAGTGAAACAGCAGATTAATCTCACTCTATTAATCTCACTCTCTTACTAGCTCACATTCTATGTCCCTAGATAACCCAGAACAGGAGGCTAGCTCTGCTTACAGTGTAGGCAAATAGAAAACCTTATATGTGTTCAGCATGGTATGCAGCATGGGTACTTCAGAAAAAAAAAAAAGAAAAAGAAAAAGAAAAAAAGGATTATAGATAAGTAGTTAGAGTGCTCACCTGTATTTATTTTCCTTTCCAGCTTTAGGATACAAATCATCACTTACTTCCTTCCTTACAGCTGGGCTGCCAATAACACAGGCAATACCACAAGAATTATGGAATCAGAAAAGAAGGTGTAGTTTGATGTTACATGACTGGATATAGTTGTCCTATCTACAGATGCCGAGTGCCATCAATTGAGTGCCACAGGACATTCCAGTCCTCTGCATGTGGCAGATACGACACAGGAACAATAAATTAGCAGCCTACAAGAAGGACACCTGGAGAATGAAAAATGACAGTAAATGCCAATGTCTATATAAATATAGTCTTGAACTGACTGTAACTAGGACTCTCAAGAAGACATTTCTAGATTTAGATTACTATTCTTTAAACCATGTCACTTTAACTAATGACTTAAATTGTGTTTTGACTTTTGCACTTGGAACTTGTAAATCCAAGCAACTTCTAGTTGATATTTGTTGAAATAGAGCCTTTTGTTTTAAGCTCATCACATCAACAATACTGCTCCTTTTTCCCCATAAAAAAGCTTCTAAACCCACTCATGAATAGTGACTGTTGTCCATCAAGTTGGGTCAGAGATGAAATAAGACTAACCACCATGACATTGGCCTTAAGTGAGAGCAACAAAAACCCTACATAGATTACAGCCCTTGAACAAACGCAGTAGCAGAAAGAAATACCACTGTAAATAAAAGATATCTATTCTAAAAAATCATGCCTGCCCCTGAGTCCTATTGACATGAATGAGAGCTTTGGCATTGAGCTCCTGAGAGTCATAATCCTTGTGATGTTAGCAAGTCAGCTAAATTAATGTCTTATGGAGACTGCTAAACCATGGTCCAGGCACCACGCAGGTATTCAGTAGATTTTATCTTACAAGAAATACAAAAGAGACTTGATGTGTCAATGTATATTCATACAATTCATATTCATACATATGTTTGCCCTCCCAACTTAGCTACAACCTCAGGTCCTTTGAGATTTTAAGAGTAGCTAAATACAGTTATCTCAATCTCAAATTTTCACACCAAACCTATTTGTCTAAGCATATCTTTGTAGTCGTTATACAGAAAACAGTATCTAGATTAGTACTGAGCAAATATTTTAGCAGATAAACCTTATTCTAGTTATGTCTTTAGAGAGCCCAATGCAGCAAGCTTGCTCCTTGCAAAGAGAGAGTAATAGAAATGACCAGAAAACACAGTATTTTAAGAAAATTATGATTTAGAGGTCCTATCTGTATAAAAGCATGGAACAGGTCAGAGTAATAACCACACAGAAGCCAAAAAGAAAAAATTGCCTATGCATAAATGAAGGTCATTCTGTCATTACTTCTCTATAGGCCAGTTCCTGTTTATGTGTGAACAAGATAGAGAATCATAGAATCATGGAATCATAGGGTTGGAAGGGACCTCTGGAGATCATCTAGTCCAACCCCCCTGCCAGAGCAGGGCCACCTTAGAGCAGGTTGGACAGGAGCACGTCCAGGCAGGTTTTGAATGTCTCCATAGATGGAGACTCCACCACCTCCCTGGGCAGCCTGTTCCAGTGCTCTGCACCCTCAAAGTAAAGAAGTTCCTCCTCATGCTTAGGTGGAACTTCCTGTGCTTAAGTCTGTGCCCATTACCTCTTGTCCTGTCACTGGGCGCCACTGAAAAGAGTCTGGCCCCATCTTCTGGACACCCACCCTTTAAGTATTTAAAAGCATTGATAAGGTCCACCCTCAGCCGTCTCTTTTCCAGACTAAAGA
>VXBO01014313.1:67646-91175 GCA_013400135.1 Rhinoptilus africanus
GGATGGAGGTGAGACTGACCGGCCTGTAGTTCCCTGGGTCCTCCTTCTTGCCCTTTTTGAAGACATTGACTTTTCTCCAGTCTTCAGGCACCTCGCCTGTTCTCTAGGACCTTTCAAAGATGGTGGAGAGCAGCCCAGCAATGATTTCTGCCAGCTCCCTCAGCATTCTCAGGTGTACCCCATCAGGGTGAATGGTGAATAGACTTGTGAATGTCTAATTGACGTAAATGATCCCTCACTTGATCCTACTCCACCCAGGGGAAGTCTTCCTCTTTCCCTGTCACTTTCTTCAAGGCCTGGGGCTCTTGAGGGCTGGGCTGGGCAATAAAGACCAAAGCAAAGAAGATATTCAATAGCTCTGCCTTCTCCGCATCCTCCATCACCTTGGCTCCTATCTCATTCAACAGTCTTCTCTGGTCTTCCTTTTGCCTCCAATATACTTGAAGAAGCCCTTCCTGTTGAGCTTTACATCCTTTGCCAGGTTTAGTTCCAAGGCGGCCTTGCCTTTCCTCGTTTCATCCCTGCATGCTCTGGCAGCATCCTTGTAATCTTCCCAAGGGATTAGGCCACTCTTCCACTTAGTGTGAACTTCATTCTTCCACTTGAGCTTGTTGAGAAGCTCCCTGCTCAACCAGGCAGGCCTCCTGCGTGGAATGTGTATGTTCAAACAAGGAGGAAAAGAAATGTCACTGTAAACAGTTTGTGATGCAAAGAACTCAGAACAGGAACTGAAAAATCACCTTCGCATGCTATTATATAAAGTTACCGTGAATCATGGCAGTGGCATTGTGGAGCATACCATGAGTTTACAAATTCCTCACCTCCAGTAACCCACACCCACTTTTTTACAACAGTTCCCAGCAATTTAGTGTTCTCGTCATCTGATTTCTGAAATACTTAATGGATGTAAAAACACAGAAAACCATATTTAAATATATTTAGATAATGGGAGCAGTGTAAAAATCTTTGGTGGCCCTGTTCTCCTTCCTGTAGAAGAAGATGGCAAAAATAAATTCATCTCCTGTTGGTAGTTTTGTAGCTCGATACTTTAAGTGGGACTTTCATCTTTGGTCTTAAGTTTACTTTCTAACTTCATGAAAAAATAACTTTTTCACGTGTTTTAATTCTTCTTCCATTCCTTTCTGTATAATAAGAACAGTTCCATGAACTTGTATTGTTCCTCATGGATTACCTAAAACCTTCAGGAAGGCATTCAGTGCTCTATAAGACAGGTAAATTCATTCAGGTCTAGGAATTTATTGAAATAATCTTTCATCTGCTTTTCTTGTCACCAAATGAATTTATTCCTATAGACAAGGTTAACTTATCATTCTTGGCGCTTTTTTATATATCAATATACTTTGGTGGCCTGATGAACTCCTCTTTTCCTTTTCCATCACTCATTTATCATTAAGAAGGTTAAAAAAAAAAAAAAAAGCACAACATACCTTGGGGTACGAGTTCTAAGTTTTCCAGAGTTCTCTCTTAGATCTAAGAAAGGGAGTTTTACCCTGTGGAAAACTGAATATGCACATAAAGATTAAAGCACATCATTTTGGCCTTTAACCTGTTCTTCTTGCTCCTTTGAAAAGGAGATGATCATTGCCAGTAGATGCACCAGAAATAACATGGTCTTCAGTAGAACTTCAATTTATTAACTTTTTAACACTGGTACTGACAAAAAAAAAAAAGTCATAAAAACTGTTACCTTAAATTTTCATTAGTACTTATTTTGGTTTCTCTAAAGCATCTTGAAAAATATAACAAGACTGCAAGAGAAGTTTACTTTGCCAGTGTCAGCATCTCTCTTGGGTTCCTGTTCTCTTTTTAGCACCACTGTGGAGGTCCAAATTGAAATCCCAACACCAATGAGCCAGAGCAGTTGCCTTGAACTCTCAACCCTTTTGTTCACAGGAGATGCCTTTAAGGCAGACAATCTCTCTTCAGTTCTGACTGGAATAAAACAGTGTTTATCTTGAGAAATATGAAAGCTGATCAGCATTATTTTATTTTTAATAAAATATATTATGCCCATTTTGCCCCCAATATGGAAATTTCAAAGTATGAAGTCAATATCAAGTTAAAAGAGTGGTTAGATCTGTATCGTATTATATGCATTCAAACTTTTCTGACTTATACTGATAGCATAATACAGTTCAAAAACTATGTCTTTTCAGTGGAGTAATGAAGAATATTTTTATGGTTGGGGGCATGGTGGGTATGGTTTAAGTATCATGGAAAACATGGTCTCCACACCACATTAATAACTATTAATGCTAGATTCTGATTACTCCCCAAAGTGCTATATGAACACATTAGAAATTATCTGACCATTACATTCCTCTCTGAGTACAGTTCAGTTTGTTCCTATCATAGCTGAAGGGTGATTCAGCTGTATGGGTTTTTTTAAATCATCTAATAAAAATAACTTCAAAAATTCAGTTACAATAACTACGCATATACATAGGTGCCTTTAAACTTCAGTCTACAAAAACAGTGTGTGTTTTCAAGGGTAAAAATAAAGACATTAAAAAATCACATTGTAGAAAAAAAAAGCCTTTTAAAGGTAAAGTGGAATTATACATAAATTCCACCTTCTTTACATTCGATAATTACAGAGCAGCAGATGTTCACATGCTAATGAAAAAACCTACCTGCAGGTTTTGCAAATGGGTCCTTACGATCTTACATTTTTAGGGACTATGGCACTGATTATCTCTAAATACAAAAAGAATAACAATAACATGTATTTTTAAAGACAGACAGCAATTTTCTGATTACTAAGAACACTGATCTATAAGATTTATTTATTGAACACCTCTTATATACTTACCACCACCTCGGTGCTTAAAATTTATACTTGGGAAAAGGCACAATATTAGAACTATAGAAGGGTTTGTTCAGGTTCCATGGAACTGTAAAACACTAGATTTGTTGAAGGAAATCAATGTAAATAAAGTAAATCCTAGGAATAATTGCTATTTTCAAGCTGTAGGAGAATTAGTACACAAAGTCTGAGAAGTGTAAGAACAGTTCCTGCCTGACAAAAAGGAAAAGATACAGAAGAGAGCAGCAAAAGTAAATGCATAGCTGCTATAGAGATGAATTAAATTGACACAACGTAAGGATTAGACAAGAAGCCTGGACTCTTCTACTTTTATAGACATGTGTAATGTAATCCCTTCATAAATACAACAGAGTCTCTTTTTAGAACCAGCTTTAGGCTAGTTGTAAACCACTTAATAATTTGTATAAAAAAATCATGTGCTTACTCCAACTTTCTTTTACCAACCTAAAGAAGCAATATTTTTTTAGGTATTCTTGTAATATAGGTTCTATATGTCGTAGTAATCTCTTTTGAATCTAGTCTCATTTAACCACTTTTATCAAAATGAATGGACAGATCTGTAAATAGCATTCTAGAAAATGTCTTATTCTTGCCTAGTGACATGGTAATAATATTCTGATAACCAAAAAAATAAATGTAATTTTCTAACTGATAGATTTTTATAATACATGACAATTTTCCAGTGAATTCCAAGATGTTGCTGTGGAATAATCCAAAATATTTCTACTAAATTTCATATGCAACTGATTAAATATCATAAACATAACAGAACCAAGAACAGTTAAAACATAATTGGAAACATGAAAAACATTAAAGACAAATGAACTAACATGACTAACAGAAAAACATGATTTCAAATATAGGGTTTTTTTCTGCAATACAAACACTATAAAAGAAAGTTTACAGGATTATTCTGACTGGAGATGCCGAACAGTTTTCCATCAATCCTCCCGTTATAACCTGTTTCACTCTCAACCAACTTTAAGTGAAAAGTCAAGGAAAGAAAAAGAAGTGTTATTGAATTTTTACCTGAAAAAGTAAAGAATGTCATAGATTTTCAAGAACATTGCTGAGTAATCACCCCCCCACACTTTTATGAAACTCAAAACTTCTGCCAACATGAGTAAAAAGTCAAAGAAAAGAAACAATTTGACCATTTCTCACTATATTTTTTCCCTAGTGACAATAACATGTGTTTGCCACTTTCTGACTGATTTTTCCAGCTCCCCCTCGCAGGACAGTCCTGGAACCAATTCCAACCTCCCTGAAGTGATTCCCCAACTTTTTCAGCTGCTGCAGCATTTTTTGCCTTGAGGAACAGTTCTCCAACCTTTCAGTCTATAAGTGCCATCTCTGTAGTATTTACTCTTTAATACATAAAAAAACCCCTTAATTAGTTTTTAGAAACAACAATAGCAGAGCATACCTACCAGGATATTGTAAACATTTCTTGTACCTATGTGGTTTTTCTGAAGGGTGGTGAAAGGATATTTGGAGATAGTGCTGCCTTATATCATAAGGCAACTCAGTCAGGAATAGAACTGCAATGAAAAATTTAAAAACTAAATGCTAGTACTAACAGTACTGACTTGTCAAGTAAACAATATGACCACAGACCACAAAGAAATAGCAAATGCTTAAGTCCTGTAAAGTCTGAAAGTCACAAGAAAGACATTAAGAAGTTAGGAATTGAAATTTTGATAAGAGGTGCTTCAGGCATACCTTGAGGAATTTGACAATAAAACATTCAATAAAGGTTCATGGACATCAAAATTAGTATTCCCATATTAACCTGCCAATACCTTTACCTCTCACAGTACTCACTAGATCTTTCTTCTAAGTACTATCCCAATCTGGCTCTCTGCTCAAAATGTGTTGCAGTTTTTGTGATCCCTGTCCCCAGATTTTTCCATCTCAACCAGTCTTAAGTCATCTCAGTCCTGAATCCTCCTTCCCACTTTCTTGGTCCACTATCCAACTGACTGCCTAGCAGGTCTCCCCACAGAGGTAATTAGCACATTTTTTCCTGACTCTGCAGGGAGTGACTTCATGCTTTACTTCTGCTTTTGATCCATTTCACTCTATGCCTTCCAGTGGACTCAGACAGGGAGCCAGAGGCAGGGCAGGAGCCTCTACAGACTTTGCTGCTGGACCCCCTGCAGCCATGCCCTCCAACAAAGCTGTACCTCCACAGTTAATGAATCTCACCCAAAATAGTTATAATTCAGTGGATTCTCTCTCTGGAGAGAACTGACATGCAATATGCAGGCTCTTGTCTTGCTGGCCTGGGACCAGGCTCTTTCTAACTTACTTCTTGAGGGAGAAGGCTAGCAGAAAAGAGACTGTATCTGTCTTTACATCCATAGTCTGCGTTTGCTAACCAAAGTTAGAATCCAGGCCTGTGTCTCTGCTTTTTCAGGTGAAGGCTTTAACTACCAAGAAATTTCCCACTCCAACGTAATTCTGCCTCTCCTGTCTGTCTTGAATCTGAGAAAGCTTCCTGATTAAGATGTTACCAAACCAATATAATTTTGCAACTGTTCGGATACATTTGTACCCACAGTTTATAATGAAAAAATGGAAAAAAAAAGGTATTCTACAAAAAATATTCTGACAGCTTTCTGCTAGCTAATAAACAGAAACCCTATTGTAGTATCCAAATGAGCACCACCAAATGCTAAATAATAAATGAGTTCTTATCCTGGACCTATTAATTTTAAATGCAGATATTGGTACCTTTGGCAAAAGCATATAGTCTCTCCATGTTTCCAGTTGTGTAATAGAGGAGCATTTTTAGCATTCATTAATAACTGTAATGGTTTATATACAAGGAAAATTAAACACTTTATTGTAAAATCTGAGAGACAAAATATTATTTAACTCAATGTAGCAGTGCTGATATTGGTCTGGTAATCATAATTATTTGTGTTTCTTCTCATGATTAAAATCTTAAGTTCAATTTACTTCTCTATTTTTGTTTTACTGTTAAATAAGGAATTTGCAAAATGAAGCACAAATTCAATCAACACCTGAACTTGCCAATGAACAAGGCTTTTTTTTTTTAATTTTTTCCTCAAACAAAAAAAAAACCTCTAAGCAACACAGATTTATCTTTTAAATAGCCCTGTTACTTTTTTATTATATTAAGGCTACTCAGGTGGCTGCATCCTTTAAAGTCTAAGAAGAGCTGGCTACCTAACTGAAATGGGCACGTGCTTAATTAGTTTGACAACTGAAATCTTTCCAATGGTGACTGAATTGGAAAGGTGCCTCTTGTACCAACCCTTTGACAGAAATTACACTCTTTTAAATTGTCAAATAGATGAAGTCCCACAATGAGAAATACCCACAGCTTGAATTTCTTTAGAACATAGTTGTGTTGGCATTGCATGTGAAAGCAGAAACCTTCACTGTATTTGATCAATGCTCTATTCTTATTTTGACTAATTTATTGTAATTAATTAAGATTTATAGTACTTTAACTTATGATCTTATAAGTTGCAATGCATTATAGTATTTTACAACAAATATCTAATGCGTAGCTTATGAATCAAGATATAATTCCAGTGTTTTTCTCATGAATAGAAAACTTAGAAATCAGACTGAACTCCCCCATCTTTTTAAACTATTTCTAGGAATAATTCTGACCATTAGAACTTCTGGCACAAGTAGTCATAGAAAAGATGTAAGATATAACAATATTTTGATGGTGCTACATAACTTTGAACAACATTCAGCCTTAATACAAACCTGTACGTTTTCTTTTCATATTATTTAAATATAGATGAGTCTTATCTTTAGATACATGACTCGTCCATGTGACTAATTCTCAGAAGTATGCCATTGCCACATAAAAGATACAGGGCTATATAATAAACTGACCAAAGCAGAGAAACAAACAGCTTAAACTGAAAAGCATCACCATTTGTAATCTTTATGATTTTTTTTATGGTATTATATTTTATTTTACCCTTCTCTTTACATTAACAGTTTGTAAATAAAAGCTTGATACTCTATTAGCAGTGTTGATTTTTTTTACACCTAATCTTAATAACCTTAACAATAATGTTAATTTAATGATAAGGTTAATAAAAACACTTACTAATTTAGTTACCTAGCTAGTCTGTGAGAGAAAAACTTTCCGAAAAGCAATAGGACAGGTGAAGTTAGATGATGTGTGTTATTCATATTAGACAAAATCTTACTGTGCAAGTTGTCATACTTCTATCTAGTGAAACAACTTGTAGCACTGTGGGGTTAGATATCTTGATTTGCCAATTCTGAAAGACCCAGTGGGATATCTGGGAAAGGTAAGGTAAGTGCCTCTGAATTGGATCTAAAACAGGCAACAGTTAGCTCTCAGGCTTCAGCATCTTGCACAGAGTTTCAGTGACACACTTAAGTGCACTGGAAGATTGTGTCCTTGAAACTTCCTCTGAAGTTCTGAGTCACTTATGTTGGAAACTTGGGAGTGAAGAAAAAGATGAGCATGAGTAGGAGAGTACCTTCACAAGTATGCCTGGCGGAAATTATAGTTCTTTCTCCTTTAATCTTTAACATAAAGTGTTAAAAATTAGAGCATTCACCCTTTCCTGGGCTGAGTGGAAGCCTGCAGCCCCTTCCTTCTCTCAATGGGTCTGGTCATTAGTATCAACAGAGAGGATCAAGAAATGATAGTAGAAAAAAAGAATCTGAGGTAATATGGGAGAAGTAATATGAAAATTTCAATAGTTTAATGTAGCAGAGATCACAGAAATGAATTTGTTGTCCAAAAATGATGGCTTATTCTAAAATTTTGCTAAACACAGACAAGTTACTATTTTATAGGAAAAGAGTTTACTTACCAGAGAGCTGGATAAGCTATTTACATTTAGACTGATGGCTTTATCAATGTTCACATTTCATAACTAGTGTACCAATATTAGCAGACATTGTGTACAAATGCATGGTAAGATGGACTAACTACAGTTATCAATAGTGCTGACAGCCATTTTCTGAATATTAGATTATCACTGCTGTCAGTTGCAAGAAAATATGCACTAAATAAATATGACTGTAAACTAAAGATTGCAAGAATTAAAAACTGACTGCGAAGTTCATGTAAAATAAATTTAAACTTTTTGCTAGGAAATCTCCATGGGAATACATTTTCATTCACTACTTCTCTGTATATACACTGAAGCATTTCATTTTCCCAGTAGGTAAGCTAATTAAAATCACAAAATCATACCAATTCTTGAGCACAGATCTGTGATAACTTATTACGCAAAATAAAATAAAATACAATAATAAATAAACATTGGTTTAAAAAAGGGATGCTAAAAAGAAATGAGAAAGCTTAGCACACACATGTCTTTTGATTTGCAGATACCATAGAAATGCATCCTTATAATTTCTTTTTGTCCCTTCTTTTGAGAACAGTCTCATGATATAAATATCAAAAAGGACCATGTATAAAGATCATCCTATTCACATAGGCAGTATGGATAATCAATTTACAATTAAAGAAATAAAAATTATAATTACTAGATGTGTCTTTTAGAGGAAGCACTTGGATTATCCACAGACAATTCTCTTCTACAGCTCATTCATCACATGTTCAAATATCCAGACAATTTATGTGATAAATTATGAATGTGCTCTGACCATGTGTTATATATGGAACATACAGATCTTTCAGTTATTTTGTAACAGAAGTGCTCTTAATCTGAAAATATTTTGAATATAAAAGACATCAGAGGAGGGTTTTGTTTATCTAGAAGGTTATTTTATTTCATGGTTTATTAAAATGAGATTTTTACCTTTTATTTCAAATTACAATTAGAACACTAAGAATTAGAGCTGTTAGTGTTAATTCTCAGGAGTGTGATACTCAGGCTCTGTGGGAGGCAACAAGGAAAGTAGTCTCTCAAGTGAATTAATAGATGACAGAGAAAGCAACAGCATATACAAACACAGACCAGCAGAGAGGTTTGGAAAGAGTTAGGGTAAATATGTGTACTCTGTGAAATTAGGTGATAGCACTTAAACACCAATTTACCTGATAGCAGTTTGCATTTCTACAAGTTCTTCATGGTGGAGGCTATAATCAAGGTCCTAAATTCATCAGGCTTAATTTTACATTTCTGAAGTGGCAGAGAGGGCACTTTTGAGAAGGCATTATCACTTGAACAGCTTTTTTCTGCTCTTACTGCTGTTAACCATTGTCTCTAACTGAGACACTATGGCCTATTTAATCAGTGTAGGATTTACCGTGAGTCCATAACAAGACCATTTACTTCCCATTTGGTTCTACTCTGAGCACACAAATGGGACCTAAATGTCCATAGACCTTGTACTTGCCCTTTGAAAAGGGTGAATTCACTGTCAATGAAAAATAAAGATGTCCATTAGACAACCCTCTTGTATTAGAAGTTATTCTTCCTGAAATCCTTACACAAGGGTGAGCTGTTTGTATAGCCACAGCAGAGGAGTTTTCCTAGCTTTGATCCATTATAAGTTACTGTGAACCTGTTTATGTCAGTGCATGTACTTTTAGGTCCTCCCATAGCCTTAGAAAGTGTTCTAATCCTCAGTTATTAGCAAAAGTAGTTCTACAGTCACATGTTTTGTTCTGTCTAAGTGGACCTTTGCAACTGCACCAATTTCCACAAACATTAGTAGAATTCTGCAAGTAATAAGAAATCAAAAGATTGGTAGATATAATTATTTGGAAATGTCAGTTCTTCAAAGCCATAACACTTTATTCTTGGAGACATAATAGAAAAGCAGAGGCTCCATCTGATCCCATTCATGTTTATTGTTACTAATACTGGAGTCCTTTGGCTTTTATTCCAGAGAACAAAAATCTTTTCCTTTGTTGCTCTCTTTGTCTCATACTATTCAAAGTATCTTAAGGGAAATCAAATGCAACTAGCCCAGCACTGAAATGTAAATAGAGTATAACAGATCAAATTTATTTCACTGTAATCCAGTAGGACAGGAAGCAAAGGTAAGAATAATACAGGGAATTTATACATATAGAATGTGTTTACCCCAACCTAAATACAGCTAGAACTTTAGCATACCTTTCTACAAGAAAAGATCACCCCATACTGAGCACATACAACTTGTGTATAGGATGTGTATCTCCAGTAGATCCAGCACCTCTTGCAAAGTATCTCTTCCAAGATCAGTATTTTAGTATTTATTCTAAGATATAGAGACATCTGACATGTCCCAAGCCAGCCTTTGAAGATGAGTTAGAAATATTTAACAGAGGACTAGGTATCACCCCAGGGTGATATCCTTTGTTATCAAAGCACAGAAATAGGCATTCCTCGTTGTAAGGAGCAACACTGCAGCAGGGAGGGTAGATGGAATTTTAAGCAACTCATTTTACTGTTAATTATAGAAAAAGAACATAGCATGAGATGTGGATGCCTTCATTATAAATATCTGAGTCTGGATGACAAAATTGCAAACCACATGCTTTGCTACAACAAGATCATGGCCACTACATCAAGAGAAGTTTTTTTGTCCCTCTACTGGGCACTGGTGATGTTACACTGGTAGACTGTGCAGTTTTGGCCTCTCCTGATCAACAAAGATGTATATAAATTGAAGATTGACCAGAGGAAGTTACTAAGGTGTTCACAGTCTAGCTGGCATCGCCTAGGAGGGGAGGCCAAGAAAGCCGGGCTTGCTTCACCTGGCAAAGAGGAGGCTGAACTATGGTCTAGCAAAGGACTACAGTTATCTGAAGGGGAGTTGCAAAGTTATGGAGTTAAACCTTTTTGGTTAGTGCAAAGGGCATTAGTAAAAGGAATAATGGATGCAGATTGCAGCTTAGGAGGCTCAGGTGAACATCAGTAAAGAAAATTCACTGTGCACTGTGCAGCACTGGAATGGCTTTCTGAGGAGGGCTATGAAACCTCCCTCCTTGGAAGCCTTCAAGATTAGATTAGACCAAGCACACTGACTGAACTGATCTACTCTTGGCAATAGTCCTGCTTCAATCAGAGCATTGGGACAGTAATGTTCAGAGATCCCCTCCAACCAACAATTCCATAACTCTGCAATGTTTAAAATAGTACACATTAATGTTGGATAAGATGAAATAAAATTACTCATTTATATTTTCTGTTCTATCTTAATGGTGAAATTATGTCTTTGTAAGAGATCAGTGGAAATTTGTCCCTGACTCTTGTGGGACGGAGAGGAAATGTTATTTGTTACTGAGGAAGAGCAGAATCGTGCCTTAACTTTTGCTAAGGAAAAGACAAACTTAGAGAAAAACTTGAAACCTTAATAATGGCCATCTTTTCTTTCTCAGTCATATTTTGATAAATATCAGAGACAGGTGCTATACAATCAAAGAAATAAAACAAGTTAGTAGATTTGTTTTATGTAAATATAAATTCAGCACCTAACCACTATTCAAATATTCCATTTTATTAATCTAATAGTTGATCTGCTCTTGCATACTGTGTGTGTTGGAACAGTGAATTTTCCAACTAAATAAACCACAGATATTTAAATCTATTTTCTTTTCTCTGTTCTAACACATTAAAACTAACTAATACTAAATCTCAGCTTAAAAACAATCCCATAACTTTATGCACATTAGCAGCATTATTCATTTAGTACCTGGAAAATGCATATTTAACTTCCAACTAAAAATACCGAAAGATTCATCTCCTGAAAAATATCTAAATATAGATTACTTCATTACCTGTAAATCAGTCTCAAAAAGTATGCAGAATGCAAAATGCTAAATGAGAACCGACTGGTTAAGTGCTCTGCCTCTTGCAATCAGAAGGAATAACAATTACAGCACCAACTACTAATCCTAAGAAATCAAAACACAGTTAGGCAGCCACTAAATTCTATTATAAAGTGTAATTATTATTATTAGACTTCTTTCAGAAAATGAAGGGATGGAAACATTATGCAAGTACTTAACCTTTTTTAGAAGCTAGGGCGTTGTTCTTTACTGTGCTACTAAATATATTCATCTTTAAAAAGAAAAAAACCTCTGAAAACCTTAGCTGGTTCTTCTCTCTAACATTTAATCAGAATATTGAGATATTCTATTTTTTTTCCTGAAGTGGATTAGATTGAAGATGAAGATATGTTAAGGAGGCAGAATGTGTAATAAGGCTTTGTAATTAGCACAGTCTAGAACTAAATGTATTACACTCATGATATATGTATTTCTCATGTGGTTTTGTGGGTTTTTTTGCAAATACCTAGATGTGGTGGTTTAACTCCAGCCATCAGCTAGGACCATGCAGCCGCTAGCTCTATTCTCCCCCTCCCAGCCCCAAAGGTGGGGAGAAGAGGGAAAAAAGGAGGGGACAGGAGAAAAAACCCCAACTCGTGGGTTGAGATAAAGACAGTCTATTAGAACAATAAGGGAAAATGAAAATAACAATAATAATGATGGTAAAAGAATATATAAGGTGAAGTAATACAATAAAAGTCACTACCTCGACCTGGAGAATTTGTTGCCCAGCCCATCTTGAGCAGTGATCACATATTTCCACCCACCAGCCAACCTCCATTTATATACTGAGTATGACATCTATGGTATGGAATATTCCATTGGCCATCTTTCCCTGTCTATGTTCCTGCTTACCTTCTATGGGAAGCTGAAAAAAGTCCTTGACTAATATAAACATCACCTGGCAACAGCTAAAACAAGGTGCATTATCAACATTCTTTTCATACCAAATCTGAAACACAGAAATCACTAGAAAGAAAATTAACTCTATCTCAGTTGTAAACAGGACACTAACATATTCTGTCACTATAGTGCAAAGAAAAAAAAATCATGGCCATGATGTGTATATGAACTTATCACTTTGGAGATGTATATATGTATTGTAGGCACTATTTTACTAACTAAATTGGAATCTCATTCATGGGGGTTTTTTTCTTATTCTTTTTTTTTTTTTTTTTTTTAATCCATATAGGAAATTAAATAGGTCTATAGATAAATTAATGGATGCTACAGCTATAAATCTTACTCTGGCACTCAGGCATAACTCTCTTCCTGCCTAAGGAGCATTGATTCACGTGATTCCTTGCATATTGCAAAATTTTTTATTTCCTAGCCATTTATCTATGCAGTGACCTATCTGTCCCCTTGCCCTCTTGTCGTGGGTTACCGCCAGTTGGCAACTAAACACCACACAGTCACTTGTGCACTCCCACCAGTAAGATAGGGGAAAAGGAAAGGAAGAGTAAAAGCAAGAAAACTTGTAGGTTGAGAAAAAATTGTTTAATAAGTGAAGAAGTGAAAGAAGAGAGAAAAACCCCCAACTGATGCAAAAGCAATCACTACCACCTCCCATAGGTAGACCAATGCCCAGCCAGTTCCTGACTAAAAGATAGCTAACCTCTCTAAAACCCTCACTTTTCCCTTTTTATTACTGAGCATCATGTTATATGTCAAGGAATACCCATTTGGCTAGTTCAACTCATTTACCTTGTTGTGTGCCCTCACAACCTCTTGTGCATATCCCCCCATCTCCCCATCTATTTACTGGGGAGGCAGAGTGAGAAACAGAGAAGCCTTGACACTGTGCAAGCCCTGCTCAGCAACAGCTAAACATGACTGTTATAACCATTGGTTTTGGTCACCAGTCTAAAACACAGATCCGTACAAGATGGTATGTAGAAAATTAGCTCCACCCCAGCCAGACCCAGTGCATCTCTAGACACAGATAGCCAAAATGCTGTTTAAAAAATAATAAAATTAGCTTCTGTGTTGACTATAACAGTAATTTCGAGAAGTCCTACAAGCTAAGAAAAAAAAAATCCAGCCCTTCTATTTTCTAGTAATTTCTTGTTAAATGTTTCTAGCCAAACCACTCCTCCTAAAATATTTCTGAATTTCATTTAACTAATTGCTTCTAATAACTTCCTCACTAGGAAGTGAATTTGTATTGGTTGCCTATTGATCCCTTTTCTGAACTGCATGTTCCACGGAATTATATTTGCCTTGAGAGTCTGAGTTTAGGAGGTGTGGAAACCAGATTCAGGTGTTTTCTTGAAACGTTGTTGCACTAACAGGTTTTTGTTGGGCCTAATTTGTGATGGCTGCCTCTTACAATCACTCCTACCCATCTTCCTAAACTGATGGCTGCCATTTGTTGCTTTATTCCAGGCATTTGTTAATTAGCTTTATTCATTCAGAAATTTCCGTTAGTAATTCTCAGTCTGTCAGCTGCTTGAGGGCAGCCTGGCTCTGGCAGCAGCAGCATGCTCTCCCGGCTGCCAGCTCTGCCTGGGGCTGTCAGGGTGCAACTCTTCACTGACCAAAGGTGACCAAACAGTCACTTTTTTTTCACTTTCCACCAGGTTGTGAGCTCATTACAGGCAAAAGAGGGCTTTTGCTCACAAGCTAGCGGGGTTCATTGACAAAGCTTTAAACTAGGCTTGAATAGGGAGGGTGGTCAAGGTTAGAGGGACAGGGTGCTACACTGGCTGCACTTCAGGACACTTGAAGTCACACAGAGATGAGACAGGGGTTTGTGAGGTAATAGGAACCCTACAGGGAAACACCAGTGAAATACCTGAAAAGAACTGAGCCATTCTTCTAAGAAGGAAACACAACTGACAGCCCAGCTGAAGTGCCTCTACATCAATGCACACAGCACAGGCAACAAACAGGAATAGCTGGAAGCCACCATGCTACTGGAAATCTACGACCTAGTTGCTATTACAGAAACTTGGTGTGATGCATCCCATGACTGGAGTCATGGCTACAGACTGCTCAGAAGGGACAGGTGAGGAAGGAGGGGCAGAAACTTTGCCCTCTATACCAAGAAGCAGATAGAGTGGGAAGAGCTGTCTTCGAAGAAGAGCCATGAGCAGGTTGAAAGCCTATGGGTAAGAACTAGAGATTGAGACAACAAAGGGAACCTTTTGGTTGATGTCTACTACAGGCTGCCCGATTAAGGGGAGCCTATTGATGAAGCCTTCTTACTCCAGCAACAGGAGGCATGGTGCTCGCAGGCTCTTGTCCTGCTGGGGGACTTAAACCACCTTGACATCTACTGGAAAAGTAGTACAGTAAGGTGTAGGCAATCCAGGAGACTACTGGCGTTCATTGAGGATAACTCCTTAAGCCAGGTAATAGACAGTCCTACCAGAGCGAATGCAATACTGGACCTGATGGTCACGAATGCAAATAAATTACTTGGTGACTTCAAGATTGGAGACAGCCTGGGCTGCACTGATCATGCACTAGTGGAGTTCACAGTCCTGAGGGACGTGGGTCATGTGAAGAGTAAAGTCAGGACTCCGAATTTTAGGAAAGCAGATTTCCAGCTCTTCAAACAGTTAGTCAATAGGACCCCCTCAGGGGGCAAGGAAGCAGAACAGAGCTGGCAGATGTTTAAGGACACTTTTCACTTAGTGCGAGAGCTCTTGATCCCCAGGTGTAAGAAATCAGGAAAGAAAGGCAAGAGATTGGCATGGCTGAGTCAAGACCTCTAGGTCAAACTCATAGGCAAGAAGGAAATGGAGAGGCAGTGAAAACGGGGACAGGTGTCCTGGGAAGAGTATAGGGGCGCTGACTGGTTGTGCAGGAGTGGAGTCAGGAAGATGAAGGTGCAGCTGGAGGTGAATTTGGCAAGGGATGTAAAGAATAATAATAAGGGCTTCTACAGGTATGTCAGCCAGAAAAGGAAAGTCAAGGAAAGCACACACACACACACCCCAGGCTGGCATGATGAGCAAGGCTGGTAAACTCGTAACAACAGACAAGGAGAAGGCTGAGGTACTCAACAGCATTTTTGTCTCAGTCTTCACTGGCAGCGTCTCTCCCCACAACTCTTGAGTGGATGGACTGCAAAGCAGGGACTGGGGGAGCATAGCTCCTCCTACTGTAAGAGAAAATCAGGTTCATGACCGCCTGAGGAACCTGAACATACAAAATTCTATGGGACCTGATGAGATGCATCCCAGAATCCTGATGTAGTTGCCAAGCCGATCTCCATGTTATTGGAAAATTCATGCCAGTCAGTTAAAGTCCCTGGTGACCGGAGAAAGGGAAATGTTGCACCCCTTTTTAAAAAAGGGTAGAAATGAGGACCCTGGGAACTACCAAACTGTCAGCCTCACCACTCTGCCTGTGAAGATCGTGGAACAGATCCCCCTAGAAGCTATGCTAAGGCACACGGAGGACAGGGAGGTGATGTGAACAGCTAGTGTGGCTTCACCAAGGGCAAGTCCTACCTGACCAACCTAGTGGCCTTTTATGATGGAATGACAACAACAGTGGACAATGGAAGATCTACAGATGTTGTCTATATGGACTTCTATAAGATCATTGAAATGGTCGTCCTCAGCATCCTTCTCTCTAAACTGGAGAGACATGGATTTGATGGATGGATGGTTCAGTGGATGAGGAATTGATTGGCTGGTTGCACACAGGAACTAGTGGTCAATGGCTCAACGTCCAGATAGACATTGGTGATGACTGGTGTCCCTTAGGGGTCCATACTGGGACCAGTACTGTTCAGTATCTTCATCAATGATATAGAAAGTGGGATCAAGTGCACCCTCATCAAGTTTTGAGATGACACTAGGCTGGGTGGTGTGGTTGATAAGTCTGAGGGACAAGGTGCCATCCAGAGGGATCTGGACAAACTCGAGAAGTGTGCCCATGTGAACCTCATGAGATTCAACATGGAAAGTGCAGGGTCCTGCACCTGGGTCAGGCCAGTTGCCAGTACCAATATAGGCTGGGGTATGAAGGGATTAAGAGGAGCTGAAACAAGAAGGACTTCAGGGTTCTGGTGAATGAAAAGCTGGACATCAAAAGAAGCAGGGTCAGCAGGTTGAGGGAGGTGATTCTGCTCTCACGAGACCCCACCTGGGGTACTGTATCCAGCTCTGGAGCCCTCAGCATGAAAAGAAATGGACCATTGGAGCAAGTCCAGACGTGGGCCACAAGAGCATTCAGAGAGCTGGAGCACCTCTCCTATGAGGACAGGCTGAGAGAGTTGGGGTTGTTCAGCCTGGAGAAGAGAAGATTCTGGGGCGAACTTATAGCAGCCTTTCAGTACTTCAAAGGGTCTTATAAGAAAGATGAGGACAAACTTTTTTTAGCAGGGTCTGTTGCAACAGGACAATGGGTAATGCTTTTAAACTAAAAGAAGGTAGATTCAGAGTAGGTATAAGGAAGAAAATTTTTACAATGAGGGTACTGAAACAGTGGCATTGTGGTGAAACAGTTGCAATTATGCTGCAACTTGCTTGAATAATAGCAAAATGACTAGTACTTTGAGGTTTGTTTTGGGGTGTTTTGTTTGTTTGTTTTTGCCTAAGAATAACAACCAAATATTTTTATTTAGTGCTTTTTTCAGTGCTCAAGACATGGGTAGGGTCTTTGTAAAATAAAGACAATGGAAAAAACTAAAGGCTGACATTGTGAGAGTAAGACTCCACACTAAAGAATGATGCAGACAGCAACTGCTTCAGGGGAAGATCTTGGAGAGCACGGACCTGAATCTCCTTTGTTTTGCTCCTCAGTAAGCCAAGTGCAATTACAAGTGCCAGGTGGAGGTAAATTTTTTGCCATTGTAGCTTTGGGAATATCTCATGAATAGATTTCACTGCTGTAAAATTACTTTCAAAGGCATTAAGTATTGGAGAAAAAGATGTATTAGTTCTGAGTGCTCTGGAAATCTGAATGACAGCTTTCAGAAGCTTCTGTGGATTAGTCTGTGGTTTGAAAGAACTGTTAGTTTCGCCTTCAGGTCAATTGGTCCAAGTCAGAAGAGCAAGGCCTTGGACTATCCATCGCAGACAATTGAACTACAGCAAGGGATGACTGTGAAAGTTCCAGTGCAAGCAGTTCCTACTTTCCCATCGGGTGGGTGGACCGGAGTGTTGCTGGTCACGGAGCACCATTTCTCAGTCATTCTGACACCAGTATTTGTGTGGTGAAGTAACTGATGTGTTAAAAAAAAACCAAAAAACAAAACAAAAAACCAAAAACCCAAAACCCCACAACAAACCCCAACCTTTTTGAAAGAGAGATGGAAGTGAAGCATCTCTTTTTAAAATGTATCAGTTCCGGCCTGTTTCCCAGGTTGAACTCAGAAGCAATTGCTTTGGCACAACTGGGAGGTGTCACGCAACAGCATGGGAGTGAGAAGCCAAGCGGTAGGAACTGTGACAGAGTGTTGCCACTGAACACTTCGAATGGATTCTGTTCATCACCCGTAGCTCCTTGAAAACAAATGTTTTTGGGGTCTGGAATTTTCCAAAAAGCTTTAAGCTATTTAAATTATGTACCTTATGGAGGTTTTTAGTCAAGTATGGCTAAAAGTTTAAAGTCCCTTAAATCACAGAAATTCAGCCTACAAGATTTACTTGCTCTGCGTAGACTGTTTATGGAGATTTAAGTTCCTTAAACCAAAGCTAGAATTTCTGGTTGTTGTGATCCCTGTCATCTCCAGCAATGAAATTTTCAGACTTTCTAAAGGACAGCTGCTGGGAGTTAGGAGATTTTGAGCTTTGATGTGTCTTTTGAGTTTTCTGAAGGGGTTGCATCTGTGCTAGTCATTTGAAGGTTTTGTAAACTTTGCTGAAAATCATTGTTAAAGCTTCTTAGCTCTTCATGAGAAAAAGAAATATTTGTTGTCATCTGTATTATCAGTGAAATTTTTAAATTATCTAGGAATTGAAGGTACATATGCTGACTTTCAAAGAGTGTCTTCAATACCCCTTGAAAAGATGTAGACCACATGACCACAGATACGTTTATGCAGTTGATGATTTGTGGTATGCAGCTATAAAAAATACCAAAAATAGCATTCTGTATTGGGCAAACAAATATGAAACTAAAAAAACCCTGTTAATTTGAATTAATTAATTACAACAAAAGCACTAGTTCTAAAGCCTTCAAGATTTTTATAATGTTGTTTCAGTCTAATCTAGCTTCTTTTTTACTGATGGGACATCTTTATTATGCAGATATCTGAACCCAAATTCTGAATCTCTATAGAAGTAAACCTCTTAAACGAAATGCTTAATTTATCTTCACTGTCACAACAGGGGAATAAATGCCTGCATGAACCTCTGGAGTAAAAACCTATTTGCCTAACTTAAGTTCTTAACTTCTGTAAAAAGTTCCTCTGTAGTTTACAACTTAGGACATTCCCTTGATTCTCTTTTAAGCAAAATTAATTTATGTCCTGCCTAGATGCAGATCTCTGGAACTTTAAGACTAAGTGGAGATAGAGTATGTTTCAGGTACTACAGAAATAAATAGTATCTTGATTTCTGCAATTTTACGATAAACATAGGGAATGGTGTTACTCTTGGTTAAGCTTACCCTGTGTTTTTAAGATAAGGTAGAATAAATTGCATTCTGGCATTCCCATGTTTGTCTTTAGACAGAGCAAGACAGTGGGATTAATTTTTTAAACAGATAAAACTGAGAGCTATAGCCAGCCACAGGCAGCTAATTAACAGAAATTTCAACTTGGTTGGTTGAAAGGAACAAACATCTAGACAATGTGACTATTGGTAATAATTTCTAAATAGGTCCATTGTGAGATAAAAACTATAATTTATACAAATATTATGGAATGAATCAGAAATATTTTCTGTAAAGCAGTGAATTTAGTATTTCAGTGATGACTGAATAATGCCATGTATAGTTTATTAACAACCAGTAATTTATACAGTAAAAACAAGGTCACAGCTTCTGTAGGCTGTCCTTCAGTATTCTCAAACATGTAAGAGGTGATATTTGTATATTAACAGTAAGAGGGCACTGCAAAGTATCTCACCTCAAATAATAATTCATCTTTTTAAGAAGCATTTCCCTTCTTCAGTTAACTACGTCACTGTTCAAAAGAAGAGTCGATTTAAGGATCCATAAATGGCATGATGCTCGTGCTATCGATCTTCATATATTACCTTAACAAACTTACAAAGTTTAGTTCAACTCCTTAAGCAGAAGAATTTAATGATCTTTGCAATACCATGTTGTATCCAACATGTTAGTATAGCAGAAGAAACGCAAGATTTATGGGAGATCAGTAAAACCAAGGGCAGACAGGATACATTAGGTCACTTCAAATATTACTAAAAGCCTATGTTTAGAAGGTCAAATTGAGTAGTAGGTAATTAGTGTTATCCGATAGCTCTATAGATTGCATTATCTACTTTAACTAGATCTCCATTGATACAGAGCTAAGACACTTGGCTAATCTGTTGATACCTTCCTACACATGCCTAAATTAGGACATCTGTTCTCAAGTTGAATCCTATCCCTATGACGCAGACATCTGAACAATTGATTCTGTAGCCTAAGCCTGTGTGCTTAGTGTTTGTATCAAAGACTTCAGGATGGGCCTGAGAGATGTAAAACAGGATCTATGGGACACCTGCACCTTTTTGGTGCATGGTTTGGAGCCCAGGTAGAGTATGTTAAGAAGTCAAACACAGTGCTAGATAACTGAATATGCGTAATTGCGTCTCTTTCCTCCCTAATAAATATCTGAACTCAGGTGAGATGGAACACATGCACATATTCATAGTAACATTATTATTTTAGCTACTTGAGGCTATATTTTTCTGTAGTAAGAAAGTTAAGTATTAATTTAGTTTTGGTGTAAACACATTTTGCAAGGGAATGCTCTTCGAAAGAAACAGACATGGTTTTATATATTTTGTATGACTTCTAAATGAAAGACTACTTTTTTCTTTTTCTGAGAAACAGTTTTCTCATCACTTGAATGTGATGTTTTATTCCTTTGCTCTTGAGCTGGTGTTTGTTTCAAGCATCTTTATTCTAATTTCTGTTAAAAAGGAGATGTACAGCTAATAGCATTTTATGGACCTAGGGTCAATAAGCCAAATAGTAAGCAAATATTAATATAATCTTTGTTTAAGCTAATAGCATTAAGTTCTTTTTTTGCAAGTCAGAAAACAAATTTGCTTCACATAACCGACAGTACAACTCAAATAATTAAACGTTCTTCACTACAAAATGTTAGAACACCTTTGTGTTTAACAGTTAACTCATTTCTTAGAGACATTTCTTAGAGTGCTAAAACCAGTTCAAATAGGTTTTACTATAAAATTACTGTCTGATTCAGAGAAAGTATAGTTATTGCTGTGCTGAAAGCAGGAGCTGATTGTCCTTTTACAGTTGTATTCACCTGCCTTATATTTATATCATATACCTCATTCAACATATACAATTCTGTCACTTTGACTTCAAAAATAACACGTTTTGTAGTTACACAAATTTACGTAGAAATGTTCAGCTCAAATATTTACAAAAGCACAGAAATGAAGCCACCTCTGAGAATGCAACAAAAATCAAAAGGCAGGTAAAGAGGTGTTGGAAAATACACTATAAATAGAACAGCAGCGTCTTGGGACCCTTAATATCTGAAAGATCAGAGTACCTTAATTTAAATTATTCACTGCAAGGATGAAGTAGGAAACTGAGGGATTTAGATATATGAGAAGAATGACATCTGATTTAGGTAAATTAAATTCTTATTTGTTTGTGTTATAAATATTTACTACAAGTGAGTTTGATGAAGAGTCATTCTCATTAGTACTTTGATGAAAAAGTGATGTCATATGTTTAAAATCTGTGCCTTTTTCTATGTTTTTTTCAGTTTTAATAAAGCCTTCAAGTTTTCTCATGAACTTTGATTTTTTTTAATTTTTGTTTAATACTTTATTGAGATGAATAATTTTCTCTTTTTTTGACAAAAAGGTTTTCATCAATGAGTTTTTCAGGAATATAATAACACAAGTTATAAGCTTGAAGCCAGACTACAGACTAGATCATATAATTTGTATTACATGAATTTGCAGAATCAGAGATCTGAGAAGCTTCAGTTTCCTGATCAAGTTGTCAGAGTGAAAAGTCATAAGATTTGTGAGCCTTAGTCCTGTTTTGAAACACAAGACCATATTTTTATTGTTTAGTTGAAAAATAGGAAAATGCCACAAAAATAATTATCTGAGATGTATTTCTGAAATAAATACAGCAGACGACTTTAATGTTTGTGTTACAGACAGATGGGAACAAGAATGAAAAAGTACTACCTTACAGCTGTTAATTAAATTAAAATTATATTTGACAGTTTACTCACAATGTTTTAAACCATTTCTTACTGAAGATGGAATACATATATATGAATGTGTATTTTATATTGTTACTTTTGCAGTACAGTTGATCTAGTTAACTGAGTAATAATTTTGATCTACTGGATACTTTGCAGTCTCAGAGTTCCAAAATCACAAAACCATAGTGTAAAATAAAACTGCTAAATAATGAAGAAACTTTGTGCTGTTTATTAAGCTTAAAAGATCAGCCCATGCAAAGACTCAGAGTTACTTAATGACATTTTATAAGCATCATAATAGTGAAACATCTCTGTGCAAAGAGTTAAAAAAAGGCATTCTTTGAATCCATTCCACTAAGCCATGACATTTGTCACTGTTGTTGTGACAGCTGGGGATTGAGATCCTGTAAGAAAGGCCATTATTACTGGGCATCCAGTGTCAGAACTGCACTGTGTCAGAACTGTTTCTCAGGTAGTTGCAGTAAGTGTGCATGTGCTGGCTGCAGTAAACGTGCATGGTCACAGCAAGAAGAGAATGAAGGAGAGGCTATCTGTAATGAAAATACTTTCTAGGTGAATAAACATTGCTGTTTCAAGTAAGCAGGAATGCCTGTTCCATGAGTGTTGTAACTGTATTTTAAACAATGTGTGCTATTTCTTCATCCTTCATCCAAGCTTACAAGAATTAAGTCTATTATAGCATAAAAAAGCACTAAATGTTATGAGTTATTTTTGAAGAACAACAAGTTGAAGGCAGTAGTGCATGAATCAGAGAAGTAGAAGAACTTAAGTGAGTGTGAGTATGCAAGTGCCCTCTACAGAAATACGCTCTGTAGTCTGAAATGAGACTGAGACGGCCTGGAGGTACCCTAAGAACATTGTTGTGGTAGAAAGGGCACTGCAGTGTGGCACATTCTCACTAGTGGTTGTTGTTTCTACTGTTTTGGTCTTCATGTTCTACATGTGCATTTTTGGATGAAGTCAATAACCTATTTCCAAGAATCAGAAATTAAAGGGCAAGCATCAAGACATGTATGGAAATTAATAAGGACAAAGAGAGGTAATTAATAAAATTATTGTATGGCACTCAATAATGAAGAAGAGAATGATCTGCTCTTCCTTCTTCTCTCCTTCACATACAAGGTTTTATGTGCATTATAGGGGACTATCAACCTCTAATCATATGATTTCTATGTTTTTCACTGATACCTCAGGGCTCCTATATCTGTATCACCTGGCTCCTTTGCCCACACTGAGCATTAGATACACATTATAAAGAACTAACAAGCCTATATAATTTTAATCATAATTAACTAAATAGCGCTGAAAATGAGGTTAAAAAAGACAGACAAACTATTAAGGTTTTACCAGTTTGATTCCAGTTGGAAAAAAAAAATATTTCTTAACCCAAATAGGTAGGGATTCACACTACCAGTATCTTCAGATCATCGCCTTATAACATGATGGTGATGACAAACTAGCAAGAAGTAGTGCCTCCTCATCCTCCAGCCCTGAATAATGAAATTACTATGCAATGGAAGCCAAAAGTGCACGACAACTCTATTGCTTTGACTGGTCAGT
>VXBO01014313.1:105053-132144 GCA_013400135.1 Rhinoptilus africanus
ACTATAAACAGGAATTCTCACAGAGAGAAATCTTGATGAGAAAATAGGAGAATCTATTAAAGACTCCCAAAAAAGGAGCAGAAGATTGTCAAAATATACACAGAATGGAGATATAAGAGTGAAGAACGATGCACAAAAGCCTAGGATAATCATAATGAGTTTTGACTTTTAAAATGTTGATAAAAGATAGTCATATTTTCTTTTTCAGGATTTCTATACTACAATGGTATAGTTTAAGAGACTGAAGAGCCAAGAGAGGAAAACAAAATGTTATTCCAGCTTCACAGTTTAATGAAATCTGATACTGAAAGCCACTCAGCACAGAAATTAAAAAACATATGTAAATAAACTACTTTCTCTGAGGAATATTGTCAACAAATTACATGCTCACGAAGATCAGAGGCTAGTGCAGATGAGCCATAGTTTCTGCATTCTAAAAACAGACTTTTTGCAAAATGTACAGATGATGTGGAGTTGTGCCTGCAGCAATCCCATGTATAAAATATCACTTGCTTACATGAAATATGGGATGAGTGAACCTTAGTTTCTTCAGAAACTAAAGAAAGTAACCTATATCTGAAATTCTACTATATTCAGATTGTGCACTGCATTAATGGTATCTTGCTGCTAAGTTTTCAGTTTGAGGCTGGGCTACTTGGGTGGAATCTCTGATGTATTTGTATGGTTCTACTCTTTTGTTGATGAACCAGCACTGTAAAATTTAGCACACGCTCTTACTGTCATACGTGTCTTTCCTTTTGATGGTGAGAATGAAGNGATGGTGAGAATGAAGTTTCATTAAGTTGTATTGTAGATTCACATAATGGAATTCATGAATGGAAAAATTTAGAAGCATATTATTTCAAAATTACTTGGACACCTTTGTTGGATACTTCATAACAACAAGGTAACTATGACTCCCATAATATAGAAGAAAGAATGCTGGAAGAGGAGATAATCTAAAGAGATTGGTAAATATGTTATCTGTATTTTTGCTGCAGATACATAACCTATTTCAACTCAAAGGCTTTGAATGGAGCTTCTGACACTGGTATGTGAGGGAACTCAGACAAACACTAAATAAAAAATAATATGTTTATTTTATGCTGGTGTTATTTAAGCATTTCAGATTAAAGGAATAATTACAATTATTCCAATAATTGGTATTTCATAATAAAATCTATTTTAGAGTAAATCCAGCCTTCATCAGACCTTGGACTACACTTATCTTTACACACTTAACTGAGATGTTAAATATACTGAATGTATCCCTTCTTGAAGCCATTGCATTTCTTCATCTTTTCTATGAATAGGATTCAGTTCATCCCAACTCATCCATTTAGGGGTTGCATGTGAGCTAATTGTCTAAGATTTTTTCATGGTTCATAAATATCTAGGCATTGTGGTCAAAAAGTTATTCAGTTCACGCTGAAGCAGACAGTGAATGGCAAATTGGTTGCATTGCTCTTAAACCAGTTTCCTGAGCAGGGCTGTGGTGCAGAACAGCATGGAGGCATTTAAAAAATGCCATGGTATTTAGTTCAATTAGTTTATAGTTAACACTTGATTGCTTCTTTACTATGAACTCTTCTTTTGATTGTTTTCTCCTTATGTACAGCAAGCCAACCACTGTAGATACCGTGAATTTCCACAGTTCAGCAGTCTTGGTTGGTTGTTCTCTCTGCCTCTTTTCTACTGTGCAGCACGGTTGGAGGTTTTAGACATTTCTTTGAAGAGAAAGTGCAAATGCTGCAAATCACTTGACTTAGAAATAATCCTCAGGTGCCCTGATATTCTGACTTTGGGGAGTTTCTACAAGTTGTGAGAGAAGTTGCTGACGATCTAAAAAAGCTTTTGAACTAAGTGGCTGCCTTCTTTCTGATACACAGAAAGATGTTAGTTACAATGGTATTTTTTAAGCCCTGGATGGCCTTCCTGTTCTTCTTATGGTTGCTACAGTTAAACCTTGTTGGCAGGATAGCCTTTTATTTCAGTTTCTTGAGCAAAATGCCCTTGGACTGGTCCACCAACTGACTTTAACCAGGTTCGCCAATATAATGTTTATATAGTCTAGTGTAATGTTCAGAGCATCCATTTAGAATGTAGGAGATCAAAGTTTTTATTCTGCCTGAGGAAATTCAGATTTTTCCTATTTCCTGGTGGGACAGCTAACCAGTAGGCTACAGAGTTTTCGGGATGTTCAATATTAGAAGCAATCAATATTGGTCCAGCTGAAACTTCACAGAGAAGAAGATCATTCAGAGACAGGAAACACAAGGATTACTAGTCTTTTGTTGTCTTATTTACTAAGAAGTCACATGGAAAAGGGGATAAAGCTTTACTGGCTGATCCTAGGATTGTTTGTGTATTTCATTCATGCAAACTACCAGAGGAGAATACATAAGAAAGAAAGCAGGGACAAGAACTCAAACTACATGTCTAAGTAGTATCCCTAAGGGTAAATGGCTATATTATATATCCTTCTCCTTACCTAATGTTTTGTTCATGCACCAATCCAGATACGTAATGGATTTTCAGAAAAGTAGTACTTTACATTTCTTCACATTGGAGAAGAGGTGGGAGTATTTTTCCCTCTGCCAGTATTAAAATTTTTAGGCTAGGCTGATTTTAGGAATGAACTCTTCTGTTTCTAAGCATCCAGAAGTCTTTAAAGATAAAGATAGCATGAAACAGTTACTCTTAGTTATTTTTAGTATTACTGACTTTTCTGCCACGTTCTGATGAGAGGATAACTGTAAGGCCACCACATCTACGTAGCTAGAACTAATCAAGCAGGATACGTAGTATATCACAGTAATTCTGTGACTTTCTTTGAGTGTGATGGGTTGGATTTATTGCAGTAATCAGCACAAGACTGTTTTGTCCTTAAATGACTTAAATGACTTTCATCATGACTAGACTCTCCTTTTACGTTTTGAAAGACTTGTTTCAATGAAGAAACAGTTCTCGTCTTAGGCAACATTGTGCTTTAGTTTGTGCTAATGAGTTAGGGAATATTATCATTAATTTGCTTGCTTACACATCAGGCAGAATGTTGATCTGAACGACTTTCAGAACAGGACAGGTCCTCTTGGCCCAGGCAAGTCCCTGCCGCTCAGTACTTATCTCCTGGAGAAATATCCTCAGTAATAGAATGGGTCAAGGAAACAAAGCAAACAAACAAAAAACCCACCACATTTTTGGTGCAAAATTTAGTATAGGCAAATTCAAACCAAACTAAACCAAAAAAACAAAGAAAAAACTGGAGAAATTCTACTAAAAGTCAAGACTGATTTCAGACAGAGAGCTGGCAGGGAGCTGGCAGCTTGTCATGGGAGATGGGGTTGCTGATGTATCCCCTGTGTGAGGGCTAGAGTCTTCCATTCTATTGGGCATCTGGATGCTTCAAGGTATGACATGACTTGAATTCTTTCTTTCATATCTTTCTTTATGACATTTGATAGGTTCAGTTCTCCAGAGAGTCTTTTAGTTAAAGAAAGCTGATAGAGTTTCAACATATTTTTTGGGAGGAGGAATATGTTATGTAGAGACTTTCTTTGCACCTGAAATCAAAGATTTAAGTTACATTTTAAGTGTTTCTGTTGCAGTTTGGATGGGTTTTTTTTCTTACATGTTTCAGGTTTCCATTTTCATTACAGTCAGAAATCAAAACTTTTACAAAATGTTAGAAATTTCCACACATGGAAATTTTTGACCACCTCTCTAAGGAAGCACAGCTGTATCTTTGCAGATTGAATTGGCAGAGATACCAAACAGTGATTCAATGGATTTTCCTTCAGACACTCATTTTTTCTCTCCAAGTAAAATCACAGAGGAAAAGCCAGAGTTTCTCCATTTGCAGAGGATGTATGAAGATCATGAGATCTGCAGTGTAGTTTTTATATACTTTTGTGCATTTAAATATATATTAGGATCAGAAAAGTAGGTAGAATAGGTAGAATAATGAAAACTAAAAGCAGAAAGAACAAGTAATGGAGTAAAATTCTCATGGCAATAGAGGATCTAGTTACAAGACACACTTTAATAATTTTAGGCTAACCTTATGGACATAACAGAGAAAGATAAATATAATTTTCAGATAGAAAATACAGATAAGAAACCATTTAGTAATTTTCAGTTTACTTGTTGCTGGCTCTGCTATCACCAGCAGCACATGGAAAAGTAGTATTAAAATAGGGAAACTAATTTTGCTTTACAAAAGATACTACAAAATCAGAGATGCATTGTTACTCTCCTGGAAATTAGTTATCTTAAGTTTCGCTTAACATCTGTTTCCTTTTGTTATTTCTTCATTGTTTTAGATCTCCTAACAGAAATATATGACAACTGAGATGAATTAGGATCACAGCTTTTACTAATAAATGCCATAGAACTAAATGAAACGATACCACCTTCTGTACTCAAAAGATTATTTTTAATTCCTTTATTTTTTAAGGTAAATTGTTTTCTTTTTCTTTTTGATCAATCAATATGTAATGGAACACATTCTTCATAGTTTTGACTCCTATGCATGTAGCAATTATGAATCTGCATAATCATAGAATCATAGGGTTGGAAGGGACCTCTGGAGATCATCTAGTCCAACCCCCCTGCCAGAGCAGGGCCACCTTATAGCAGGTGGCACAGGAACCCATCCAGGTGGGTTTTGAATGTCTCCAGAGATGGAGACTCCACTGCCTCCCTGGGCAGCCTGTTCCAGTGCTCTGCCAATAATCTCATTTTTACTCCTGGATTGCTTTCTACAAGGTTTGCCTCTCAGGTTTTCTTATATTTACCCAACTTTCCTATTTATTTTCATTTTTTTCCTTGATCTTCAAAGCAAAGACTTACTATTAACCTGTAATCCTATGTCTCTCTAAATGTTCTAAACCTTGTATTTTCTACATACATTGGAAGTTATTGCACGTCTCTCAGATATGATTTCTCAGTCGTGCTTTACATTTCAGGATTACTGTTCTGGAAAATATGACATAGATGGGTTTTGCCATATTAGTTCTTTGCATGTCTAGTATTCTGTACAGTATAATTTCAACAGTTTTGTTCGTATGTCATTTCAAGTATGATGGTATTTTTTTCTCTTTCGAATTTTATTCTAAACACTTTATTAGAATCTGATTACACTTCAGCATATGTACATTCCTTCCTGTGAAATATCTATGAGGAATCATTGGTGGTACAGGTAAAAAAGGTTGGAAATATTCCATTAAACTTTTTTAACAAAAATGTGGACTTATTAAAAAATAATTCACCTTGAGAGAAAAACTTAATCTAAGTGAGTGCCCTAATAAAATAAAAAGAAAATTGAAGAGGAAAAAATAATTATTTTCTAAAACATTCTATTCTAACTTTTTAAAGTTTCATTCATCAATATCTCCCTTCTGAGAAAGACATAAAGTTATATTAAGAAAAGTTACAGATTAAATATTTCAAACATGAAATTTTTCAACTACCTTGATCAATTTTTCCAGTTTGGAGTGTGTTTATAAAAAGCTAAGATATCAATTCCCTGTCCCATTTCAGGATAGAAAAATATAATCATAATCTAAGGAACTTTCATGGAGCAGGAAGCTTCTTTTTATGCAAAAATAGGCCAAAATAGGCAACTATGACAAAATGTGCAATACCACAGCTGAACGCAGTGCACAATTTTGGCACCTCAGAGTACAGTGGGGTTTGCCAAGAAGGGAAAATATTTCATATTTCTAATGGCATGTGCTCCTGACTTGGTGAGACAAGAAACAGTCTGTGGCAGTGGCAGTTGTAAGGAGCCCAAAAGGCCAGTGTTGTCTATAGGTCTGAGATGAAGAAAGCCCTGAAGTCTGGAAGGAGATCTTGACCGGGGAGAAAAGGCTGGGAGGCAATTTCTTACCACTTTTAGGGCATTTTGAATTAGATCTATTATATATGTATGCCATATTTGTTTTAATGATAATAAGTGGTATAAACAAGTGTAAGACAATATTTAAATGTACTTTCAGTCAACATTTTAATAGCATAGAATTATGACTCATTTAAAAACATAGAATTAAGGATTGCATGTACTTTATTACTAAAGAAGTGTTAAGACAGCAATCTTCATTTTTCATGTCTCCTATACTAATACAAACATTTGCATGTGATCCAATGTTTTCTCATAAAGGCCAAGACAAAATAAAAATTATAACAAAAGAATAAAGCTGTAGACATAGAACTGTCTCAAAAGAATTCTCAGGCTACTGGAGAAAGGAATAAACTTGTAGGTAACATAGAGCTAAATCAGACTTTTTAGAGTCCTTCAAAGGATTGACCAAAGCTCTAACACCACAAGGAAGTTATCTTTTGCCTCGGGAAACAGTGATGCATAATTCACCTTCTGCTCAAAAGGCTGATCATTAGAACACAACATCATAAATACAACTTACTGCTTTCACACTTCCAGATGACTTAACTTCAGCCCACAGAAGACTGAGGGGGAAGAGAAAGGGGATACTGTGCATTGCATAAGAGTGCAGGGACAGTACCATAATGAAATCAGCAGAGGGGAGTTGTGATTATGGAAGTATTTTCATCTTCACTGTTGGAGGACTGTGCCCTGGGAGAGGACTGACCAACTGGGAGTTATACCCCTATGTATAAGTTGTATCTTTATACAAGGCTGTTGGGGAAGTACTGGTGTTGATTGCTTTTGCAAGAAGAATAAATTATTTTTTTATTTATTTACCATCAGCTTAGTGGTACTCATCGAAGCTGAAGAGTAATTATTAGATTAGCCTTATTTATACAAAATTATGCCACCTGTTACACCTACTTTCCAAGGCAACTGTTCCAGCAAATGCTGCATATTCATTTATCCACCTTTTCAGACTGTGTTAAAAGGGTTGCAATATATATATACAGAACACTAGCTCTTAAGATAGAAATAAAAGAGAGAAGGAAAAATACCAAACACTACAGATGTTATGACACGTGCTGGAACTGCTTGGAAAGATAAGAAGAATTTGGATCATGTGTAAATTCTATAATCCAAAACTGAAAAGGCTTAAAGCTTTGCTAAGACAATTTTGATGATAGCCTCTGATAAATTGAAAAGATTTATGATGATGCAGGACTATATGTTAGAAGGCAGGACAAAAAGAAACTTTGTGGAAGAAAAAGTAGCTGTTCTATGCCAACTACCATGGAAAGAAATACTGTACTGTGCAGCCTCAATCAAATGAATCAGTAGGTCACAAGTTTAGGCTGTTTGACCCTGTGGATGCAATTGTATTGATAGTGATTTACCCCCTTAGAAAAGAATGATCAATTTCGTCAGAATTTTTTGTCCACAGAAACACTGGAAATTGTTAGGAAGATCACAGAAAATAGACTTTTCCACCTATCTGAAAAGAATTAAATCACAGACAAAAACATGTAGGAAAAAAATATGTTTTATTTAATGAGGTGAACTGTGACAGTTACACACAAAGGTATTTGCATGTCTTCTCAAACTTGTTTTAAAGAAAATCAGAGATACATCAGCTCGCTAAAGGTCAAACTTTGGTAGTCTCTATCTTTAACTGATGGACTCTAATTGGAATTTCTGGGTGCTGAGTAATATGGCAACCATGATAAAAGTGGGGCTTTTGAGGGATTGCTGTTAACCTCAAAATCCCATAGGGAATGCTTTTTGAACTGGAAAAGTTTGCAATTCCCCAATATCTTTGGAGCATAGAATCTATGTTGAGCACAATCTTCAAATGACGACTGCAGATGCACAATCATGTGGTGATGGCAAATGAAAGTGGAATCTCTCAGTTACACAGACTTTTTGTGTTAGCTCCAATGGCAACAGTTCTTCATGTTAACTTAGTGAGAAGGAAACACTCCGTGCCAAACTTGTCAATCAAGATATGGCCACCAAAAAAATAAAATCCTGCTAAAAAGATGCTATCTAAACGACAGATCTTACACAAAAATTATGCTTAGACAGAATATTTCTATTTATTTTACCGCTAAACAATAGTCCCTTTATTGACTGTTGTCTCTTGAGTTGCAATGAAGTGATGGACAGGGATCAGGAAAAATGTAGCTTTCTAGTGAAGTTTAAGATACCTTTTTCCTCGTCCTCCTGTAAACATTTCACTGGCTAAACTTTTATATGAAGAAGCAAATTTATAAGCTCCATTTTATATATGAACTGACAGATGCTAAGATGATGTAATTTACTTTTCAACTTAGCAGACTATTTTTCATCCTGCCACTACTCTTGTTTACATTTTCCTTTCAAATTACTTGATACTTTTCCACTTAGTTTAATAGATATTATCAATGTGTTACAATAAAAAATGTTTGTATTGCAAGTGTACTCTTAGTGCATCTGAACAAAAAATAAGAAAAAATACAACATGCATTTTCAAATTTTAGACGAAGAACAAGGAGAGTAGGAGGAGCAAAACCACAATTCACTGTGGGTTTGTGAGGGGTGGGGCTTTTTTTTCAGCATTGGGGAAGGAGTGGAAAAAAAACCTAAGAAAAGGAAGAAAAAAAATTAAGCTGAAAACTAGAGAACTGTAATCAGACAACAGTCTGAACAGAACTTTCTTTGTCAGAATCTTGATTAGTGCTAAAAAAGGATTAGCATCACTATTACCCCAGAAAAGTCACAAAAAACTCTATCATCTTGCAGTAGAGCCATCAGAAGAAATTTTGACAAGAGTCATAGCAATTAATGAAAGACTGATGACAATTCAAAATTCTTTAGAAGTTTTTATTCATACTGAAAATGAACACTGAGAAAGGGCAGGGGAGAAAGACATTTACATCGTAGTATAAAATCAGGGGAGAAAAAAACCCAAATAATTTAGGTCTTGGGTTAAAATATTAGAAAGAGGTAAAAAAAGACCCTAGAAAAACCATTCATAGGAAAATTCATTAACGTTTTTCTCTAGTGAGGATGCTACACAGTCTATGTAGTTTTAGTGAACGGGTTGCCAGGGAATACTTAACAACACAATGAGAAAGTAAGATATAAAGGAGAATCACATAAACAGAAAAATATATCTAGTTCATAGTATCCACATTGCTAGCCTTTGAAGGAATACAATTTCAAAAAAAGAAAGGAGGGGAGGGAAGAGGGAGGGAAGGGGGGGAGAGAAGGGAAAAGCAGTCACTGTAGCCAGATATTCAGAGATACAGAAACACAAGAAGTCAGATTATTAAGGTGCTCTAAGGTGGCCCTGCTCTGGCAGGGGTGTTGGACTAGATGATCTACAGAGGTCCCTTCCAACCCTATTATTCTGTGATTCTGTGGTTCTGTTTGCATCCAAAATGATGAAATTGGCAAAACTTCTGCAAAAGACAATATTTTCAGATAAGAAATATAGGATAATATATGCCAAAGCTGCTGCCCCATGCTTCAGAGTTGAAAAATCTGTATTAAATATAATTTCTCTGTAAATCCTGATGAAATATTTCTGGAAGGATGACTTTTATTCCAATGAGTTTCTGAAATAATCTTTTGTGAGTTTTGTGTATTACTAAGGCCTTGTGTGTGCATCTAATTGTGTAGCTGTATTACAATTAACCTTCTGCAGTACAGAAAGACAAAATACTGAGCGTGCAAAAAAAAAAGCAAGCCTTAGTTGCATTCTCCTGGGTACAAAGAATAGCTTTGGAGACATTTTCAATACTCTGCTATTTTTAGTGCCCAGTGGAACTGGGCATATACATCTCCTGTGCCTATCTGCGAACAGGAATACTCTGGCTAATACTTTTCCCTTGGAATTTGCCTTACCAATATCTTGACAACTCTATGCAGGTTATTGTGGAAGCTTTGTGTTCCCTCTTTGTCATCTTGTTCTGGAGTGGTGAGCATTGCGTTAGTCTGTAAAATGTGGCAAAAGATATGTGTTTCAAATCATAACCCAGAAACAGGATGCCTGTAACTTACTAGTCATTGCAAACTGGAAATGTCAATACCTATCAGATATAGCCACAAAGAGCCAGGTCTCACAGGTAGCAAAGGAAACTCAAACAAAATAGAGTGCACATTTCAACTGGAATGTCTTCTCAAGACTGGGGGGCAAATTAAACCTCAATACATAGCTCTATGCTGAAAATTACACAAACTAGAAGCTCTCAGCTGCACATTACACAAAAATTTTTTTTCATTGTTCGTTTCTGAAAAATCTCGTAACACTGAGTTTCAGAGGAATGACCTAATTTTTCAGAATTGAGGAATGTCATGATGCATATTGAAAAGATCTTGATGGAAAATTCTTACTTGGTATCATAACACAGTATGTATGCACTGAGTGAAAAGTTCAAATTGGCTTGATGATGACCACTAAGGGCAATCTTTGGGTTTATGTTTATGCATTCCTACTTCTTAGGTTCAAGCTAGCACTTATGAACTCATCATCAGTCAGCTAAATATTTTATATGTTGTATTGTAGAAATAAATAGAAGTTTTCAAAACACTGATAGCATATAAAATCGGTATAGCTTTGCTTCCATTAAACCTTATTAGAAAGGTTATGAATTACATTAATAAATATGAAGTCAGTATTCTTAAGCAATATCTCACCAGAACAACTCTAAATGTCTGGTTAATTATATCTATTATATCTCTGCTTCTAATTAATTAGGAAAAATATACATGTATCTCTCCTTTCTAATACCAAAGAGAACTGTGATTCAAGTTTTGACCCATAGATTCCCTCCCATTTTGTTAGTGTCTTAATTCAAAAAAGATAATCTATAACAGATTGAAGACACTTCTTAAAAAGGTTTGTTTTGTTTGTTTTTTTCACTCTTTTTATAAAAGAGGGAAGGAAAAAAGAAATCTACTAAGAGAAGAAGCAGTGCCTCAGATGTAAAACCATGTGAACCTCATGAGGTTCAACAAGGCCAAGTGCAGGGTCCTGCACCCAAGTCAGGGCAAGCCTCAGTACCAATACAGGCTGGGGGATGAAGAGATTGAGATTAGCCCTGCCAAGAAGGACTTGGGGATACTCATTGATGAGAACTTGGACATGACCTGACAGTGCCAGCCTAGAAACCTAACTGCAAAAGAAGCGTGGCCAGCAGGTCAAAGAAGATGATTCTGCCCCTCTGCTCTGCTCTGGTGAGACCCTGCATCTATCTTTGGAACCTTCTGCACAGGAAAGACATGAATCTGTTGGGAAAAGTCCAGAGGAGTGCCACAAAAATGATCTGAGGGCTGGAGCACCTCTCCTGTGAGGATTGGCTGAGAGAGCTGGGATTGTTCAGCCTGGAGAAGAGAAGGCTCTGGGGAGACCTTATTGCAGCCTTTCAGTACTTAAAGGCGGCCTACAGGAAAGACAGTGACAAACTTTTTAGTAGGGCCTGTTGCAATGCCTATTTTCAACAGTCTTAAATACTTCCCCAAGGACCAGTTTCCTGGCTTTTGATGCTATTTTGGCCTTGGTACATATCTAAACCACAGTAAGAGCACCCAGAAAACACCTGTTACTGTATGTACCCCAGAAACCAGGCAACAGTTATGAAGAGTCCTTTCTTAAGAGGCCTTAGGTACTTAAAGTATCCCCAGAAGGATGCACAACAGAGTTTGTACCATGCTGTCATATTATGTTAATACACGTAGGCAGAAGACTAAACTCTGCATCATTTACAGGTCATGCGTCTATGATACCTGTGCAGCAGAATAACCCCCTTCACTGTGTGAAGGGATCACATGCCACAAAATCAAAACAAGCATGAGATTAATAGAACTGGAGCTTTCTTAGTGTATACAGACTAATAAGCAGAGAATTATTTTCCTCTCCCTCTTCCCCTGACATGGTAACTTTGAAAGACAAAATGTCTCACTTTCTCTGCAAACCTTATCCTATTGCAGGATTTTGTTGAGTCCTGGGCTGGCCAGTCATGCAAACTTTCCTAGCCAGGAGTTACATCAGAAAATCACAATCACATTATACTTTGAACAGTAAAGTAGTGCCAAACTTATATGTATTCCTGAAATCCTTGGGAGCTGCTATTTCAATGTGTAACTGTAGGCATGTTCAGTGCAGACACAAAATGGAGAAAAGACTAAGAGTCTTTAGCTGGTTATGCATATTCCCTCTGCTGCACAGGTTACGATGCTGCTGCCTTCTCACACAGCTGTCCCATGCTTCCTATTTCCTGTGTGCCCTGTCCCTTCCAAAGGTCAAATGCTAAGGAAAGCCTCATGATCACATTGGTTGTTTTTTTTTTCCCATAGGACATTGAAATTGCATCCCATGCTGACACAGAAATTTCTGGAGTGTGCTGTGTACAATTTTAAAGGTTTGCGCTGGAAAGGTCAAAAATGGGAAGTGTATTCAAGGATCTGCTATGCACACACCAATAAGGAAGAACTGATCAGCTGATGGCAGCATTGACTGATATGATCATGAGATGGCAAAATTTAAGAACCTGAGGAAATTGAGGAAGTCCAGTAGCAGACTGAAGATCCTAGATTTCAGCAGATCACACTTCAACTTGTTCAAGTGGAAGGAAGTCCTGTCCTGAGAAGCATTTCAGAGAACAGATAGAGCAATGCTTCTCCCTAGGGAAGGTGAATCAGGAGCCACAGGTGACCCAGCACTGACAAGGCAGGGTGCTATGTTGCTGCAACAGGGCACAGTCTGAACAGGGTGAGCAGAACAGGGGTAATGATAACAACAGTCTTTCAATGCTCCAGTGATCATCAGAAAAAGTTGAGATATTGAGTCAGGTGCAAGGTCACACTAAGAAAGCATAATGGCAGTTCAGAATCAGAAACAGCTGGATACAGGTTTACTTACAGCATAACTCCATGTGTCCATGCAGGCTGGGGACCTGCTAGCTAAGGAGCTCCAGAAAAAAAAAGACTCTGCTGCCTGAATCAGGAGCATATCTTGCAGAGATGAAGGCTAATTGAATACTGGACTGCATTATTAGGATTACAGCCAGCAGGCTGGAGTAAATGATTTTTCTTTCCTCCTTACCACTAGTGAGTCCTCATCTTGAATATTTTGCCACTTATGGACTCCCTGATGCAAGAGAGTTATTGATAAAATGGAGAGTTGAGGAGAAGTTAGCTTTGAGGAAAAAAAGGCTAAAAAGGGATCTAATCACTCTCTTCCAGTGTCTAATGGATGATTACATAGAAGACAGAGATGAACTATTTTCAGAAAGAAATAAAAAAAAAAAAAAAGAAAAAAAAAAGAAAAAAAGAGGCCATAGTGACAAGTTGCAAAATTGGAAATTCTGACTGGAGATAAGGTGGCAGTTGGGGACATCCCCAGTAAAGTTGTTAAAACACTGGAACAGGTTGCCACAAGAGGTTATGTAACCTCCATCCTCAGAGATATTTAAAAGTTGACTGAATATGTCTCTGAGCAACCTGATTTAACTTTGAATTTAGCCCTGTTTTGACTAAATGTCTTCCAGAGGTCCTTCTAATCTAAATAGTCGCACAAGCTTGGAGTGTGGCAAAAAGCTAGGAACAAATTCATGCAACCCACATGAAACTGTCTCATATCCAAGCCAAGTTTTAGCGAATTTATGGGTATACATAAGAAAGTTAATCCGGACATGTCATGCACATGCTGTGGATAGTGCACAACACTTATAGGTCAATACCCTCATTCCTAGCCAGGGTCTGCCCATGTGCCAACTCAGTTACCCTGTCTCTGTCACAGTCCTGCCCAGTGAGGTGCAGCCTGGCTTACATACAAAATCCACCATCCAGGAAGACAGAAAATAGTGCTGCCATCCTCTTTGTGGTTCCTGGGATGCATCCCTTTTTCAGGGATGTGGCCAAATCAGGAGCAGATCTGGCATTATCTGCATGCTAAGAGAATCTCTTTTGCCACTGTATAATCATTAATGAAAGTCAGGTGTTGGGCCAGCTGGAAAATTTCACTGGCTCCCACAAGGAAGCTCTGGCAGAATACTGTTATTAAGACAGGTGTCCACTGCCTGCTTCATCTTTTCTTCATCTGTGTGGAAGATACTGCAAAATATTCAAAAAACAGTCTTGCCAACCTCACCTGGGCGTTCTGAGGAAAACACAACTTTGTTGACATTTCTAAAAATGAGCTAAAGGATAATATACCCCAAAACACATTTTGCCCTGTAGTTAGCTTGGTTTAGGTGTACCTGTGCACTAAAGTGACTATTTACTTTATGCCCCATCGTCATGTCTGAAAAAAAATTAAGCTTATCAGTTTTCCATAGGCCATCAGCAACACCCACTCCAGCAAAGACCATGAGCAATCAGGAACTGAAGCACTAAAAATACCTTCTGAACACATTTGGAGCCCAGTTACAGTTCAGGATGCTGTCATGGTTTCGCCTTAGAAGGCAACAAAGAACCACATGGCCACTCTCTTGACCCGCTACGGCCATGAGGGGAAAACTGAAAGAAAGAGACAAAACTCATGGGTTGAGACAAAGGCAGTTTAATAGAACAGCAAAGTGAACAGGAAATCAACAACAATAACATGGATAGAGGAATGTACAAACACAGTTACAGTACCACCACTCACCGACAGGACATGGGACTCCCCAGCCCGCAGCTCCAGGCTCCTGCTTGGGTATGGCTCACATGGGATTGAATACCTTTGTCCCCACCAGAGCCTAGGGAGAATTAACCCTATCCCTGTGGAAGGGTTACACCTGTGGACAGGTCAGGAGACCCAAACTGACTAATTGGGTATTCCATCTCATCTGCCATGCTCAGTATAAAGACTGAGGGATCAAAGAGTCAGGTCTTTCTCAATGGCTTCATTCTTCAATGGGTTTCTTTCTTCAGTGTCTGACAACTGAGGAGGACTCTGTCTGTTGTTTTGTATTTGATCCCCATCTGTGTGTTCTTGAAGCTAGATCCAGAATCCAGTTCCCATTCATCACTGAGTCCAGTCTGGAACTTCCCAGTGCCTGCCAGTGATAACTCCCTAGAAGCTTGATGCGGTTTTGTATATGTTGTATCTATTTTATTATTTCCTTTTTTATTTTACTATTAATATTTCATTAAAGTACTTTAGTTCTTTCTAAACTCTTAAATCTCTTTATCTGTCTCCTTCCTCTCCTTGGATCTAGAGGTGGGGGTGAGCATCTGCTGTCTTGTCATTGGCCAGCCTGGCCCAAACTGGAACAATTTTGGTATACTGACTTCTGATGGAGGTAGAATAGAACTTCATTTTCTTTTTGGAAGGGTATTGCCGTGTACAGACACAGAGTTGATATTTACTCTCCCTTCTGTTTTATTCCTCCTGCCTTTTGCTCTATGGAGGCATTTCAAAGTCTTCCAGAAGAGTCTTTCTTTAAGATAAGTATTGTTAAGACCTCTATCCTAAAAGGTTAGCTCTGTTGCCCAAAAGTTCCTGAACTGTGTCTGCTGCTTATTTCAAAAAATACGTAGGGGGAAATACAGATGTTTGCTTCAATGAGAAGAATCTCTGGAGATTAGTTTGTGAGTTTGCTTGGAAAAATATGTATTCGGCTGGGAAAAGTAATAGAGATGGAAAGAATGCAAGTGGCCAGAAAAAATATCTGTATGTAGTGGAAATGAAATTGGAGGGTTCACTTTAAATCCACCAGCAAAGGCAGGAGGAAATCTCATTGAGTCTTCTGTGCCTTCAGCCATACCTAATTCTGGTTGTTTTAAGGAAAAAACCTTGAATTCCTTCTCTTTCCCTGCCTCATGCTCATTCCTTCGATGCTTTTTTTCACCACAGAAAAGACATAGGATTTTGAAATTAAATTATCCCATAATACAACTCTGAACTGTGCACTGGAAGAAATTCCTTCTGACTCCACTGCAGTTAAAAACGTGCCAGAGGCATGCTATGTAATTACCATACACTTTCTTGACTAGTACTGTTGGGAGAGAAAAGGTAGTGTGAGATCAACTGAAATATGAAACAATAAAATGAATTAAACTGCACACAGCAAGAGGAGGAAAAATGAGATGGGAGTTGTTTTTGTTAAATGTTTACTGCTCATGCACTGCCTGAGGCTGAAATTCTTGACTGTTGCAGGATTTTGCATTTTTATGTAAACCATCATAGGGTTTTAAAGGATTGTGGTATATATTGCAATTCTTGTTGAAAGTGCATATTCCCTGCTTCTCAAATAGAATATTTGCTTTGGTGGTTTATTCTGCATTTCTTGGAAAATCATCCTTCAACCTTTCTTAGTTCTAAACACAACCATAACTAGACTGTTTCATCCAGAAAACAAATGTCACCAGAAACTCTTTGTATTCCTTCTCACTTTTTGAGATCTTACTCTTTTCTTCTACATAATTTACTTGACAAAATCCTCTGCAAAGCCCCTGGTTTCCAATAAAGGAATAACTGTAGTAGAAGACTGAGAAAAAATTCTGTCCCTAGTCATGTTTTTGTAATTACCTCCTCAAGCTCTGTCTTCTGTTAGTTATGAATTTATTTAGAAAACGGCCTGCTCATCAATAGTTTAGTAACAGAAAAAACCCCAAAAAACAAATCGCAATTCTATATATAGAGGAGAACATGTGGCAAAAATTCCATTAAGCCTCGAAAATAATCTCTTCTGTAGTATGGATACAAGTCTTTGTGTCTCTTTGGAAGGCTAATGCAAACACAAGTCATTAGCAGAAGAGTAAAACTTTTTCTCCCTCCATCTTCCTTTCTCATGTAACATAAATGCCAACTGAAAGATTACAGCGTATTTACTGGTATACATATTATGCAAGCAAGATAACATAACTAAGCAGACATAAGGTATTTTGCAGCTTTGTACCTAGGTAGGATATTGCTTGCACAGTCTAATCTACATTTAATATTCTTTGATTGGTCAGATACTTGATTTTTTTCCCCCAATAATGGAATGCACTTGTGTCTGCACACCCTTTCCACAATAGTCAGTATTTAACTTTGTTACTAATACAAGCAATTTGCATTAGAATGCCAGTGTGTCCTATCTACCTGGCTGATTAAAATTCACAGAACAATTTTAAATTCACATTAAACTGCAGACATTTTTTCTTTTTGTGCAGTTAATTTTCCAAGCTTCCTCAAGATGCTGGCCAGAAGTGAGAATTTCAGGCACGTTGCCTCACGCATGCAGCAAATTGTAGTGATGATGATATGTCTCCTCCGTGAGGGGTAAACTTAAGATTCAGTTACAAATTGTCTGGACTAGAAAACCTTTGGCAGGAGAAGCTTTTTATAACAAACTCAGAAAGAAGTCTGGAGTTCCATTGTAATGGCAGAGTAACTGGTAACTGTTGCAATTCATTTGCAATTATATGACTTAGTGATCCTTTAAGATGTGGTATGCTTAATAAAAAGAAGTATTAGAAAGAGAAGGGTGTGGATAGAAAGAAATAAGTTCCCATTTTTACACAAAATATTAATTGCAAATGATGCAGAGTATTAAGTTTTGTCCTGAGGGGTTCCCTTGAGGCTTAATCTATGTAACTCCAAACATCCACTACAGTTTCATTGAAAATCCATGTCTGCAAAGAAATAAAAATCAAAATTACAGGGTCATGATCAGAATTTGAATAAATAGTTAAACCAAATCTGTCCCTGTATATCTTGTAATTAATCTGATTTACGCTACACAAGTTATAGGTAGCAAAGTTGGGAGATTTTTTGGTCTCAGCGCAATACCAGACTGGAAAATCTGTCAGCCCAAGTGTTGTCAGCCTCCCAAGGCAGTAGTATAACTCAAAGGCTGATATTTACTTCTTGATCTGAAGTCCTTTTTACCCGACAGTGAGGATACCGTTGACCTGCACAGAATTTTGGCCGCTGGATTAAAGGTTGTTTCAGAGGAGGAAGCAAATCCATTCTGCACAAAGGAGATAGGGCTCAATGACCAAGTGATGGGGTGTGGTAATATATGCTCTATAGGCTTATAGTAAAGACAAATTGAAGCTTCACTGATCCTTTCTATTCCATTTCTTCTCTCCCAGTAAAGATGCATCTGGTACATTTATGAGAGTAGATCTATATTTTCTATTGTGGTTCATCAGTCCTGGTTTTCCAGAAATGTTAGCTTTAGGAAGAACAATGGTGTGCTGCACTTACAGTGCTTCTTGGGGATAATTACTTGCATGGATTCTCTCTCCCTATCCAACTTTCTTGTCATTTTTTAACTTTCTGAATCATTCTTTTATGGATAAGTGTAGGCCCAATGTTTATTATTATCTAAAAGCGAAGTGTTAACTCTCTTTTCCTCTCTATCTTTCTCTGAAAACGAAATTAAAGAGTTAATAAGCTTAGTGACTACTGTATTATAATTGCTTCCTAACCATCATAGTTTCTTGAACAAAACAATTAGGAAACGTTAGAATGCTTCCCTTCCATGCTAATAAACATATACCAAAAACACTTTAGAAATATTTTAACCGTTTCATGACAAAGATGTTTCCGCCTTATATTTGCACTTAGTAGGAGAAGCTGTTATATATATTCCTCTTGGCTTTATGGTATAAAAAATATTTTCAGAAGCTCTTAGATGACATGTAAGTGGAACAGAGTATATAATTGCAGAGAAAAAAATTAAATGGCTCTCAAAACAATACCACAGCAATATTGCCGATCAGATATTAAATAACAATGTTTACATTGTTTACTTGAAACAAATCTTTAATTATTAAATACGAATCTACTATGGAAAGACAGAAATGTTAATTTTGTATGTAATAATTAAATGTTTCCAATTTTATTACAGAGCAAGATAATTCTAGTAGTAGGATAAGGCTAGAAAATGTTATATGCTCCCAACTGTACTCCTTATTTTAATGTTAATGTCCAAAATGTTGTGGAATACTTGTACACAATAGCCATTCATTTAATGAGACCTTTCATATCAGTGAACAAACTAGGATCCATCAGGGATTTGTTTTCCTTTTATTTACTTCATTAGCAGCACTATGAATATTGCATATAAAGCCAGCTGGAAAAGCAGAACATTTTTGTATGCATACCTTCTTCTTAATGAAGCCACGGGACAATATTAAATTGGCTATGGAAGCTGGTACCTTTTATTGTAGTATTTGATTGCATGACACCTTATCAGTCAACTACAGTCAGTGAATAAATTACTGTCTTCCATTTGACCACATTTCAATACCCTATAAGTGTGTTATGAAAGATTTAACTTAAATATGTTAAGTTAAACGAGGAAAGCCAAGGCTGCCCTAGAACTCAGCCTGGCAAGGGATGTCAAGCTCAACAGGAAGGGCTTCTTCAAGTACATTGGAGGAAAAAGGAAGACCAGAGAAAAAGGAAAAAGGAAAAAGGAAAAAGGAAGGCCAGAGAAGCTGTGGGACCACTGTTGACCGACACAGGAGCCATGGTGACGGAGGATGCGGAGAAGGCGGAGTTATTGAATGCCTTCTTTGCCTCGGTCTTTACTACTCAGCCCAGCCCTCAAGAGCCCCAGGCCTTGGAGGAGGTAACAGGGAAAGAGGAAGACTTCCCCTGGGTGGAGGAGGACCAAGTGAGGGATCAGTTAGGTCAGTTAGACATTCAGAAGTCCATGGGCCCTGATGGGATACACCCGAGGGTGCTGAAGGAGCTGGCAGATGTCATTGCTGGGCCGCTCTCCACCATCTTTGAAAGGTCCTGGAGAACAGGCGAGGTGCCTGAAGACTGGAGGAAAGCCAATGTNTGTTATTTTAAATAAATAAAAAAAAATCATATGGAATTCCATAATACTAATTCCAGTCCTGGAAAAACTTTAAATGGAGCTGTAATTTATACTAATGAGAAAACAGAAAAGGAAAAAACTGATCTTTCTTACTTCAAGAAGAAAAAGATGTGGTAAAACATCATATGTTATGTAAAATTCCCATTGATTTCAGGAGGGACCTCCACCTAATAACTGATTGGTAGTTGGAAATTTAGTTGTCATTATCTCTATGTTAATTTCTGCAAAAATGAGCCACACATTTCTAGGTTTCATATCCATAATAAGAGGAAAAGAACAGCAATTTATTATAGCATCTATCAAATAAGGGAAAACCTCCTATTTGTTAACAAGTACAAACAGAGAAGTTATGTGCAATCCTTCAGAAGAACTGAAGAAGATAAGATTTCATCTATGCAACATGGGAAGAGGTAGGGAAAGGCTGTGTATGAAGTTCATACAAATAATGTAGCTAAAATCACAACCACATGCTCCTTTCTTAAGAGCTACTTACCCCAGAGTGGAGGGAAAGAAGAAGAAAGAAGAGGGGAATTAGACAACATGCAGTCTCTCATGTCTGGTAAAAAATCAGCATAGGAAGTCAGCGAGCAGGACTTTTCAGGAACTGCTCCAAGCAACAATCTACCACTCTTCTTGTCTCTATGTACTCACAACAATTTCTAATGTGAAATCTCACTATTGTCTGTAAATCTTCTTTGGAACACCAGTCCTTGGGTTTCCCATGATAGCATTAGTCAACGCTGGCCACTCCAGCTCCCACATCACACAAAAATTCCCAGGCTTTGGAAAAAGATGGAGTTCCAGCACTACAAATGGGATGGAATAAGACAATTGTCTCAAACCTTATGCAATGATTCAGCTTAGCTCCACACTTCCTGATAACACGTCTAGGCAGGAGAAAGATGCTGTGATGTGATTGGTGATGCTGAGGTCTTGTAAGTGCCAGTGACTGTACCATTTGGTCAGACTGCAGTTCAATAAACTTGAGTATTGTAGGCTTCTAGTTCAGGCTAGAAATGTTACTGAAAATGTAAGGCAGTAACTATTCCATTTTTCTGCCTTATCTATCCTTCTGTCTCTCACAGAACATGTCCAGATTGCCTCTGTTATGTTGACAAGAAAGTAATGTGTCCCTACAGGGCTCACTCAGAATTAACAGTCCAGCATGAGTTCCTGTCCTAAAATAGATGTGCAGTCATAAGTCTATGCTTTGGCATAGACAGAAATGTCTTCCTAGCCAAGAAGTTATGGCCAGCACTGGGACCTATCTCCAACAAGCTACTGCAGATTTCTGCCCTTCCCTTGGCATGCAGAACACAGCTTTCTCTAAAAATTATGTTAAATGTCTTCAGAGATGCTGCAAGGCTATCCCAAACTGCTGGAGGCAATGCCACTAATTTTCAGGATGACAAAGGCCTGTTCTCTAATGGACCAGATCCACTGGCATATGCCTCTGAATGAGTCAGGGCATTTCTGAGTTTGGAGGGAAAGGATGTGGTCTTTTGTGGAAAGAAAATGAGGCTGTGGTAAACAAGAAGGGTTTTAGTAAGAGTGCCTCATGCCTATAAGCACTGTAGATCAAGTTATATATGCCATGTATATACGCTCTATAGAGGCCCATATTGTTTTCTGAGATTTACTGGGAGGGGCATGTGCAGGGCTTACCACCCAAATATAGAATCACAGAATCTTGCTCTTGTCTGATGGCATTTTGCTAAACCTAGAGACTAGTCAAATGTATTTGGCAGTGCTGTTTTCAGGTTTTTCTTAGAAGCATATTGCTGCCCTGTGGACTCCAGCCCAGAAATACTTGGGGAGGCAGGTACTCCCAGATCTACCACAACTTAAAGTAAGAAAAGCTACATAAGTGGCAAAAGTATACTGTAGATATCAAAAAAATGGTAAGAGAATTGTTTTAAGAGGCTTGGACTGTCCTTACTGCTTGTGTGGTGCAAGAATGGTAATACTGACATGTATCACTATCTGCTAACTGAACATAACAGCCTTGTGAATGCTAATGCTACGCACGGTCACAGAGTCTGAGGGAGCTGTGAAGATTGATTTCTGCCAAGCACTAGGATGTCTGGAACATCATACTAGATGGGAATTATGTGCTGCTACATGAAGATCACTGAATCATAAGCTACCACACAGGTATTCCATCCCATGGGAGCCATGCCCACCCTGAGCTGCGGGGGGAGGGGGCAGAAAGTCGCCACTTGGAGCGGGTTGGGGCGTCCTGGGTCCGGTCGGTGAGCGGCAGGGAGCGGTGGCTCCGTGATTGCATTTGTATATCCCTCTATTTGTGTTATTGTTGTTGTTTTCTTGTTACCTTTGCTGTTCTGTTAAATTGCCTTTGTCTCAACCCACGAGTTTTGCCTTTTTCTTCCGATTCTTCCCTGTTGAGGGGAAGCTCGTGCGAGCGACACGTGGTTCTTTGTTGCTGTCTGAGGCCAAACTATGACACCTCAGTACCTAAGAAGATGATGAATCAGCTAATGCTGAAAGTGGTTGCCAGCCTTATGAAAGGCAAGGAGGTGACTGGGATCAGCCAACATGTATTCACACTACAGGAGGTAGTGCCTTACAAAACTGATTACTTTATGCAGTTGGATGACTGGCCCTGTGGACAAAGGGAGAGCTGTGGGTGTTATTTACGCTGACTTTAATAAAGCCTTCAATATGGTCTCCCATAATATTCTAACAGCCAAATTGTTGAGATATGAACTGGATAAGTCAGCTGAAAGGTGGATTGGAAATTGGCTGGATCAACAGGATTGTAATCAGCAGTGAGAAATCCCACTGGTTAATGGTTAGCAGTAATGTCCTTCCAGGATGCATACTGATGTAAGTACTTTTTGATTGACGACTTAGATGTTTGGGACAGTGAAAGTTTGAGTATGATACCAAATCGGGAGAGAGAAGGGCAGCTATGTTTCTATGATTTGGAAACAAGTAAGGAAAATCAAGGAGCAGCAGGAGTCTAATGGCTGAATGAGGAATCAAATGCAGAGATGAGCATCTGGGGAGAAATTTGAACTGCACAAAGATACTAGATTCAAGAGCTGTGAAAAACAGAAAAAGAGCAGTGGAATGGATAATCATTCACTCTACCTTAATTCTAACTTAATTGTTCATTCTATCTTTACTTTTGCATTTCCTATCTTTTGAACGTTTGGTTCAGTGACCTTAAAAGATACTTTGTTTTTACAGTCTGACATGCACAGGTTGTGTTTCTATTGCATGTATTAGAAAATACTTTCATCATTAAATTAAAACCAAGGAAAATGGTGTTATCAAAGTGCTCATTTTCTACATGAAAAAAAGCTGTAATTTGGAGATTTTCAAAATTGACTTGTTCAACAAAAGATGTCTTAAAGATACAATACAATAATAAAAAGCAAAGCTAAGCTATAAGGGGTATAGAAGACAATGAAAACAGTTTAGTAAGTGGGAAAAAGGAGCCTATGTTCACTCATATACTACTTCATATGTCATATAAATTAAGTCAGTAATACTATGTGTCTTAAAGTAGTCTGTGAATGTCATGTAAATCCATCTATTAGTAGATTTTTTCCACAGTTTGTGGCACTTCACTAGATTTTGCTGACAATAAGCCATTGTTTAGAGGATTCTGCTTGAATTCAACATTTAAGCACAGAAAAGGTTTTCCAAAAATGGCCTGAATCAAAAACAAAGAAGACAGCTGGTGGATAAACAGGTCAATTTTTCTCATTAAGGTACAGAAAAAACAGCCTGCTGCATACAGCTTGCCCTTCTCACCTACTGCAGTGAAGGCAGAACAGTCTTATCAGGTAAGGTCATTCTGCATGGCAGCTCTGCAATTTCTGTCTTACCCTTCATTAATCCACAGGGGTAACCAGTAGGAATCCAACAGCTCGTCATCACTTCAGTATCAAGCAGCATCAAAACAGGTTGTCAGAAGCCTCATTTCCTTCTACTCTATGTCAATAAGTAAGAATAGTAAAAATTTAACAAAGTAAAACAAAAAACAATCAGTGGAGATTTTACTGGGAGGAGGGAAGTGTTGCTTTTTTAATTTTCTTCCTTCCTTCCTTATTCTGATTCTTATTAATATGACCTGCATTTGTACTCTATCTAGGAGAAAAGGGGAAAACCATACAATAATTTCAGCATTTTTTTTTTTGATGCTCAGAGACCTCCATTATAGACATATTGCAAAGTGTTTTCTGCTCAGAATTTTATGTAAAAGTGTGACTGGCTAATGAAATAAATAGATACTTCTTGATAAGAAGAATCATGTGAACCAGCTAAAACACAATCATCAGAATACATTCTCACATGAGAAGCTTCTGTCCCTTAAAATTTCCATGAACTAATAGCTTAAATTAGCCTTTTGGCAAAAGATGTTCCATAGAGACCCATATTCCTGGTTTGGTACTTCATGCAGTGTGATAACTGCTCTTAACACTATCATTTGATACTAGTAAAGACATAGTATTATTGTGGATTTCCCTATTTTTAGTGTAGCAGCTCCAGAGAAATATAAACAAGATAATAAGAACTTGGAACACATCTGGACAGAAATTGTTGCCTGGCACCAGGGAAGACAAAATCAGTAAGAATATGCTGATAAATTCCCACATCACTCCCTCCTCGTAGCAGTGCAGTGTGCTCTGTGTGTTTCTCCCATCCATGATGTTTACTTCATCAGCCCGATGCTCCCCAGTGATAGCGCATGAATAAAAGAGCAAGCAGTAAGCTGTCAATTTATCACAACTCTACTAATGCAAACTCCATGTGGCATTCTATTCCTCTTTTCTTCCTTAATGCTTCTTATCAATGTTTCAGAGTGGTTGCCGAAAGCTGTTCGAAAATCTGTTATCCCCAAATGTTATGTAGCTTACCATACACTGCAGAACTCCAGTGGAGACTGTGTAAGCAAAGCACAATTTGGCATACAGTCAACATACTTCTTTAAGAGGAAACAATGCAAATTTACACAACATACAATTGAAGTTTTAACTTAAAATATTTTTCCAGTGATGCAAACAACAGTTTAATAACAGGCAGGCAATATAGGTGAAAGAAGAAACTACATAAAGTGTATTTTTGGACCAAAATTGGGAAAAACAGGGTCAATAACATAAATAATGTAGGATGGTTGTTGTAGAAGGCAGAATCTGGATTTGAAAGACGTTTGCATTAAAGAGTATAAGATCAAGGGACTGGAGAAAGTACACTGATACTACCAACACAAGGCCAAAACTATTTATTAAACTCTGACCTGTTTGATGTTCTCTCTTTGCACTGAAAATCCCCTGTGAAAAAGTAAAAAAGAAAGGAAAATTAGAAAAGAAAGAACTATCTGAATGAAGCAAGTTAGAAAAGGAGACCAGAATGTAGAAGTAAAATTCACTATGGTTAAAATTCCTTACCTCAGCTCCACTACACAGCTGTTTTTCCTGCTTGAGTAGCCATTAAGCATGTGACAAGCAAAGCTTTTATGATTTAACATTGATCCAGTGAAAAGCCAGAGCAGAGAAAAGGAGATTCAAAATGGATACTTAACAGAAAAGTTCTCTTAAAAAAAATTCCATCACTGTCATTGTAATTTTTTTCATTATCTTGTCATAAACAAGGCTGTAGGATACCTTGTATGAACCCATAAGATGCTGGTTTACATATGCTCTCAAATTTACTTCTCAGTGCAAGAGACATCATATGCCATTGATTTTCTGATCATATACCAAACTGTCCAAATAATTTAGGCAAAGAATAAGGGCTACCTTATCAATGTAAAAAATCTGACCAGACTGTGCAAATCAGTAGATATTTTCTTTTATATATGTCTTCATACTTTGTGTTTAAAAGCTGTACCTTGATTTGATGGGAATTTCTGGATCTTGCACTAAAAAACAGCACAAAAAATGATTATTAGCCCCACAGCAATTTATTGTTAATTAAACAACTTTCCCTAAAAATTGCTGTTGGCTTGAAGCCTTCATCTTATCATCAGTGCATGACAATCATAACTTTTATTGTTAATTCATTCATTAATTCAGTCTGTCAGAGAGTCAGTTATTTTATTTAATTGAAAAATCGATTTAAATTGGTTTAGCTGCCTTAAGAGCTGTGAGTTTGAGCCAGCGATTTTGCTTTGCTTTCATGATATGGTGTTATTTTTCACCATTTTTAACAAAAGCTTAATTTTCCATTAATTGCAGAATTTTCATTAGTGGTCTCTCATTTAAATCCTGGCATATAACCTCTAGTTTAAGAAAGAAAACATGATAATAAAAAAGATCTTAGCTAAATGGCCCTAATGGGAATCTGATTTAACCAACTTAAGTATCTTTTTAAACCAGCAATATTCATAATTTTGAAAGAGCAGAGACAGATATTATCAGGACCTGTAAGATTTGCCCATGAGCTAGATGCGTGTGTGTTCTCAATCTTCCCGAACCTAGTTTTGCAACACAGGAGAGTCTGTTTATAGCTCACACAACAAGTTCTAAAAGCAGAGAAAAAAAGGGAGAAAAGTAGCAAGGAGGAAGTACTTGTGCCAGTTCATTGCACACCTAACCTACTGCAAAAACAGGAGATAGAAGATGTTACCTCTTTTGTGATTACTTAAATGCCAGTGGGGCTTTTTGGTTGTAGGTATTCCATATCTTCGTCTGCTGAGCACAGCAGGCACACCTCATCCTCACGTTATCTGGATGCTGCTTTCTTTAACTATCATAATTTACTAAAATGGAAGATGAAGGCTGTAGTTATGGGAATCTTCATGCCTCTGAATCCGCACATATCTACTGATCTCATTGTATTTAAATGTGATTACATTTGAGGCTGTAATTGTCCAGAGAATATATCAGGAAATTTATTTTGCCTGTTAACCCGCCATTCCCTTCTCCTCTATTTATGGTTTTTTGTAGGTTATATTATAGTCACAGGTCCCTATGCATCCTGCTCCTGCAAGATGTTTCCCCAATCTTTCTTTCTTCTTAATAATCCATGCACAGCTTGAATTTTTAGGAACAGAGGGGATTTTTTTTTTCCTTTGATTTAAGGCTTCCATGAGCCTGACCTGGTTTTAATGAACAAAAAAGGAACTGGTTACAAATTTTTAAACAGAGCCTGAAGATACTTTCTTGTTTTCCTTCTCTCTAAATTTTATTCAATACTTATGGTGAGTGGATCAGTAGGTCTTTAAAAAAACACCTAAGACCATATTGTTAATACTTTTTTGTGATTCTCCTTGAGGAAAGTAAAATTTTCTCTTCTGATTTTTTCTTCTTCTCTCCCTCTTGAATATACTTCACATTGGCATGATGTTGTTTATTTTTTACTGATATATACCTTTAACTGAGCTTCATAGAATGGTAATAATAAATACTTACAGCAATGCCTTAGCAGAAAAAAAAAAAAAAAA
>VXBO01014313.1:133862-149814 GCA_013400135.1 Rhinoptilus africanus
GAGGTGGGGGGAGAAGTAAGAAAAAAAAATAGAAGGAAAAATAGCTTAATCAGCCAAGGATTTTGGTGGATTTATGCTGCATTCGTATCTATTTCAGTGGGAGCTCAGGGTTTGCCCTCTCATAAGGTGTGTTCAGGTCAGAGCGGAAGGCAGCACTTCCTTTGTATCTCCTAAAAACTCTGGGCTCAGTTCACTGAGATATAGCAAGCGCAACACTCCCAGACATTCAAAAGGGAGAAAAGGGCATCCAAAGGCAATAGGAACCTATAAAAAACTTGTTGTATGTTCTAGGAATAATATCATGTGCATAAAGTCATCATAAATTGAAGCTTAAGGAACAAAACCCTGAGCTAAGTTGTACAGAAGAAATCCAGATTCAAGTTGAATTATTTATGTTCTCCAAGAAAGGAAAAAAAAAATAGTGGCATAGTATTCCCTACTCCTATGGGAGTGTTTTCCATCCCAACTAAAAAAGATGCTTTAACCTTTATATGCAAAACCAAACACATTAGAGAACATATCGTAGCCCGAAGACCTAATGCAGGAAAATGGTTAAAAACTACTGTATAGTTAATGCTGATGACTGATTATTTTTGCAGATTAGTATGCTTTAAAGCTAGTATTTTATAACATAAATTATGACTGGTTCTCTTTTTCTATTTATTTTTGTATGTTCTTTTTGAGAAATGCAGCCTTTCAGGTTTAGAAAGGACTCTATTCAAGATTAATGTTCAAGAATGAAAACAAGCTGTGGGAGAGGGGAATTGTCATCATCATTATGCAGTTTTCTGACCTCAAAGACTATTATCTAAAATAATAATAGTGTTCATTAACTAGTGAAGTTACACTCTGCAGTTAATTAAATGTTTGTACAGTGTTATGAAATCATTAAATAAGTATATACCATAAATGCTAGAGTTGCATGAATTGTCTTTTCCTGACAATTTTGAAACACATTACAAGAGCAACGTCAAACTCCATGGAACTTCCTCCATGTAGTTGATGCTCATCTCATTCGTCACTGCACTCCAGCTAGTACTTTAGTGGAATGTATCAGCTGGTTAGCAGTAAATTATAGTAACACAGGATAATAAGAAAATGATACTTTATCCAACTCAAAGGTACTGGTAATTTCTGTAAGCAGAATGTACTTTTCAAAATTAAATTTTCCCCAAATACAGCAACAAACACTTTGNTATCTGGTCCCTGCCCTGGTAATTTCACAAATACACAGAAAAAAAAAAAAAAGAGAAAAAAAGTGACATTTCATAAGCAATCTACTTCAATGCAAAATACATGCTGAAAAATTCTCAAAGGTGAAGCAACCTATTTCATTGTTATAACACTTGGCAGATTACACAAGGATTCACCTTAATAATCTGTTAACAAAAAGGATCTATGAAATCATATCCATAATCTTGGAAAACCATGCGGTGTAGTTTCCCTTTCTAAAAGGATTATGAGCATAGCACATTAATTGGTCATAATACACTGCTAATGATTAAAAAGTAAGAATTTTCCTCACTGAATAATTAGTTTGTGTCATTCCAGAATGGTGGTTTTGCTTTTATCCCTCATTTTTCTTAAGGGTTCTGAAATTTACTGAACCGTGGTATCATTTGTCTTGTAGTTGTTTTAGTTATGTTTGGTTAGGCGCCTTGAGACCCACAGGCCCTGAAGTCGTGATGGTTATCACTACTATTAGAAAAAAGGACTTCATATTTAATTATGTTATCTTTCCTGACAGACTGAGGGTTTGAAAGAGAAGAGTAAGTACTATCAATAGTCCTTATTTCTATCTCAAACCAGAAATTAAATTGTTAGGTTTTGGGTTTTTTTTTCCCCTCTTCTTATTCAGTTATTGATTCTTGGCTTTCTAGAATTTTTAAGCTTGGAAAGAGGCAGAATACTTTACTGACTGAGGCAATTACAATTTTACTCCTTATTCTTTAATTTATCTTTTCTTAATACCTCTTCATGTTTGCCTTTCTTGCATATTTAGGTATTTGCTTTTCATAGTGTTACTATGGGTCTCCACAGTATTAATCCATATAGGACTTTGAAGTTTGTCTATAAATGTTCTAAAATATAATTACACTGTATTAACATTTTTCATATCTTTTAATATTTCTGCTATCTTTTTTTATATACTGACATCATGAAATGCCTGATCCTTATTTTTGTCAATATAGATACAAGGTAAAAGCATTTCCTTTAGGCTTCCAATCCATATACATATCTGCACCATTCCCCTTCTTTCAACCTTCCCCTTGCCAATTCCTTGTTTAGCAGAACTTCTCTTTTCTTGTCCACTACAGTTTCCTCTTTGGGAGAAATTGTGGATAGTTATATCTTTGCTTCATTAGGTACTCCTAACAAGATATTTCAGTCTGTCTTCAATCTCGTAAGTTTTATTAGTTCCTCTCACTACCCCATTAATTTTCCTCTTTTTTTTTTTTTTTTTTTGCAAAATTTCCTTTCATGAAATCTAATTCATTTGTATTGCTGCATGAAAGGAATTAACCCCCCCACTGGGGAAAAAAAAATATCTAACCAAAGCAATCTCCCAAACAACAACCAAAAAATTTAAACGGGGGAGATTGAAATAAACTCAGCAGCAAATTCCAGCTGTCCCAGAAACAACACAGGAGTACTATTGCCATAATTGATTACTTCACAGTTGTCATTAAATCCTACATTAACAACAATTACAAGGTTTGATAAAATTTTGATTTTGTTATATGTGCGGGGTCTGAGAGTAATATTTGCAGCTCAGCAAACACCTCTCTCCTACATTCCATTTTAAAAAGTCTGTCTGCAGCAGCTACTGTATAAATGCTAAGTGTACTTACATGCTGGTGATGCATTATTTACCCTCTCTGCTGTTGTATCTCACTGCTTATCCATCTCCAGACACTGTAATACAAGAGGCACTTGACTGGGAAGAGAGATTTAGGGAGAAGAGAGAGGAAGTGATTAGAATTAATGGAAATGTGGAGAAAAAGTTCCCACTGAAACAGTTAAGAAGGATAATTTTCATTTTTCCACTACATTTTATCACAAATTATGTGTTTGCTACTAACCATACCACACCTTTGCTTTTCAAGCTGCAGCAATGTGCTGATGATTCCTGGTGGAGCTCCAAGCATCAGAAGTAGAGGAATTCCTTTCAATATCATCTATTTTTATAATAAAGAATCAAAATATTGCTTTGCATTCAGAGGCAGAAAAGAACCACCTATGAATTAGTCAAATAAATACATAAACACATGTCCATGTGGTTTTGTGCATGATCATTTTTCTAGACAAGAAAGCAGAATGGAAAAAATTATTTGAGAAGTAAAATTGAAGAAAATAATTCCTTGAATGAATATAATGAACATCAAATTAATTCCATGACTTAGAGCACTGTACACCAGCTGTCTCACTCATTATAATATGACCTAGATCTTGAGGGTTATGTTTATAGTGTAACAATTAGGTGATCATACAGGCAGCAGATCTGTACAACAAAGTGGTTGGTAATGGACTTGACACACTCATTGTGTGCATTTCTGTGGTTTTACTTTAGACCGTTCCTAGGCTAGTCCTGTAGAGTTAGTACACATTAGCAGTTGGAAGGTTTTAGGTACTTGCAGACCCCTTGGTTTAGCTTCATCGGAAAGGGACTCCTTTGTCATTCCCTGAGAGCATGCTGTGGTGCAAGCTGAAGTGCTACGAGGGAGTGCAAACAATAGATTCTCTGGATGAAAACACTAACATAGAAACATCCAGATTGGACTGTTTTGTGTTTGATAGCTTTTCCACGGTTAATATTCAGGGATCACCTCCCCCTAGCTCAGGAGCAAGGAGCCCCACCTTAGAGGAAGTCAGGCAGAAATGCCAGGAGGCCTGCATGGATGAACAAGGAGCTCCAGAATTTTTAGTGAATTTATCCTCATTTCACATTGTGAGGTAGGATAGTCAAATGAAATACCAAGAAAGAAAAATGACGGTGGTATTCATACAGGAAGGTAAGGACTCAGTTGCAGTTAGTAATTTAGGCTGCATGCATGGCCAGGGAAACCAAGAGGCACTAATAGACAGTAGTTCAGCCCTTCGGTGTAGGCTGCTATGCTGGACTGCGGATATCAACTTCTCAAATCATCTCAGCACTGGCTTTGGAGGGAGCCAAATTGCAGGACATCTCAGATGACACAGTGTAATGGTGTGTAAGAAACTGAACTGAACCCTAGGTGACTTGCTTGAAGTAGGTATTTAATCTTTAAGCATGAAGACATCTACTGTTGTTTTAAAGGCTTTTGAGTTACTTCTCCAGTTTTAAGCTACCCTTCCAGAAGGACAAGGATAGCCCCTGTCGTATCTATTAGATCTCTGTGGATGTCTCAGGTACTTCTGGAAGTATCATCAACACATATGTTTGGACTGCCAGAATTGTAGAATATGTTTGATTCCCTAGATGTGCTGAATTACCGAATTTCTTGATATGAGAAAGACAGTCTGTAGGATGAGAGAATTGAAATCAGATATCCAAATCCTCACTTAGTCTCTAATCACTGAACTGTATTACTATAAATGATGTTCACTTATAACATCCAAAATACCTATATTACCACCTCTAGGAGTAAACTGATCACTTAATATTATTCGCTCAGGAATCTTTGATTTCTTGAATCATCTCCTACAACAGAATAATTGCCTAGCTCTTGTGTTATCTGTTGTATTATCTGCTTTATTATCATTCTGTGCTCTAGCAGTTTTATTTACAGAAAATAAAGAACAAATAGGACGGATGTGTGCTCTACCCATTCCCCTTTTTTACTCACCTTAACTGACCTTCCAATTCTGCTTTTTCAGTGTTGGGCTTAAACTCAATTAAATTAAATTAAATTAAATTAATTCTATAACCTAAAGGATAATAGTTCTGAAATAAATGCACCAACATGAAAATTACATGACAATGAATTTGAAAAGAGCAAAGTTTTGTCCATTTTACCTTTTGACCTTTTCTTAAGAATAAAATGACTAATTCCTTGGAGAAGATTAAAGCTTATATTTCTAATTATTATTTTATCTAAGTTATAGAATTATAATGTGTACTTAAGATGGTACATAAATAAATTAAAAAGCACATTCCTTGGTAGAAAACTACAGAATAATCATAGATGTGGTAGAAGAAACAGATGAGTGGGAAACTGGAGGAAACTGTTAGGATTGTAGGAATATGATTCTGTTGTGATTTAGTTTACAGGTAGAAATGCACAAGTCAGAAGGGGCATAAAGAGTGACCAATAAAATCCCTGTTATGTCAATTGACAATATGAACAAAGAGTTTATTTGCTATATGTATGTCTTTTCTACAGACTAACATTATCTATAGTGCAAAACAAGTGCCAATACCAAGTTCATTAACTGCAAAGATTCACTTTACACTTCAACAGGACATTTTCTGTAAAGCACTTGTCTCTTAGATGTCAAATAAAGCTGGTCATTAAAATTTCTGTCAGAATCTAAGGTTGCTTTTTGTTGATGTTTTTTTGTGCAGATAACAATTTCAAAACATCTTAAAATTGGATAATATGTTATATATTCGAGTTTTCTGATCCTCTGTTCAGTTGTTTCTATTTGGCCTGTCTTTGTACTACAGAACAAGTAGAACTAGCATGAAATATTTATCAGTTATTTAAAAGTCTCCCTTTAAAAAAAGGCAGATTTTTATGTTATGGAACTAATCTGTAATGTTTCGTTTTCAACTTTTTTAAAATGCATTATCACTAAATTTATATTTTAGGACTGATGATCATAGAATCATAGAATCGGTGAGGTTGGAAGGGACCTTTAAGATCATCAAGTCCAACCATTAACCTACCCTGACAAAAATCCCCTTCTAAACCATGTCCCTAAGCACCTCATCTACCCTTTTCTTAAACACCTCCAGGGATGGCGAATCCACCACCTCCCTGGGCAGCCTATCCCAATGTTTAATAACCCTTTCAGTGTAAATGATGATCCCATGGACACCATATGGTAACAGAAATCGTCTTTAGGAAAAGTTTTAGGTTTATGACTTAATTCTAGGTGTCTTACCTGTAGTTCAGTACTACACAATGTAAAGAGAAAGAAAGAAAAAAAAAATCTTGTGCCAGTCATCCTTGTAGCTATCATTAATTCTACTTTCAGACACCATTTCACAGGAACCAGTCTGTGTAGGTGGAGGATGTCTGAAAAAAGAACATTTAACCAGATTAATAAATTATTTCATTATGTAGAACTGCTTGATGAATACGTGGTGAAACAGCTGTTATCTAACTCTATGCAGTAAATTTCAGGACAGAATGAGGCAGTGTAACAAGAGAAATTAGACATTCAGAGGGACTATCTAAACTGTTTAAATTTGTTATAAAATATAGTCACTAGTAACATTCCAGTAGCAAAGGAGAGAATCAAAGAATATTTTGGCCAATTTCTGAGTGTCCTTCTTGTGCAGCTGCAAAGTGTGAAAGATTTAGAACTTCTTTCTAAGCTCCATACTTTATATGATAATCAGGCAAAATATTTTGTCCTAGTATTTATGGAGCAGAATCTTGTGGGTTTCTACACACTTCTAGGAGCAGTTGGTAGACAACTGTGTGCCCACACATCCTTTATCATTTTAAACACGCTTATAGGCTACAAAGACATAGAAGGCATTGGCATTAATTTTGCACTGCGTATCTTTGGTTTACTTTCTGGGTATTCTTCCATTTGACTGCAGTGCATTACAAGCCAAATATATTACTAGAATAGGATAAAGAGCCATGGCTAGGGCATGATTTAGGAAGGTTCTGTTTGCACTCATCAAGTGAAGTTGCATAGGTAGAGTGCCAAAACCAAGGGCTTAAGATTAAAAGCTCTCTGAATACTTAAAAGTTTTCTGTCTTGGTGACAGTGGGTCTCTGTCCTTAGTGGTAGTTCAGGGAGGGTAGATGGATTGACATATAGACCCTGAAGAATAGTTTTTTAGGCAGATAGATTGACCTTAGCTCTGATGGAGTTAACAATCTAGCAACCTTTATTCAAAGGTATAAATACATGAGTTTATTTCCACTTGTTCTCCTGCTTTAGTTCCTCTCTCTGTGTGATCTGTTCCTTTGAGAAAGTATTTTGTAAAGGCATCCAGATGGTCTCCATGGCCAATGTTACGAAGCATCAGAGTGAAATTTCCTATGGTTAGCTGGCTAGTAGAGACAAATACTTTTTAAAAACTAATAGAACACAACTAAGATCAGTTTCTTATCAGCACATGAAGGCTCCAGGAGTCCACCAAACCAGAAATGAAGAAAGTAATGTATATACTGTTTACTTCAGTGAAGTGAAATAATAATCTTCAATTAGTAGGAAATGGAACAAAATCAGATGTGTTTTTTTTTCCTGTTTCATTAAAACCTTCACAGTTTTGTGCTAGTACCCAATCCTATATGGAATATGGTTTTACAGTAATGTACTGCAAGTACCAGATGAATGAAGGCTTCAATGTGTGAAGAGTCAGCATAAGCTAAGTAATAAGAGTGTATGAACTGAGATTCCTGAAAGGAGAATGTACGGCCTAGAATGTATGAATGAAGTTTGAAAGATTATATAATAATTTAATTATGTTAAGAAATAAATATTTCATTTTTGTATGGCCAACTGCTGTAACACTGCTGATTGGTTGATTATTTTTTTTTTTAATACACAGCCTCGATTAAACTTTTATTGTCATCCTTGTATGCTGTGACATTTTGTGAAATCTGAAGAATTTAGGTGTCCATTACTACAGGATTGGGAACTTGAAAGATCTGGAAGTGTTTGTGGCCAGCCATACTTCCATCCTATCTGAGCTAGATGTGTAGTGTATAATAAAAAAAAAAAAAAACAAAAACAAACAACAAAACCCCACATTGCCCCCACATTTAGAGCCTAAATTAAAAAAAAAAAAAAAGTAGAAAACCATAAACTTTCATAACGCTTTAAAATTCCTCAAAAAGATTGTTAAATTTTGACTTTTTTTGTTCTTAATTTCTTTTTCTTTAGAAAACAGACATGTAAATGAATAATAACATCATCAGATATTTCTGTCTGAAAAATGACTAGCATTTGATTCAAGAAACAGAGATATCATTGTGCTGGGAAGCATACATGCAGTCTAGAAAGCTTGTGTTTTCCCCAGTAAGAATGGACAAACAGAGAATGAATGCAACAAGAAACTGTGGATTTTAGAGATCAATTGCTTGATAAATACACAGCCTAAGAATCATGTCCCTCTGATCACCTCTATTTCTTCCTGTTGGATAGTTCCACATCCTCTATTCAGGCACACGCCTAATTTCCGAGATGCTGGAAACATAACCATTGATGAACATGTCTTACACTGACGCAAAACTGGAAAAGGGGTTGGGATGCAGCCAGACACTCCCAAATGTAAAGTCTCAGATATGAAGATAGTATTAGTAAGCTGTAATAATGAATGAAAATTAGAGAGGAAGCTAAAAGAAATGCTAAAAGTTAGACTGCAATTCTAACAAACCTCTCAGAATATTTACTACACACTGATGGAGACTAAGAGAAGTAACAGAAGGTTGGAGAAAGGCAACTGTTGCACTCGCCTCCAGAAATGGCCAATGATCCACCCAGGAGTCACTCGGTCCCTGTGAAAATCATGGAGCGAGTCCTCTTGGAGCATATTTACAGGCACGTGGAGCAGTCATCATGGATTTTTTGAGGGTAAATCATTCTGATTAACTTCTATGATAAAATAACTGGGTATGTGGACAAAAGGAGAGCAGTGGTTGTCCACTCTACCTTGAATTTAGCATTACCTCACACAGCATTCCCATGTCCAACTTAACTTAACATGGGTGGGCAACGAGACAGGTATAATCTGATCAGATAGTTGGGCCCAGAGAACCGTGGTCCAGTGGTACGTACCACACACAGTTCTGTCCTGGCACCTGTTCCATTTAACATCTTTATCAGTGATATTGAGACAGTGGTGAAGAATGCACTCATCGTATAGGGACTGCAACAGCAAACTGCAGGGTAGGAACGTGATGCACCAGCTGGTATATTAGAGGTATGTTAGAGGGGGCTCAGCTGCCAGCCAAAGAGACCCAAAGAAGCTGGAGGAATTGGCCAACAGGAACCCTATGAAGTTGAACAAGGGCAAATGTCAAGTGTTGCCCCATGAAAGGAAGAGCTCCTCAACAACACTGGCTGGGGACAGAGGGGCTGGGGAGTAGCTCTGGAGGAAGGTTTTTGGGGTGGTGGTGGACAGTGGTTTGAACATGATCCCATGGTGTGCCATGATAACAAAGGTGTCCAACAGGTCCTATACTATATAAACAGTGGCACAGCCTGTAGATTGAAGGAAAGGGTTATACTCTTATTTGTGGCACTTATTAGACCACATCTAGATGCCGCATCCATGAAGGACATGTATATACTGGAGGGAGCTTAGTGGAGGGCCCCTAAGGTGTCGGGGCTGGAACACTTGCCCTGTGAGTAGAAGCAGGGGGAGCTAGGTTGGTTCAACTTGGAGAAGGGGTGGCTTTAGAGGCACCTAACACCCCCCCTGTGCTTATGAAGGGTCATTGAGGAGACAGAGCCAGACTCCTCACAGTGCTGCAGAGGAGGTTTTTGAGAGACAACAGGCGTAAGTTGCAGCAAAAGAAGTTCAGACTTGGTATAAATAGTAAATTTTCCTCGTGAGGACAGTGAGGCTGTGGAGTACATTCCCCCAGATTTTGTGCTATTTCTGTCCTTGGAGAAGGTACTAACTGGGACAAGCTGTGAGCAGCCTGGTCTGACCCCAGAGCTGGTCCTGACTTGGCGAGGGGTGCACTAGAACCCTTCCTGCTTCAGTTATCCTGTGATTTCTGTGATCATTCAGACACTGAAGGCTGTGGAATATGTTCCTTCTTGTTTTGGCTCTGGATAGCAGAGATAATCTTGCATGTGTCAGAAGATCCTATTAGAGACGATAAAGTTATCACTTATTAATTACAAAGCTACATAAAGAATTAAGCAGCACAGAAATGGAGAATATCCAACCTGTCTTTAGAAAATAAAACTATGCAAGGTTTTTAAAACGTGTTAAAAAGATTCTGCTTTCCAAGGAGATTCAATAACTACCTATTTTCAGTGAATGAAATGTATATATTAAAAAACTCCAACCAACCAAACCAACCAACCAACCAAACAAATATATATATTTGTAGAAAGCAAATAATCTGTTAGGGAAAGGTTTTGAAGACGATTTTTTTATTCAAAATAAAACCCCTGTACAGACGCTGTAATAATATTGTGCTCCTTAAAATCCACCTTTTTAGGTTTTGTTTCCTTTTTTATGGTCCTGTCTTCCTAGTCTATCCTATTTTGTGTTTATCTCATTTGCCATACTTCTCCCTTTCCTCTTTCCATTGTGTCACAGTATACATACTAGTTGCTACATTATTGATAATTCTGCACTATAATTCTGTACAACTTTTAATAACGACATCATTTAACATATATTAATGATTGTTTGCTATGAAATGATCATTTGTGGTTTTGTTGGGTTTTTTCTTAAATTGTAGTAAACAAACTACATATATGTACTTGATAGCCACTTGTTAGCACCATGGTATTAGAGAAAATGAGTGCTTAATGGTCACTAAGTTCACAAGTCATTATTTGGTTTCTATTTGATTTTTGTAAGTAAGATTTTAAGGGCCTGTCCACAAGGAATAAAAATGTATTACTACATGAAAAATTTTCATGCCTGGCAATGTCTTAAGAACTATTCAGCATTGTAAATGTGTTCTTCCTAGTGCAATTATGAAACTTACAAAGAACTCCATTAGTGAGATATTTTTACATAAGTTCATATTGTTCCGTTATTTTATTGCAGAAGGTAAAAATAGGTATCCTAGCAGAAAATCCAAGGAGAAAAAACTGATAAAAATCTAGTACAACACTTCCCTTCAGCTATGTTGGGCATGAGAGGACAGTTCATAAGAGCAACTGTGCAATAGCACTGAAGATCTCAGCCAAAATCTTGGAACATAGATGGATGTGAATGATGGAATGGGAACCCGTAGAAATTAATCATCTGAAGATTCAAACAGAGATTGTCTTCTTGGCTTTGCATATCGAAGACAACAATTTTGATGTGCAGGTAGATCCAGGCAGTATTCCTAGTCTGAAGATGGAATATTACAAGTGCCCTTGACAAAAACATACCTTTGAAACATCTGTTTAGAGGTATTTATCTGTTAACAGAAATGTATTTTACTTTCTCTAAGTTTTTCAGTCTATAGCTAAAACTTAGGATAATCATCTAGGTACAGTCCTACAATACAACATTTTTCCCAAAAATAATTTAAGATAAATATTTCAATATGTTACCTTTCCAAAAAACAAAATCAGTCAGACACTCCTTTTTCCTGTGAGTAGAAGGCTGCTAGATTTCAAATCAGATATCAATAAATTTTTCTATATTTTTTGCATTTTCATATCATAACACACATTGCATTCTTCAAAATTGGTTTAGAGAGAAGTTACAGGTTGTGTGTGGACCTTGCAAACCTATTGTAACAAATCATATAACCAACTAGCTCTGAAGAAAAATTCTGCCTGTATAAAAATGAAGGGGAGACAATTCTGACTGGAGTCCAGAGGCTTCTAACTATTGTGTTTAGAGTCAGATGTCCCAGTTAACTATATGAATTTTTGTGACTTGATCACAAATTTTGAAACATTGCTGTACTAGTTAGACTTTGGAGAGGTATCAGAAATATTTTGTAGAAGATATTCTTAACTGAGATAGTCAACCTGTGCTATCTAAAAATAGATAAAACAAAAGGGATGAGGACAGACTGTTGTCTCATCCCAATTTAGAATTTAAACTCAATGCTGTATTCTTCTGTCAGCTTTCACTTCTCTTAAATATACAAATTTAACTATTGTTTACTGTGAGTTAAAAATACCTGTCTTTTCTTCAATCTCCTAAATAAGGCCTTAGAAGCGCTGAAAGGGTAGTACTTAATTTTAGAGGCAATGACAAACTTACATCACACTGATTTAATCCATCATGCTATTTCTAAAAGTGGATATAAGCTGCAGATTCAGAATATAGCACAATAAGACCACGCAATCCTGTTTTTCACTCCATGTTTGAGTTGTTTTTAACCTGATGTAATAGGTAGTGGTCTGGTCTATGCTTGATCCTGTTATGAAAGAGCTTGCTTGGATCAGGTGGAACCAGATGAAATTCACTTAGAGTGAGGCAGGAGCACCATGGCTTATCCTACCAGTGACACATNTTACCCTACCAGTGACACATTTGCCTGTGGCAGAAGAGTGGAACAAGACTAATCCATACAAACCCAATCTTCTTCCCCTCCAGGACCAGGACAGGCCTAATCACTTGACCTGCCTGTAGGGAAACTCATTTCATCACATAGCTACAAGGAAAAAACATCTGTAGCAATTAGATGGATATGGATATGATTAAATATAACTATAAATATATGTATATGTTTATAAAATAAATCAGTGTGTGTTGACTATATGATTCTGTCATTCCCTCATGATCCAGTACTGTAATGTCATACACATCAAGAAGGTGTAAGAAATTTTCTTATGGTTCATTATCTCCAATTAATAAAGCCTGATAGTCCTCTATAATGTTATGACACATCTCCATAATGCCACCTTCAGGCTTCCATTATTGCAAAATATTACCTACACAATGAATAAAAAGCCCACTGCACACCTTTTCCTACAGCAGAAGAGGCCGAAAACACAGAATCTGAATACTTAATTATATTCACTAATATAATAAATATAAGTGTCAAATAAACTCAAATTGTCGCTTATTTTTACTCTTAATTGATGCCTTTATTTTGGGTTTTTTTTTTTATTCATACATGTTCAAAATGTTTTCTGTTTCAAATAATTTTCATAGTTTTTTTATGGTGTCTTTCTTTTCTTTCCTGAACAGATGGAAGATGCAGTCCCTTTTCTGAATAATTCGTTCTTCTAGATGTGACATAAAATGCATGACCATAGTCATCTAGGGCATTCCAGTCTCTACTCCCTTATCCTCTTACATCGTATTAGCTAGATCATACAAAAGTAACCCAGTATTTAAAAACACAAAAATCATATAATATTTCATGAAAATATGAGGAAAATGATGGTTGATTCAAGTAATTCCTTTTATACATTTATATCAAGTAAGTAGAAAAAAAAGAAACACTTGGTGGTGGAAAGACAAGAATTAGAAGAAAAAGAAACACAATCTTCATTTTAGGTGCTGCATTTTATTCAACTGCTATTGAATAGAATGGGTAGAGGTTTGTTAATAAAATGAGGTAAACAAATGGAGCTTAGATACTGTATCACAAATGAAACACCAGTTATGCTCCATAGTCCCATTTTCACATTATTTAACTTAAGTTTGCCATAGGACTCTTTCATTGCTGATTTTCTTTCTGTGTCCATTGTTTAGCCACTTATTTTTACAAATACAGTACCATGTCACAAGTTTGCTTTCCACATATCTTTGACTTACTAATTGTTTACTAAATGATGATTAAAGGATAAAAACTATGTTCTTATGCCAATGGTTCTAGTTCAAGCTCTCCAGATTGTGTTATTATTTCCACTAAACGTACTGTGAAAATAGTTAAAATACCTCTGATACTGTATTATATTCACAGAATTGACCGAGAAGTGTTAAATTCATTAGGCAATTAGAGATTGGTCTGTGTTAGCCATAACTCCTTGTCATCTTCATACATAATCTGATCAGCAAATCAATGCAATACAAACTGATTTCTAGCTATTGATCTAAACCACTTTATATATAACAAAAACCTGATTCTGACAAATGATAGTATAAAAGGAAGAGGATGTGTAAATTGCTGTCATTTGACAGCTAGCATCTATATTATTCCCATACTTACAGAACAGACCAGATCATTTTTCAAAGTGCTTAAAAGACTAACTGCTGTTTGAATGCTTGTGCATATTAGGCAAATTGATGTGCATTGATGTACATAACCTTATAGCTTATGTCATTGACCTTATGAGCAACAGAGATCTGCTGGAGTGATTCTTGTGCTGTAGTTCATGGGCAATCTCTTAGATTAAAGCTTTTCCTGTCTCCAATGCTGAGATTTTTCTCTCAAGTAGTTATACAAAGGTTGAAGTAACTGAAACTCTCAGCTCTGTGATTTCCAGTATACTGTCAAAAAGGCATATACTTTCCCCAAATTAAACTTTGAGGACTTTACATGTGAATGCACTATGATTACAGAAAGAGAAAAAGGTATTGATAGCAGCTAATTATGACAGATTTCAGTTTCCAAGTTGCATTACTTTTAATTTATTGTATCCTAAAGATAGCAAGACATTCATTCCTTCCTCTCTCAAAGTTTCTTACTGATGATAAGAAATTACTGTAAACTGGCAGATGAATTATCATTTAAGACATTTCAGATTTCATTAGCTGTCACCAAAATTAAAGCAGGGAAAAGGAAAGTCTAGTTTACAGCTGGTAGACTCTGGGTTTATCCAGTGTATGCCTCAAAAATGCTCACTTCTGAAAGCATGTGTTTTTGGGGCATTCTGCCAAATAGTCTTCCCTGGAGTGCAATAAAAACTTCAGCTGCTGTCACTGGATATCAAAGTCTGCTCCAAAGCCAGGCTATTCCTAAAGCAACACTTCCTTCATCCTTAGCTCACAGGTCCCTTTATTTCAGACTTTCAGGTGGTGTAGCCTGATGAAAATCAAATAAATTCAAATGAAAAAGCTCAATAACTACCTTTAAAAGTTCCATACTTAGAGCGATATTAAGGTTTTAATAAGAAGTAGTTATAAAGGCACTGTGCATGCATTCATATTCTTTAACTGTTGTAATGAGACATTTATTTCCAGGAAATTGGGAAAATGCTAAACGGTAAATCTTGTAATGCAGATTATTTGGTCAAATGTGTACTGAAGCTATCTTAAATCACATTTGAAAAAATATGCGAAAGGTCTCATGTTTTAAAAGAATGCAAAAGTTTATCTGAGAGAAAAATATCCTGATCTCATTCACAGATAGAAAGGTTATCTGAAAAAAAAATATAAACAGTCCACATAAGAAGAGGTTATGTGAAAATTGGAGGGCCACAAAATTAGCAGTTTATCTAAGAATACATACACTGCTGAACAGCACACATTAAAGATAATTAGTAGCTCAGATAGAACCAGATCTGAACTGAGAATATGAGTGTAAAAAACTCCACTGAATTTTGAACATGACTCCATTGATATTTTGAGATCCTCTACTATACTGTGACATAAACATTATTTTATTATTATTAAGTGGATTTCTTAAGTATCTAGTTGAAGATTTTGTTGGCTGTGACTGATCTGGTTAGGCTCCTTTGAGAGCTGATTTATAAATCTGGGTATAACACAGGATCTAACACCTGGTTAGGTGGTATGGGGACTAAAGCTGCAGAGCTCACAACCCTTACTGGCTCTGCAGTTAAAAATCAGCCTTAGTCTAGTTCTGCTGTGAATATAGGACTCTGAGCCTGAAACCTCTAGCGTTGGTGGCTTCAGGAAAGCCTGTGTCACTGATTTCATCCCAAGGTAAAGCAAAAGACTCTGTACTATAATCTGAGAGGAGGGTTGAAGGAAACTGTTCTCTGTGTCTCCATGATACCTATTTTTCTTGCTCCAGAGTCATCCTTTCATCAGTCATGTGCCTTCTTTTACAATTATTCATTCTACTTTTACAGCAAAATGCAAAATACTGAACTTCATTTTCTTGACCACCCAGGAAGATAATATCCAGAGATATGCTAGGTGGTAAAGTATCGCCAATAGATAGTTTCATTTTTAAAAGCTCTCATATCTCAGACTCTACCTCTTCTGCAATTGGGTGATTCCCAGAAA
>VXBO01014313.1:149858-179020 GCA_013400135.1 Rhinoptilus africanus
CTTTTTTTTTTTTAAGACAGTGTCTTTATGCCTCTGTATTGTCCTTGCAAAACTGTTGTCTTAATCCACTTTTCCAGTCACAATTGTTTTAGCCCTTAACAGGACTTTCCTCGTTTCTTCCACTTAAACTTGATTTTCCCTTAATAGTTGAAGGACATTTAGACAGCATCACATTAATTTCAGTGGACACTGAGTTTTATCTAATTCAGCAAGCCAGCCTTTGTTAATTAGGCCTCAGAGGACGAGTGATTGCAAAGAACGTCTCTAACTGTCACTGATCAATACCCACAACAGAAGCAGTTCTAGCAGTCAATTACTTGTGTTTCTGAGAAGGAAGAAGGGTCCTATCCTTCTTAACTCCCTACACTTTTTTAAAATCACAAGGCCCCTCTGTCTACCTTCCTATCAGGTTCAACCAGATGCATACAAATTGTATTTCCTACTTCCAACACAGTGGCAGGTTCATTCACAGTAAAGTCCTCTGCAGCTCAGCAGTGCTGTTTAGCAACAACTTATGCTTCCAAAGCCATGAGCTTGACTGATGGGGAAGTCAACGCTCCAGCAACACTAACAGATATTCACTGTTTAAGCCTAGAGACACGGGCTCTGTTTGATTAGGTCCCAGGAGAATAAGTATATGGAAAGTAATTTAAAATAATGCTACCCTGCAATCCTTCAGAGATAAGAAGAGAGTAGGGAGAGAAATAGATCACAGCCTTTAGCATCTGCTCATCATTTATTTCAGTAAGGATATACAAATATATATATGCATTTGTATATAAATTAGAACTTTGGGCACTTCCAGTGCTAGAAAATACTGCTTTCTACCTTCTTGAACCTGTTTTTCAGTAATCTCCTGTCCTTCTCTGGGGGGATTCTGAAGCTGTCATTTTTGTCATTGAGGACTTAGGGTTAAAAACCCCCAACTTTCTAAAACCATCTCTGAGTTGTTATAATGTATAATAAACAGCTAATCTCTCTAAAAGAGATGGTTGGTAAAAGCTTTTCTCTGTTGGTGGAAAAGACCTGAGAATTTAGAAATTTTCTCATTGCACATCATGCATTTTCAAAAACAACAAGTGACAAACCAAAGTGCCAGACTGTAAAGATACTGAGCCTTCACTACTACACTAAAAGTCAATGTTTAAAAGCAGAAATAACGGTTGAAAAAGTATTTTCTTTCTTCCTACACGATTCCCCTTTGTAACCTCCTCTAAATAGCTGTTTTTAAGGGGGTATAGAAAAATATTGCTTGTGAAGTTGTAGGTGACAGATTATTTGTTCTGTTGCAATACCAAATGGAGTTATTAGCAGAAAGACAAAACATTCAGTGGAAGATAAACACATGTAAGTTTGGATGTGTACAAATGAGCATGTTGAAGTCAAAGGACACCTAACCAGTACACTTCATTGATCTTACAGCACAATTCAGCCATTAGACACTCAGTTCAGTTGTCCATGCATAGCAAGCTAGTGTCTGAATATGGAAATCTGAGGTGCCTGAGATATCCTGCTAACCCTCCAGGTGCTGCCACAGAAGAGCATGTCTCCCAACAGTTTTGTGTCATATCTGACAGCCTTGAGCCCATGTCCTTGCTACTGCAGGGCAAAGCAACTGTTGGCCAGGTAGGACACCTTCAAATATAAAAAGACTGAATCTTTTCCTAAGTCCTCTGATTGTAATAGGAGCATAGATACCTAATTTACATGTGACACCTGAATTTAGGTATCTTACTGTTGACCTTAATTCTTCTCAAATTGGGACAGGAAAGTATGCAGTTATGTTCATTACTGTAGTGTCTATGGTCTCCATCTGTGGAGTATGTGGCATTATCACAGCTTCCTCCTGATTGTCCCTGGACTGATTGATCAGGTTGGGGCTATTCAGGCTCTGTATCATATAATGACCAAAGATCTGTTGTAGCTCTGGTATCTATGTGTCATACTAATAGTTAGAATAATAATAGAAATTATAAATCTGAAAGGGATTGAAGCTGCAGATACCCTGGAACATGTTGGTGCTGGCAAGAGAATCAGAACTCAAACCTGAAAAGTGAAGAAAGTTAGAAAAAGGTCAAAAGTTAAAACCATAGAACAGCCTGAAAATTGTTGATACATATTATAGGTAGTGTAGAATGAATGAGGTGACAGGGAATACTTACAAGAAAGTTAGAATTTTAAATGGAAGAGCCATACCTTTGACTGCTGTACTTTAACATGGCTATTATTCACAATTTTTTAAGATAAGGTCGAGGTGATTTTTCCACCAAATTTATGCAGTTTAGGGGAGCTTAAATTTATGAAATCATTCATGCATAAAAACTCCTACCTACAGGTTTGTGCATCCAGTTTTAATCCTGTAAATACACACATTCAGGTACAGAACTCCACATTTGACTAAGGCATCAATGTTATGATGGACTGATGGTATTTTTTACATGGCTGCCTCCTTAAAATCATCTAAAAGGCACTTATTTCACACTTCTTACTCTCACCACACCCCTAGTTTAATATTTTTTTTGTATCTTACATGTTAAATATAAGCTATATTTAAGTTTCAGCATATAGCTCTTCTAAAATATTTTTTCTCAGTTTTTCATAATTAGCCTTCACTTGTCTGCCTGTTCATCTCTCATTCATGTCTCTTTAGCCGTTTTTTTCCCAGTCTGATGTCACCCTTCCCCTACCACTGGAATGATTGTCTATTTCTGCTATATCCCTCAAGCCCATTTTCTCTGAGAATCCTCTCAGACATTTTCTCCTTTATAATAATCACCCTGTTCTATATGCATGATTTTTCTTTATATATCATCTTTGACATGCCTTTCAGACACTCTAACATTTGTGTGTCAAGGACATCACTGGATTATGCCTCAGAAATTAAAAAAAAAATAAAAAGAAGAAAACTGGAGACTGTTATTTAGTGTCTCAGTAGTTCCAGTAGTTCTAATCAAAGCATTTGTTTTAAATAAAAAGAAGCTGTTCCGAGTTTATATAGTTGTGAGACTTTCATTCAAAAATATGTTTTTTTCCAAATGAAAAGATATGTTCCTGTTTTATGGTTTGACGGCTGCACCCAAAGAGTGGCTGTCAATGGGTCCATGTCCAAGTGGAGTCCCTCAAGGGTCTCTACTGGGACTGGTCTTGTTTAATGTCTTCGTCAGCGACATGGACAGTGTCACAGAGTACGCCCTCAGAAAGTTTGCAATGACACCAAGCTGTGTGGGGCACATGACACGCTGGAGGGAAGAGATGCCATCCAGAGGGACCTTGACAGGCTGAAGAGGTGGGCCCATGCCAACCTCATGAAGTTCAACAAGACCAAGTGCAAGGTCCTCCATCTGGGTTGGGGCAATCCCAAGCACCAGTACAGGCTGGGCAGTGACTGGCTTGAGAGCAGCCCTGAAGAAAAGGACTTGGGGGTGCTGGTGGACAAGAAGGTAAACATGAGCTGTCAGTGTGAACTTGCATCCCAGAAAGCCAATCATATCCTGGGCTGCATCAAGAGAACCGTGGACAGCAGGTCGAGGGAGATGATTCTCCTCCTCTACTCCACTCTCGTGAGACTCCATCTGGAGGACTGCATCCAGTTCTAGAGCCCCTACCACAAGAAAGATATGGACATGATGGGATGTGTACAGAGAAGGGCCACGAGGATGATCCAGAGGGCTGGAGCACCTCTCCTATGAAGATAGACTGAGAGAGTTGGGGTATCTTAGTCTGGAGAAAAGAAGGCTCCAAGGATAACTTATTGTGGCCTACCAGTATCTTAAGGGGGCCTACAAGAATGCTGGTGAGGGACTTTTTAGGATATCAGGTAATGGTGGGACAAGGGGCAATGGATTAAAACTAGAGATGGGTTGTTTCAGAATGGACATTAGGAAGATGTTCTTCACCATGAAGGTGGTGAGACACTGGAATGGGTTGCCCAGAGAGGTGGTGGAAGCCCCATCCCTGGAAGTGTTCAAGGCCAGGCTGGTTGGGACCCTGAGCAACGTGATCTAGTGGGAGGTGTCCCTGCCCATGACAGGGGGTTTGGAACTAGATGATCTTTAAGGTCCCTTCCAACCCTGACAATTCTGTGATTCTATGATTCTACCTATGTCTAACTTCAGAGAAGGATTTTTTTGTCTCTTCCACAATGGTTGGATGTCACAAATGCCTATGATGGATCAAAGAAATGCTTTCATTATTTTATAGGTGTTAACAATTCCATTTACTCCTGCGAATTAACATAATCCCATCCTTCCAAAGCTTTAAAGAAAAGTACAGTTCTCAAAACACCTTTCAAAGCAATTAAATGCTATATTCAAAGGCACATGCAAAGAACTCTAAGCAAACAATTATTTTCTTATACTCAGTATTAAATTTTTCCAACCCAAGTTGACCTTAAATTGCAATCTAGTATGATGATTGCAAACGGAACTATTACACTATTTACAATACTTACCAATACAGGGTATACAATCTTGAGACAAGCCTGAAAAATCTAAAAAGTCACTGCTAGCATAAAAATCTATCCAAAAAAGAAAAAAAAAGACTGATATTTATGATAATAATGAGCATTGGTTTTGGCAATAGTGGCAAACAAAATAAAAGTTTCAGGAATTCCTCTTTTAAAACAAATCGAATTGTACAGTAGTGGTTTTCTGCAAATTAGCTCTATAAAAAGCACCATGTGCAAGCTTTGATGGTTTGCAACTCTAATACAAAACCTTAGTATATTAAAGAAGTGAAAAATATTGTATTATGTGCCTTTATGTCTTAAAAGTTCAGTGTGTCTTAAAAGCAAATAAAAGTATTCAAAGGTATTGTAATTAGAAACAGTATAACCTTTCTTCAGTTTTGAGAACATTAAGACCAGGATATGAAGAAAATAAATTGCAAAACACAAATAACTTATAGTGGCAAATTTCATTCCTTGATATTCAGTTTTGTGTTTTGTGTATGAGGTAATACTGAAATACATTATGGCCGAAAAAACATCCCTGGACAATTATGAAATATTTAGGGCTTAAGAACATTGTTTGCATCTCTCCACACCTAATACAAGATTAATTTTAAGACATCGGCTTCTAATCAAAAGGCAAATTTCTTACATATAGATGATATATATAAATATATATACAGCAAAGGAGTTCTGATGTGATTTGAAAGTAAGATTTTGGCAGTATCAGTATGGTAGAGTAGCAATTATTTTAATCCGGTTTCAGAGATGATCTGAGCATTATGATGTGAACCAGAGTCTCATAGCTTTTAAAATTTCTAAATAAAATGTGTCATGAAAAGACTACTCATTCCAACTCCCCATTCTCTAGCTAAGATTTTTCTCTAAAAGGAGTCTGGCTTTTTAAATACATAAATAGAGTTTCAGTACTATGACCCAGAAGCTGTGTACAACTTTTGGCCTTTAGGCTACACTTAGTTACCCTGGATTCCCTATTTTTTATGAAAAATTTTACAAGGCAATAAATGGATGACTACATCAGAGCAAAGCAGATAATCACAAAAAAGATTTATGTTAAGTACATCTAAAACCCATGAACATTGTATTAAGACATCAAAAAAGAAAATTCAATGAACACAAAAATCTGCCACGATTGTTTCCTTGGCTTTGAAAATAGTGTTTGAAGGTTCAAAGAGCAAATCATCATTCAACGGAATGGCCTGTGTGGAAATCGCTTTGTATGGTAAATCAGAGAGTCAGTAAGGGTTCTGGCAAGAGTGGACACAGGACAGAGACTCAGTTCTGATAAAAGTAGATCTTGTTTGGTAGAAAATAAGATTTTTTTTCAGGGATGGGGAATAATCTGTAATACTGAAGTTATGAAAAACTCAAAGATTTGTGGGGTTTTTTCATGGGGAGAAAAACTGCATTTGTATGTCATAGTTGCTAAACGCGTACCTTAAGTTCAATAGTATACTCTACTATAAAAAAAGCCAGTGAAAAATAATGTAAGATTGCATACCAGCAACTGTGCAACCATTTCAGTAATTATTTCATTTTTTCCAAAAACTTAAAAAAAACAAGCCACCAAAGATTAAAAGATTGAAGCTGTCCCACCAGAAGAAGAGATTTTAAAATACCTGGAGAAGTGAGTTGCCATCTAATTGTCATATAAGACTTTAAAAAAGAGCAACAGGAAATTCCAACCTTCCTTAATAAGCTTATAATGCATTCTTAGAACTCCAGTTATTATTAAAATGTTGATAGTATATCTGTAAAGGGAAATATTGGCAAGATTAATTATGACACAAAATTGGTATCAAGTTATGCACCATCACTTTTTCTGTCTCTTAAATGAAGTGAAAAACATCAATAGTCATTCTCATGTTTAAAGAAAAAGAAAGACCTTAAGGCATTTTGGTAAAATCAAAATATTTTACCACTATGTGTAAGGCAACTTCTTTATGGGACGATAGCATCTTGCATGGAATCACATATAAAGAGAGGAGAAAATAACCATTAGAGGTGAGAGTAACTGATAAAGTGTGTTAAATTGGATAAGATTTAGGAATAATGTTTATATAAAGAAAATGTACCATTTACTTTTAATTGAGAACTAAACTGGAAGCATTTGTCCTCTGATAATGTCATCTACAGAGCTAATTCTGAAGAGTCATAGGATCATATATTTTGGTCTGTAACTATGAAGACAGATTGCATGAAAAGTATCTTATTGCCATTGTTTCTTTACTACATTACTTTCTTCTCTGAGGTCATAGCAACATCTTCCTCCATCTGCTACTGTTTATATTGAATTCATACTATTGAATGTCCAATTTGAAAACAAAAACATGGCAAATAAGTCCTAATTCTAATGGAATAACTGAAATTCAGTCTTTCCTCTGTCAATTAGCTTGTGTAGAAATTACATATAAGAGAATATTTTCCTTTAGAATATCCTCAAGTAAGATTTTTGTTTCAATATTAGTCATGGTTCTGAATTATCCAACGGGCTTCTCATGAATAAAGATTGTTTTCTACACTTACATATCTTTGTTCAGGTCAGAAGTTATAAAAAAAATATAGCTGTACATTTTTATTCTCACTGATGCCATTTTTTATCTTCTGGGTTTTTTTAATCCTTTATTGGAAGCTGATAATCTTCAGTGGAAAATCTGACACTCAAATAGACGAACCATTGTCCTTTTCTTCAATAATATTTAAGAAACATTACAGTTCAAGAAGCACCTACTGTGGAGCAGCAAGATTATTTTGAACTGTTCTTGAAACTCAACAGTTCGAAATGCACACACTGAGCAAATTCTAAATAAGGTTGACAGAGTGGAGAAAGGTCTGCAAAGATTATCAGTCTGGTGACCTTGTTTACAGTTTGCTTTCATCCCAAAATGTCTGTGATACATGGAGTTAGTAATACAATATAATATTTTGCCCTTATGCAGCAGTTTTAATCTGAGGTGTCAAAGAAGTTTACCAACATACAATTCATTGCTGTAACATTGCTTCAGCAAATCTTGTTACACCCAATTACTTCAAGTGAACTCAGACACATAAGAATATCTATTTTACAGACACAAAGAATGGAAAACAATGCGTGAAGGATTCTGAAATCTAGGGTGCATCCCTGCTTCTAAATTCACTATCAACTATATCTGAACCATTCATAAGAGATATTTACCTATTCCTTTCCATTATGTATGTATATGTTTCCTGCAGGATAATCTACAACATCCCTGGGCAAGCTAATTTGCTGATAACTCTAGTTTTGATTAGGAAGTTTCACTTAAACATCAAAACTAAATGCGTCTTGGAGTTAATGATTTCAACAACAACTTCAGTGTTCTTTCAACATGGAAAATAAATAATTCCTCCCTTTGTAACAGGTCTTTCACTTACTTAAAACATATTAGGTCTTATTTTGGTCTTTTGTTTTCTAAGCTTCCATTGATCATTCTATTTGTTTTGCTGAAGACATTTTCAAACTTTCAGCCTTCAGCCTGCTTCAGGAATTCAGTGTAGTCTTGATACAGTGTATCTTTTGCAATAATATTTGTATATATATATGTCAGTTGAATAATATTTGTTTCTTCAGGACAACATGATATTGCTAATGCTGCAAATTACTACTAGATTGTTTTCTCTTAGAAAGACCCCTGCAACATCTGTGATAACTACCTCGAGTAGTTACTCAGTTTTATATTTTTGTAGAACTTTCCTCTAGAATATGTTTCTGTAAATTCCATATCTTACATCATGTATGATAACCACTGTCAGAATCCTAGTAAACTCAAAATATGGAGTACATGTTTCTCCTTATTTTTTGTAGGAGGAAATTAGGTTTGACGTTGTTTTATGTTATTCAGGTTCTTGTTAGCTGTCCTTTATACCTTTTCTAAAATAAGCACTAGGTTTACCCTTCTGTGTTCCTTTTTTTTCCTCCTCTTTGAGTTCTCCCTGCTAATTGTAATTATTTTATTTAGTTCTTTTAGTACCCAAGGGTGAATTAATCACACTGAGATGATTTGAGGTCTCTAAACTTACAAGAGAACTTTCTTACCATTTTTTTGTGTGTATAGTTCAGACTGTTTTATCTATCTGATCACAGTTGAAAGTAGTCTCAACAAAAGTAAAAACTCATTCAACATTTCAGCTGTGCAGCATAATCGTCAACTGCTTTACTTCATCACTGTGTTAAGAACTATCTTTTGTTGCTGTTTTTTTTTTCCTTCTAATACACTAAGAATGCCCTTTTGTTTCTCTCATGATGTCCTTGGCTTGAAGTACCTCATTTTTTGCCTCAGCCTTTCTGATTTTACTAATATTTTGCTACTGTTCAATTAAGAATTCTTAGCCTTTCATTACTTCTATTTAACAATTATATTCCTTTAGTAATTTAGACTACTATCTAATTTCTGTGTACTTTGGTTTGGTTTTTTTTTTTAGTTTAAGGTCATGCAATATCCTATGTTTTACTACATTTAATCTCAATCATTTCCTATTATTCTTCTTCACAGCAATTCTTTGTCTTTGTGTCCCTAATATTGTTTCATTAAGGAATCAACAGTTCTCTAGAACTTCTTATCCCTTAGACTTCCTTCCTATGGGACCTTGCTTTGCAGGGCTCCTTCAAGTCTACAGAAGTCTATTGTGTCTTGTCATTAGCTTGCTTTTTCTCTCTTTCCTTTATAAGGATCAGGAATTCCTTTATTTCAAAATTAGTCTCATCCAAGTTACTCCTACTTTCAAATTTCCAAAATTTCTCCCTAGTGATTTCAGTTAAGCCTATAAAATAAGTTATTTTTAGCCTTCATTTCTCCTTTCAGTACACAAAAAAGTCATTCATGCATTTTGAATCCCAGAGTCTGGTTATATCTACATACCAGAATAGTCCCAGAAATGTCTAATACGAATTTGTTCAGCTGAATAGATCTTCAGACTCCACTCAGCTCGACTCACTTGTGCAAATGGAAGAACTGATGCTTCTCTTTGAGACATCCTCATCTAATCTACCAGGTCTTTAGTTAGCTGTCTTCTTCCTTCTGCCATCTCTGGACAGGTGATTTGGACACCCTTGGGCACTACTTCAAATGGCAAGAAGTGCATGTCTATGAGTGACTGAATTAATTTATTGCTACATTGACTAGATCTCCAGTAACAACAGTGGGACTGCAGGCACCTAGCTCATATAATATCTAATCACATGCTGATAATTACATTATAAATGCCTCAGTGTATGAGCGTCATCCATTGCCACTCAATGCACAATTCAGCTGCAGAAACATAAGTAATCAATCTAGTATTATTTTTGGTGCCACTGCCAGATGATCTTCAGCTGCTGCCCTCAGAAGGGTAGGGCAGTTCCTATGTCACATCTACCAGTCCCATGCTGCTACCTCACACATAGCCAGACACCAGATATAGATAGTTTGGGAAATTAATTTATTCCTAAAATTAAGTGAGATAAATCTGCCCAGTAGGCTTCATCGCACCAAAAAAGTTCTAATTATGTATTAAGGATTCTACTTCTTCCTAGAACTGTTCATCCTTTTGTATTGGTAAATAAAGAGCTAAGGTTGGCAGCAAATTTACTATCGCTTCTTTTCCTCATCTGCATAATCAATACCACTATTCCTTTTGGCATTAGATCTTTGTCTAGATTTCTGTTGGTTTTATCCTGGTATATCTTTATCTGATATAATTTGTTATTATCTCCTCATTGAGTTCCTCTGCATTTCTGAATGGTGCATCACAGAGGAAATGAAAAGTGTTAGATTGGTGTTATGTAGTATTAGATCTATTGTAGTTCTAACCTGTATATTTATATAATCATTACATATTTACAAGCAGCAAAATCTACAACTGTTCCCAGTGCTAGATACATACCACATGTCTATAAAACGCAAAGGGACAACTGTATAGATGGCTAATGCAGAACAGATTTCCAGGTAGATTCACAGACTGCCTTGCCATTACTACCAGCATTAGATCACATTTGGTTGCTGATGTTGCTTTAGACCTCCAAATTAGCTACTTACTTAGTGCTCCAAAATTTCCTTTATACTGATGAAGTGCTCGGATTTCCCAATGTTTCTTGCTCTGGTTCCACTCCAGCCTACTTTTTCGGAGAATCTATCACCAAGGACAGGGTATGCCAGATTTTTTTAACCCATTCTTCCAGGGACTTGCTGGCCTGAAAATGTAGGCCGTGGTCCTTATAAATGCAGATAGAACCCAGGCTAGAGAGCAAGGCTTGGGTGTAACCCTCTCATATGTAATTAGACGCTCAGATAGGAGACAAGGATGTGGTGTTATCACACACATTTAAACCTCCTGCTATGAATTCTGTTTGCAGTTCCTCTCTTCAGGTATATGCTAATTCATACTCTTTTGGTTTTAGATCCTTCTTGTATAGATCACCTCTCCTCTCTCACAGGCAAGAATGCCTTCTGCAGGAAGCATTTCAGTGCACCACAAGCAGACTGAAACTTGTTAGCAATATGCCATCTTAGGGACTGGGAACAACCTAGATGTAGAAGCAAAGAGGATCATAGAGAACCATAGAAGCATAGAGGACCATGACAAGCAGAGAAGAAGTTGTAGCTGCAGCAGTGTAGGCATAATTGAAGAGAAAATAAGTGCTTTTTTCTATTTTGGTAGCATATTCAAAACCAGAAATGCTCCTCCTTAGATGTTAGTAATTAATTAAAGCATAATGCATTTGAGACAATGATACACAAGGGATATATATTTTCTCCAATCTAATTTAATCATTTTATCAAAAAGATGCAGTTCTTGTTTCCAATAAGGGAAGAGTATTCTTCTCTGTTGATTAACTTTTGTTTGTGGCAGATAGTTTATTGCTTCTGTTGAAAAAAAAATTACATACTTGGATGTTAATATAATCTTCACCATGTTCTTTCACTTTGAAGTAATCAAGTGGTTTTTATTGGGGTTTTTTTTTGGGTTTTTTTTTTTGCAGACAGCTGCTCGGAAAATTATCCTCAGAACATATATAAATTTCCAGTTTCCCATTCTCTTTATATTTCAGGTTACTATATATCAATAGATGACACAATATACAAGTCTATACTTAAAATATCTTTCAGATAATGAAAGCAGAAAAGTTGTGCAATTGTAAATAATATTAGTTTGATTCCCTTCTGCAATTATCTTGAGAAATTTTAATCAGTTTGAGGGGAAAAATAGTCCTATAAAGTTTGAAAGAGAGGTAGTATTTTGTACATAACTGATAATATTCATAAATGTATTAGGAATGTAAGAATCCAGATTGGAATTTTTTGCTAATAACCACTTCTATCCTGACTTGTACTTGAAAAATAGCTCAGAGAAAAAGTGGAAATAGTACTTATCTCTTTTTTTTCTTAAACCTCTTTATTGCACACACAAAGAGTACAAAATAACTCTTCCTTCTATTTAACCAGTCTTGCCGAATCTCGTTGGTGTTAATCATGGCTTTTTCTGACACCAAAAGAAAATAGGGAATGTGAGGGTGAAAAAAAATCACAGGAAGTGATGTAGTATTTGTGAAGAGATAAGGCCAAACTTTTAAAAAGCTATTGTATATGGCCTTTTCTCCATATGCAGCAAACAACTGTGAGTCATATTTGGGTCATGAAGCTGTTCTCCAAATGTCTTCCTCTTCAGTGACACCTCCCATCTGTCACAACAAGTGGAAGCCTGACAGCAGTGGATACTGGTTTCGTGCTTCCAAATTAAAGTTGAGTGGAGAAAGAAACAGACAAACACAAGCAAAGCAGTGAAGTTTACTTTGCAACTAACACATACCCTTGACTTGAGTGACAGTTAAAATCCAGTGGCTACATCTAGACTAATTCTATGTCTACCACTAAAGGAACATAGTATTGATGTAATCCAGTCTGTACTCCTTGATTTCAGAGACAGGAACTAATACTGGTTCTTTCTATTTAACATGATATATATAACTTAGGGAATGTTTCATGGTTGTAGATCGGGGTGTGTACTCCATTTGTATTCTGGTTCCATGTCTGATTAAAACATACAGCAACCTCTCTTCTGCTCCACCCATTCTGTATTTTTCAACACTATGGCAGAGAATACTTGAAAGTGCAAGCAATTTATTTTCGCTGGTTTTGACGGTTGTTATGTTTCTCACAACATATTAATTCATTTCTTATTTGTATATTCTTCAAGTCCTGTCTCAATTTTTGCACAACACTTGTTTTCCTTCTATGGCATAAATGGTTTTTTTTCTGATTTTGAGTATAGGAGTTTTTCTTTCAGCAATTGAGAACCACAGTTGTCTGAATATCTTACAAAACAAAACAACAGAACAACTTTCGTCTATCCTCAGTTTTCATTTTACTAAAAGTGACTCCTTACTTTTTATTTTTCTGTCTCAAAAGAAGAGGACAATTCATCTGGCAAGAGATTACTTGTCTCTCCATTTCCGGCTGACATGCCGTCAAAGGATATTAATTCATCAAGTCTACATTCATTAGCATAATGGCTTTTGTACTTTTAAAAAAACCTTAGCTCTATTAATCAAGTTTGATCACAAGCCTACCTTTTATTCCCAAACTTCACTAGGTCTATATTTCATACATCAGATCTCCTGGCTTTGTGAGATCAACACTTTCCAACAATGGATGTCACTGAACTGTACATTACTTCCCCATGCATATGTAATCACTGTAGCCCACAAAATGAAACATAATTTTCAGTTCTATTATGACCTTTAGAACTGTTTTAAGATTTTTATCTTTAACAATTTCACATTCATCATTGCTTCAGCAAGTTAGAAATGTTTTATTTTTAAAGTTATACTAGTTGTCTCAAAGATTTTACTCAGGATTTCCTACTCAGTCCCTTCCCAACCCATGCCTTATAGAACAGTTTGGGTTGGAAGGGACCTTCAAAGATCACGTAGTCCAATGCCCATGCTGTGTACAAAGACATCTTTTACTAGATCAGGTTCCTCAAAACTTCATTCAATCTGACTTTGAACACTTCCAATGGGGCTTCCACAACTTCTCTGAGCAACCTGTTCCAGTGTCTCACCACCCTCATCATAAAATATTTCTTCCTTATGTTCAATGTAAATCTATCCTCTTTCAGTATAAAACTGTTGTCCTTTGTCCTGTCACTACAGGCCTCACTATCTCTCTGTCTTTCTTGTAAGCCCTCTTTATATATTGAAAGGCCGCATTAAGGTCTCCCCAGCACCTTCTTTTCCCCAGACTGAACAACACCAACTCTCTCAGCCTTTCTGCAGAGGAGAGGTGCTCCAGCCATCTGACCAATTTTATTTCCCTCCTCTGGACTGGCTCCAACAGCTCCGTGTCTTTCTTGGATGCAGTACTCCAGGTGGTGTCTCACCAGAGAAGAGTACAGAGGAAGAATCACTTCCCTCAACCTGTTGGCCACACTTCTTTTTATGCAGCCCAGGATACAAGAAGCTTTCTGGGCTGCAAGCACACATTGTCAGCTCATGTCCAATATAGTAGAAGAAGTCAGCATTTTTGTTAATCAAAAGTTTTATTAAAAGTTTTTCCAGATGGAAAAATGTTCTGTGAAGATAAATTTTCATGAACATTTTATGAATGTTTATAAAAGTATACATTACATTTTTACTGTATTTATTGCAAATTTGGTTTTGGGGAAAAAATAGTAAAAATAATTACCTGGTATAATAATATTCCATAGCTTTTTCTGTTAGCTGAATGGTCACTGTTATCCCATGTCACAGAAATCAGTAGAAACAAAGACTTCTTTTTACCTCAAAACATTAGATTAGCAGAGAATGAATCTATGGGAAGTATATATTTATTTGCTGAAGTACCAGTCCTCTGCATGTTAATTGAATATATTAATGCAGAAGGGTCCTTTTCTGGCTTTACCCCACATTTCACTTGGCTTTTGTCCCATTTTTCTTTCTGGAACACACAGTTAATATATTTCATTTCCAGCATGCCACTCGGCAAGGATCTCACATGCACACCATAAGACAGATGTCCTTAATGATGCATGATCTTTCCAGACTCATTTCATTAAAGTTTTAATAGCAGATCCTTGTAAACCTTAAATTATTCTTATATGACCATCACACACTTACACACTTAAAAGAATGCATATTCAGACACTTAAACATTTCCCAATACTCAACTTCTCTTACTATTAGACTCACAGATGTCTGTATGTTTCTACCCCTTTAAATTAGACTTAGGCAAACAAGTCAACATACGTAGCCTCTGGAAGGCACCAGGCAATATAGCTCTAAAGCAAAAACTCCAGTAATAATATATGTTCATAAATTCTAAGAATGTTTAAAACAGGTTACTTAACCTGTTAATAAACTAACATCAAGCGCTTTTTTTCCTGTCAAGGTTCTTTCTTGCAATTCAAAACTGATATATATCCCTACTGCAAAGTATGGTTTCTAAAGTATCTCATAGGACTCTCTCAGTTATGCCTGGTAGTTACAGCTCAGGTAAGAGATACTAAGATCCTTTGAAGTCATTTTCTTAATGTGCATGTCAGCAAAGAAAGGTGGCAAAATGTTGTACATCGTCAGAGACAACAAAAGAGAGGGCCTCACTTGACCACCATAAAAAAGCTTATTGGAGAGGTTTCTTGGGTATTGTGTACAGGTTTGGTCTATGCATCTCAAGAGGGATGAAATGGAGTAGAGTGGAGTTATAGAAGGTAAAGAGGAGAGCAGCAAACAAGGGGATAGAGGCACCATTTTATAAACAAGAAGAAATATCTGATATTCTTAAATTTGGAAAGAAGGCGTCGGAGGGATCAAGACTTATAAAAACACTTACTGAAACTTGTTAGAGACCAATTCAGAACAAATGCAAGAAAGAACTTTTTCTTCCCAGCAGATAGTGAACTTCCAGAATCTATTGCCACAAGTGGCTGTAGAGGCAGATTGCATCAGCAGTTTTATTAACAAGTTCATGAACAGATGATAAAAGTATCAGGCAGGGACATACCTTTTAGAACCCTTGATCCAACAGTTGTAGATGCTGTGGGAGTTAAAAGGACATGGACAAAAGAAAGTGTCCAGACTTACATGCTCCTCTGAATTAGCATCTCCTTTTGCCACTTTCTAATCCATGGGACACTTCTGTGTTTACACGCATGAAGGCACAATACTGAAGTTAAAACTCAGTACATAACAAAAACCTCTAGCAAAGATTTTTTTTTTTTCCCTCCATGACTGATCAATGATGAATGAAACAACTGAAAGGAATTAATGGTAAATACAGCAACTGTCCAGAAATGTGAAAGATAATTGGAGGAGTTTTAAATGAAGCTTGATCTATAAGCAACGCAAGTTAGCTAAAAGGAGAGCAGTCAGATGATAGCCTGAAAACTCAGTTATTTAAGAGTTGGCCTCTAGGTGCAGTAGACTATCTCAGATACTTCTATTAGATTGGCATCCCAGTAAATAACTGTGCCATCCTAGAATGATAGCTGGAGAACATAAGAAAGTAATGGCCTTCATGTATTTAAAATGGTACAGGAGTCATGTGTTTAGATATATCTGTTTGTCCATTTTCATCTTTAATAGAACACTAACAATAAGTCTACAGTGCAAAAGATCAAGACATATGACAGTCCCTGTAAAGACAAAATATGTAAGTGATGTATTTTTAAATAGAGAGAATGAAAAAAATATGGAAGCCTTAGTGACTGTAATAGGTAGTAACTGTGGTGGTGTCTGTAAAGTCACTCACTCCAAAAGCGTACATGACTACAAATTCCTTTAAAGTGCTTTTTTAGTAACACCTTGAAGTATTCTGGTAATCTGTTTTACTCTGTACATGGTAATAAGGAATGTGTTCTAGAAAACTGAGGAATATTTTGCTGTAAGTATTTTTGTTACCTTTGATATTATTTTGCCTGTTTGTGGCAAGACATTGTTTGGTATAGACTGTCACAGAATGGAGGTAAAGGAAATACAAACACAGGAAATGCAGCAAGAACTACTGGGAAAGTAACAGTGGTAGAAATGCCAACCAAGCTTTCTAACTTTCTGATTTAGAACGAATGTTCGGTACAGTGTTTTGTAGTTGCCATATGTATTTTTGTTATGTTCGATATTATTTTTGTCTGGTTTTGAACAAACCAGGAAGTTAATTTGGAAAATTTTGAAGTTGAAATGAAAATTTTGAAGTCAAATTTAGCAGAATGTAAGCACCAACTATTGATTGAAAAGCAATCCAGTTTGGAAGACTTAAAATATTTCATACATGTTGAAGAAGTGTTATCACAGGAGTGAAAGTATCAAGTGAGTTCTTGGAATACATTGGGGATGATCTTTTTATTGCAAAAAGTAAAAGATTCAGCTCATAAATCTTTTAGAGTTAATTCTGCATAATAATTTAAAATTTGAAGGCAGAGAGTAAGCAAAAGAGGTTAAAAATTATAGACTTCACAGTTCTGAAGAAAGTAAAGAAAAAGCAATACTTGTACTTCAAGAAATTGGACATAAACAAGCCTGAAAACTTTTTTGGGAAGAAAGTAGTCTAAAGGAAAAGTAATATTTCTAAAAAAGACAATATCAAAAAATTTGAGGTAAACTATCCCAATACAAAGGAAAGGTTAGATTAGGAGGTCAGAAACCTATGTAATACTGTCATAACCAATTTAATAATACGAAAAGTAAAAGGCAATCATATAAAAAGTGAAAGGAGCAACATAACAAAGTGCTCTACGGAAGAACCATAAAAGCACATAAGGTGCTAATTCAGAAAACCTAAGGAGTTAAAATTGGCAGAGAATATAAATAGCAGTAAAATGTTCTCTAAGCACAGTACAAGTTAAAAAGAGATTAAGGGAAATACTGAGGTGTTCCTTTATGAGGTGAACTACTGAATGAGACAGAAGATGTTTAAATGTTCAAAACCTTTTAAACTTCAGCTCTAAGAAAAACAGCATTAAGAGCCAGTGCTCTAAAAATTACAAGTAAAAGCAAGGACATAAGAGAAGGGAACACAGCAGATGGTAGCAAGACATATCTAATCCTGGCAATGCAGCAATTTTATTTTCTGCTTCAACAGGAAGAAATAGAATCATAGAATCATAGGGTTGGAAGGGAATTCTGGAGATCATCTAGTCCAACCCCCCTGCCAGAGCAGGGCCACCTTAGAGCAGGTTGCACAGGAACGCGTCCAGGCNCTGGCTCATGGTCATCCTGTTGTCCACCAGGACTCCCAGGTCCCTTTCCCCAGAGCTGCTCTCCAGCAGGTCAGCCCCCAACCTGTCCTGGTGCAGGGGGTTATTCCGCCCCAGGTGCTGCACCCTACGCTTGCCCTTATTGAATTTCATAAGATTCCTCTCTGCCCAGCTCTCCAGCCTGTCCAGGTCTCTCTGTATGGCAGCACAGCCTTCTGGACAGGCATCATATAAATTCACTTAATATAATCTCATAATTTCCCGAACAGTAAAAAGACATTCTGTTCATTTAAGTTATGTTCCTCCTTTCTCCCCAAGAGTCTCTGGAAATTACATTTGTGGGGTTCTGGTGCTATTAAGTCTTCTTATGCCAATTCCCTCTCTTTTACTGAGAACAGAGATATCTAATGAGAATTAATTCATCATCACCCACTTGGAGCCTCAATTGCTATCAGAAAACTTTTTGAAAACTAGCCAGGGGCCTGGAAAACTGAGACAGAAATTAGGGGTCACAGGTACTTGACTAAGGCTGTAAGAATCTAATTGACCTAACTCATAACTGTGGTTAACAGGCTATGAAACGCTGCAAGTAAAAACCTTCCTACAGAAGCAGAGGATTCATCAACAAGAAAAACTTTCTAATCTTGTGATTATGACGCTCCAGAGCATATCACAGAGCACGCTTTGGTGACTAAAATTGAATGTCTGGGGAACTTTCGGGATAGGAGTCTTGTGCTGGATCGAGTATTTGGGTAATGTGTACATCTCATAACTGCAAATGTTCTGTGGGGAAAAAAAATAAATTTAGAATTCACAAAATTGGAACAATTATCTGAAATCTTGAAGCAGGGTTCAAAAGTGGAAAGACAGCAGCAGTGGATGAGGATCAGGTCATGGATTAATTGAAAGTCCAAGGGACCTGATAGACTGCACCCAAGGTAGAGATGGTCAATATCTTTGCGAGACCACCCTCCATTATCTTTGAAAAATTATGGAGATTGGAAGATATTTCTTACAAATAGAAAAAAGCATACATTATAGTCAACTTCAAAAGAGGCCAAAAGGTCAAGATGGGCAACTACAGGCCAGCCAGTCTCACTTTCATCCCTGGAAAAATCATGCAATGAGTACCACAGAATGATAGCCCGGAAAGCAGAACTAGGAACAGCCAACATGGATTTGCCAAAGGTGTATTGTGTCTGACAAACTTGTTGCCTTCTATGATCAACTGATGGGATGTGTGAATGAGGAGAGAGGAGTGCAGGTCCAATACCTTGACTTCAGCAATGCTTTCTACACTCTGTCCCATAACTTTCCTGTGGAAAAAATAGGTTATTACAGTGGATGAGTGAACAATCAGATGAGCAAAAACACTATCCTGGAAGCACAAAAACAGTTCATTCCCTTTAAAGGGAAGAGAAGTAGGTGGAGCAAGAGACCCCCGTGACTTAACTGAGAGCTTCTGGGTCTGTTCAAAATCGAAAGAGAAGCATACCAGGGACATAAAACCAGACAAATACGCACTAAAAACTACAAAGGCATGCAGAAATGCATTTAGAAAAGCAAAAGCTCAGCTTCAGTAGAAATTGGCCAGAGATAGGAAAAACTACAAGAAAGGATTCTTCAGGTATGTAAACAACAAGCAGAAACAGAATGAAAATATTGGCCCGCTGTTATACAGGACTGGTGAATTAGTCACCAACAACATTGAAAAGGCAGAGGTTCCCAACACTTACGTCACCTTTGTCGTTACCAGCACTGTTGGGCCCCAGGCCTTGGGAAGGCTAACATCATTGAATATAAACACACACCCACTGTCAGTGACGGAAGTGTTGGTATGCACCATTTACAGGCGCTTGACCCCTACAAATCAACAAGCCCTGACAATATACACCCAAGGGTGTTAAGAGAGCTGGCTAACATCATTGTGACACCACTCTTGATAATCTTTGAGAAGCTGTGCAGATTGAGGGATGTCCCAGAACACTGGAAGAAGGCTGATGTCACCCCATCTACAAGAAGGGCCTAAAGGAGGGTCCAGGAAAATTATAGGTCTATCAGCCTTACTTCAGTCCCTGCAAAAGTTATGGAATGAACCCTCCTGTGTGCTATCCCAAGTCAAATGAATCACATAACTGGGAAAAGCCAGCACAGATTCACCAAGGGCAAGGCATACTTGACAAACACGATCATCTTCTATGACAAAGTAACCTGCTTAGTTAGTGTGGGGTGAATAGTGGGCATAGTCTACCTGGATTTCTCCAAGGTTCCCCACAGTCATCATGGTTCCCCACAGTCTTCTCCTAGAGAAACTGCTATGTTATTGTCTAGACAAGTGGTCTGTGTGGTGGGTGGGGAGCTGGCTGGTGGTAAATATCTCCTTTTCAAACTGGCAACCTGTCATAAATGGAGTCCCCAAGGGTTCCATATTGGGCCTAACACTGTTTAATATCTTCATAAGTGATCTGGATGATAGGACCAAGTGTACCCTGATGAAATTTGTTGATGATACCAAACTGAGTGGGGAAGTGGACATTTTGTAAGGGAGAGTCACCCTGTGGGAAGACCAGGAGAGGCTGGAAGAGTGGGCTAGCAAGAACCTTATGAAGTTCAATAAGGACAAGTGTAAGATCTTGCCCCTGGGAAAACATAATCCAGGAGTGCAGCACAGGCTGGGATCTACCCAGCTGGGGAGCAGCTCTGTGGAAAGGGACCTGAGGGTCCTGGTGGACAACAAGCTCAGTATGAGTGAACAGTGTGCTGCTGCTGCTGCAAAGAAAGCAAACAGGATGCTGGGTTGCATGAACAAGGGCGTCATCAGCAGAGACAAAGAAGTCATTATTCCACTCTTCTCAGCGCTTATTGGGACGCACCTGGAATGCTGTGTTCGGTTTTGGTCCCCCCTATACAAAAAATATGTGGCCAGGCTGGAGAGGGTCCAGAGAGGGGCCACCAAGATGATGAAAGGACTGGGAAGCCTGACATGTGAGGAAAGGCTGAGAGAATTGGGTTTGTTCAAATTCAAGAAAAGAAGGCTTAGAGGAGACCTTATCACCATGTTCCAAAGGCTACAAAGGGTGCCTACAAAGTCGATGGAGACTCCCTTTTTACAAGGAGTCATGTGGAAAAGACAAGGGGTAACAGGTGGAAGTTAATCCTGGGGATAATCTGATTGGACACAAAAAGGAAAATTTTTCACAGTGAGAACAATCAGTCATTGGAATAATGTCCCCAGGGAAGTGGTGGATTGTCCAACATTAGACACATTCAAGACTCAACAGGACAGGGGCCATCTTGTCTAGACCATGCTTTTGCCAAGAAAAGTTGGACCAGATGATCCTTGAGGTCATCTTCCAACCTGGTATTCTATGATTCTATAATATTTTGATGGTTGGCCCCAGATGGTAATCAGTTGTACTCTACCAAGATGCTTCTAACAAAAGTGGTACCACAGGAATCTATCCCAGGTCCTTTTACATTTAAAGCCTTCATCAGAAAACTAGAGGAGGTAATGGAGAGCATGCTCATCAGGTTTGCATTTGACATCAAACCGAGCAAGTCAGTTGATATGCTTGAGGGCAGGGCTGCCATTCAGACAACCAAGAGACGCTGGAGGAGTGGAGCAGCTCTGGGGATAAGGCTCTGGGGGGGTGGGGAGTGGGAACACCTATTATGGCATGCCTTAGCAGTGCCAGGGATATATGAACAACGGAACAGCCCGTAGATCAAGGGAGGGGACTGTCTCCCTTGTTAGATCACTTCTATTACAAATGCTAGAGAAATTTTAGATTAACAGGATAGAAAAATCCTGTAAAGTCAGGAACCTGATGATCATACTCATAACTGAAAAGTATAGTCTTGGGCACCTGTCACAGTATATCTTTCAGACTAAGTATAGATAATTTCACTCCAGTTTCTCAAGAATTGCGAAAAGTAATTTGCAATAGAATTTGCTTCAAAATTAAGAATAGTATTTGCTGCTATAAATCAGAAAGCACGTAATCAGTAAACAGTTACTGAAATTGTATAGAAATATATTTTATTACAGAGCCATAATAATGAAAGGATCTTTAAGAGGTCATGTAGTCTATTCTCCCACTAAGAGGCAGATGAATTAGACTTAAAGGATTCCTGACAGATATTTGTCTAAACTGTTCTTAAAATTCTTCTCTTCTACAGCCTCCTAAAACCATTTAGTCTGATGTTGCATTAGTGTTTTCCTTTAGGGGAACCTAGGTCTCCTTTGCTTCAATTTAAGACTAACACTTCTTTTCCTATCTCAAATCCTACAAGATGGTTTTGAGCTATCAGTGTAACAAACCTTTTAAAAAAAATAACACTTCTAGGAAGCAACAGAAAAGACAAATTGGAAAAAAATTCCAGATGTCTATATTCATAACACTGTAAAAAGTAACATTGAGATCTCATATAGAATGTAATGTACAGTTTTGGTTACCTACATTAATGAACTTAAATTGAAACAGTCTCAGAGAAATGCAAAAATAATTACAGTAATGGAAAATCAAGATTATGAAAAGGGGCTAAAGGACTTGACTTGTTTATATGAGGAGTCATTTAATTTTGTTAAGCTAAACATTTCGGGCATTGGAAGAAGTGAGAAAGAACTAATTAAATTGAAAGATAATGCTGTTGCAAAGCAAACGGCTATAAATAGATTATTAATATATTTCCAGACAGAATAAGAAAAAATATTTACAATCATGAAGTAAATTTTCACCTAAGGGACATTTTCACATGTAGGACTGTGGGGATAATTAATTTAATTGTCCTAAAATAGTATTTGATAAAATTTATGGAAAAGATTCTGCTGAACCTAGAATTATAAAGTTTGGATAAACATCTTTTGATTTCAAACCTGAATGTATCCACAAGAAATATTTTTATCTTAATGATTGCATATGTTTTGTCTCAATTATTGGGTGTCACTCCCTTGTTTCAAGAATTTCAATAATTGCCATAGGAAATAGAAGGGTTTTTTCAGAATAATTTCTGGAGTACTTTTTGTCTTAATGGCCAAATATAAGGATGCGATGTTAGTGACAGTGCACTGATTCTCCAAAGATTCTCCATTTTCTTGAAGAATCGCTTGCTTATAACTAACCAACCCCAAATATGACGTCAAATCAAGAAAGATCCTCTCCTACTCCAATAACAACTACAAGATTATTTAGAAGATTATTGAGATCTTATGGTCTTGATGTTGATAATTGATTTTGTTTCTTTCTTACCTGAGTAATACATGATATTATCACAGGATCACTTACATATTTATAAAAATTAATTTCCTGTTAATGCAGAGATATAGGACATTAAAAGTCATCTTGATCCCTTCCTGTTCCGTATCATATAACTGATGTTGATGTCATTTGCAATGTATTTCTCACATTTCTATGATCTGGAGGAAAACATTTAGCACTTTGTGATGGGTAGAATTTGTTTCATGTGCCTTCTGTCCTAACATTTTTTTTCCTTTCATCATCTCCTGTGCTTATGAGGATTTAGATGAGTTGAAGTTGGAGGAAAAGGGGATGAAATTTAAATTCCCACATACTAATATTTCAAATCTCAGTTTGACACAATCTCATATTCGCAAAAAAATGTATGGTTCATCTAGACTAATTTAGTCACTTTCAGAAAAATCTTTTGCGTCACTGATGGCTCAATATGGGCATGTGACATTCTTCAGTAGCTGAAATTGCCTGTTCTAAGGAAATAAAATGGGTTGCTAATATATAATGACTTCATTCTCAGTATCTGAATTGTAGTGATTAATCAGCAGAAAAAAAAAAATCTGTTTATGTGACCCAAGAACAAAAAACAAATAAAAGAAACAAAAATTCTAGCAGTACATTTTCAAAAACTGCAGTATCACTTAGCTAGTCCATTTTTTTATTGCATATTTTTTAGCAACACCCAGTTGCTAATGTTAGGGAATTCTGTGAAACATGTTACCAAACAAAAACAAACAAACAAACAAAAATCATATTTTCCTCAGAGATTGAAAAATGGAAATAAATTGGCCTGGTGCAATTCGTTATACTGGATGGAGTTAGATTTGTTTGCTTGCTTTTTTTTAAGTCCAATTGAGAACAAAACTGGAATATTTTTTCAAACATCATATAAAACTTGTGTTTACTGTGTTAGTACTTAGAAATTAATATTTTGGATTTTATATAAAAAGCATTGCACTAATCAGTTTTTAAAATTATTAATTTAGAAATGTGGACATCTAGTTAGACTAATTTTAAAGGCTAAGCAGAAAACATCAAGGCTTCAGTTCTACTATTCAATTGGAAATAGGTCTCAACGTAATATCACATATAAGCCCACACTATCTCAAAACACGCCATCAGAAATCGATATTTTATCACAGAAATATTTATTCACCAACAAAAATATCATGTAGAGCTGAATTTTAAATGATAACCTGATCAAATGTCTAGTACTTGACAGTTCTTTCAAGTGCCTTTGGTTGAATAAGGCTGAAATTGACCAGGATTTTTTTATTATTTTTTTTTTAATTAGAAAGAAACCATAATTGAAAATTACGTTTTTTAATTGAAAGGAAGACATGAGATTCTAAAGTCTAGTGTTAATGCATGCTTCCTTGGCATTTGATAACAAACAGCATTAAATGCTCATGTTATTGGCCTTTTTTATTAATGAATGCTGGAGTGGAATAATAATAGCAAGTGCAGTAATTATCACCATCTAACAACAGTTAGTAACTCTAAAATTATAAAAGCATGCCTGTCCTTGCTAGAAAGCAATCTGTGAAAATTACATTTAGTTTTGAAACTAAAATGAATCATGCTAGAAATAACAGTAAATAAAGATTTTTTGAAAAATAAAATCAAAATTATTTTGAAGGAGTCCTTTAAAACTTCGCTACTACACATCCAAAGTCATTCTGTAGCCATCGATATCATCTTTTCTCTCTACATACATTTCTATGTCCTCATCACTCTCATGACATACTATATTCATTCATTCAATTCTATCATTGTAGATATTAATGTAGAACTCTACTGGGGTATTTTTAGCAATAAGTACTCCATTAATTATTTTTTTATTCATTGAGTAGGGTGCCAACAGGTACAGGCACTTCTACAGAACTTTTTGTCATATAATTTTTTGCAAGGAAGTAAATATATTTAAATCCTGGAAAAAAATAGATTCATAGCTATCATAGCATTATCCAAGGACCCTTAGAGTCCCTACCCACTTCCTACCCACAGTTCCCTTAAGCATACGAAAGACAGGAACCAGGCTTATCTGACTTTCTTTTTTTTTAATTATTCTTTTAAAAAATAAATAATTTTTGTCTCATAATAGCATAACTATGTTCAGCAGACAAGATCTGTGATCTTGAGATATGTCCAATAGTATTACATTTTCAAAAGCATTAACTCAGCAGTTACCAAGGAGTCCTCGTATTGGTAGAAAAAGTTCAGGGAATAAGAGTGTGAGAGCAATATGAAAAAGGAAGAAGAAAAAAAAATTTCTTTGGAAAAAGTGACTGCAAATAGCAGATTTTCCTATCCATAAATATTACTGCTAAAATATTTATTTTATTCTGTTGCAAAATAAAATTTTCCCCTGTTGCAGGACCATTTGGTCCAGCATGACTCAGTGAAAACTCACTTTTGTCACAGGTTAATTTTTGCTATTGACTGAAATTTAGATTAATCAGAGGTTTATACCAAGATAATACATTACCAGATCGTAATTAGAACAATGAGAGTGTATAGGCAAATGATAATAAAACCACACAAAAATGGATTAATCTCATAACTGTAGAGAGATAACACTTTTCATATATTAATATGATATCCTTTAATATGAAGGGAACATGTAATAGTTGATGACCTCTTGGACACAGATGATTGAATCTTAAAAGGACAAAAAGATAAATAACACAACTTTCAAAGTGCCAGTAAAAATTATCTTCCAAGGTTAACTTAACCAACCAATGCATTTATAACACATATAAGAAGAAGCACCTAATATGAGACCACTTATCTGAAAGTAATAGACCACTCTCAGAATGGTAGGTTCAGAAGACAGCTTACTATGCACTATGAAAAATTAATTTTTAATCATTAATCTTTCCAGGAAGGCAAGTTGTGTATTTTCTATTTACAGGAAGCAAGAAAAACATATCTGCCTTTCAATGCAACTATTTTTAGGGTAGCACAGGAATTTATTGAAAGCAAGCAAGTTTAAAAGTACCTCATTTTAACAGAAATAAAAGTAATCAAAAATAAGCCAGATGTCAAAAGCGTGACCTGGACTCACAGAATCATGACAGTACTTCTCCCATGAAAGCTTTCAGGATATAGTATGGTGCCAGGTGTTAAAATTTATCCAAGAATCTCTGGAGTCAAAAAAGCAATTACACTTTATCCTTCATCTCTCCTGTTTCAGAATCTCATTACCAGAGTTTACAGAAATGTTTGTGCTGTAAATATTACAGGTGTTACTTTAGGAAAAAGTTTTGATTGCAGAAAAGGTTTTTCAGAGTTGGGAAATTGCTTTGATACATACAAACACAGGCATAAATAGTATATGGAGTAGAAAACAAAATTAATATTTTACTTCTGTCTCTGACTTGTTTGCTGATATTAGCCTTGGTGTTTACTACAGTTTTAATGTTCTTCTGTTACAAATCTCCCCAAACACTCTGTCTTACAGACATTTATGTCTGTGCCTAACTTCTTTAAATTAAGTCATCCCTTTAGCAAATTTGGGATGATAAAATCAGGTACCACTGAACAGATTAAGTTCTTGCACATTCGTCTTTGAATTCAGTTTCTGCTAAACTTGGTCAATCACTCAAACATGTAATATGGTCTATAAACTAGAGAAATAAACATGGTGCCCCTCCAGAAACAATATGATTTCTGACAATGACTTAAGAAATTACCTATTTGCATCATGCCTCCAAGAGCCTTATCTTAAGATTAGCAAAGAGAAACTTGGTAAATTCTGATTCTTTCTGAGAAAATTTTGTATTTCAAAATTATATTTTATGTCTTCAAAATGGATCTTTCTTTGCAGAGTGGATATGGTGTTATAGTCATATACATACTCCATGTTGCCTGTCAAATGCATCCTTGATAAGTGGAATTCAGAAAACAGACCGTACCACATATACATGAGAAATTGTTTTCAGTAACAACAGCTGAAATGTGGTAATAATGACTGTCAGAAATCAAGGAGGAAAAAAGGATTTTCTAACTGACTTCAACATAATGGGATTGACTTTGAACACACAAACCATCATTTTTTGTATCCCTCTTGTTCTGCAAAGCACCTACCTGGAATGACCTTTTTATTTTTATTTCTGTGTCCTCTTGTATACGTTTTCCCACAGACAGTCAGACGCAAATTGATTTTTGAACAATTCATACAAGTAATGGATACAAAAGGATACATGTCCTTTTAATCTAAGAAACAGTCAGCATAAACAAAATTTCAGACACATGCACAATTGTTGTGCCATTAGCTTTGCCATTAAAGCTTTCCTTGGTTCATTCCAGGACAGATTCCGGTAATATTCCATCTCACAGCCTATTGTTAAATATTTGGTTTACAATATACACTATCATTTTAAGAGCCTATACCCATAATTCACTACTATGATTCTACCCACACTAGTTCATAACACCCTGTCTAAGAAAACACCTTAATCTATGTTTTGCTTTTAGATTTCATCTAAAACTGTAATTCAAACCACATCTAATTACATAGGCAACGATATTTAAGTAAGCCAGAGGCCTGGAGATCAGGTTGAAGACCCAAGATTTTCTAAGAGAATATCTGTCTCTGACAGTCGTAAAGACCCAGATGACACCAAGCTCCATTCCCCTTCCAACCTTTCCTGGGCTGCCATGTTACAGTTTCATGAGTTTAGCGTCATAGCTCCATATTCAAAATGCCTCTTCCAAAAGCCACTGAGTGTTGATCAAGTGAAAACTTCCAGTGTTGGTCTCAAAGTGTTAATCATTCAGAAGTGGCTAAGTGGTCCAAAACTGTTAACCTTTTACGGGGGGTTATGTCTATACAAAGATCACCTCGCCTCCAACAGGCATAGACTCCATAACATGTGCCCTAATGGGTTTGTGGTTGAAGTTTGTGAAGTTTGTGCTTCTAGATTGCTACGTAATGAACTAATAGAGTATAAATAATCATGGAGCAATTAAAATGGCAGCATATTTGAGAAACATATGTTCTAGATAACCATGCAAAGAACAAGTGATTGTATTCTCTGAGTAAAAATGCATGTATGGCAATTACACTGAATCCTCACTTGGATAAAGACCAATAAGCTCTAGTGGTAGGGAGAGAGGTTCCACATGGTTAAGTGAAAAAGGAAGACCATCTTATACTTCATTACTTTACTAGAAAGTAATACTACCTAAGAATTCATTCTAAATGTAACAATTGCTGTAGTAGTTGCTAGATTCTTTGACTCTTTTTGCACTAGAAGAATTAATATATAAATAATTAATCTTTTATGGGTTCCAAATTAGTTACTTTTTGTGTCTTGTGGTTTATTAGGAGGAAACACTAATAATACATGAAGTTATTCCACTAATGTAATTCTGCTTGAAATGGATGGTTTTCTGACTTCTGTAGGAATCAAAGAAAATATTTTCTTGAGGGATATACATCCTCTTACAGTTATTTTTTCATTTGATGGGTAATTTGACAAACCCCTCCAGACAACAGAGATCCTTTAAATCATCTAAAACCTCATGGGTGAGATTAGCTCCTTATCAAGACACTTGAAGGGCAACATAATCTAAGTGCATAAGACAATACCAAAGTGTTTCTACACTCAGTCATTATGTCTAAGCCAGTGGAGATCTAATTAGAAGAATATGGAAAGCTATTATATCATTCAGAAATTAATATCTATATTTTATCAAATGAATGGTTTTCTAGGTATTAGTTATTATTTTGAGTACAGGCTGAACTTAATGGTTTTAACATAGGTATGTAGTGCCACTCAGGATGTATTTAGGTATTTGAGGTGTTTAGACAGGACTGGCAGACATTAAAGATGTGGGAAACCTGTGCTCTTCTGAAAGCTCTTATGAGTTACAGGTGGGAAAGTTCACACCATCTACACTGGCACTGAAGATCACCAAAGATCTCCATTGAGTGTGATGAGAGATAAAGACCCTAGAATGTTATATAGAAATCTATACTGATTCTATGATTCTAAGCTGTGATGATCCAATCTATCGGTACAGCTGAACTGATTCAATGTCTTGCTGAACTTAACTTAAAAGAGGGATGTTAGACTATTCAAACATCTTACAGAATTGCATCAAATCTCTTCCAGAGACACACAGCTCCTCTCAGATCCACTCTCTTGTCTTTTCTCATCTTTGGCTTTGGAATCCTCACTCCCAGTGTTTCATTTGGCCTCATCATCAGGCAGGAGGTTTCTTCCATTTTGGCTATCGATGAACAAAAAAAT